>CM021773.1:3373014-3601991 GCA_011076525.1 Nettapus auritus | reverse complement strand
AGGAGAAGCAGCACGAGGAGAAGCAGCACGAGGAGAAGCAGCACGAGCAGCCCCCTGCTCCCACAGCCCCCTGCTCTCGCAGCCGGTGCCCCATCAGCCGTGCTCAGCGGCTCCTTGGGGAGGGCACGCAGAGCTCAGGACCTGGAGCGCTCCCCGCTCACAGGAGTTACGGTTTAGCTTAAGGTGCTCCACAGCTTCTGCAGGCATGTGCAAGCAGACTGTTTGCAGGCCTGTAAATCACTCACCTCCAGGCAGATTTTCTAAAGGATGGCATAAGGTGTGCCCGACATGGGCCGATTCCCCTGCCTAACCCCAGTTCTACCCGCAAAGCAGAAAAGGTCTGAGGACTGGCCTAAAAACAGATGTCAACGTGGTGTAACACAGGTTTTTTCCTTAACACGCTCAAGAAGATGAGCTAGTCGGGCTGAATTCTGAGGAAAGCTGCAGCCGATGGTAAGAAATGCAGCGTGGGAAACAGGAGTGCAACGAGTTAACGTCTGAGCAAGCTGCGAGCAGCCGAGCTGGATGGCGGGGAGGGCACGGAACAGGCAGGGCTGCTGACTCCCCGCATAATTACAAACCGACTCTTCCCGGCCTCCCAGAAGCCGTGCTCGCTTAGTCCTATCCTGATTTGGGGAAATAAGAACCAACTTCAAACGGCAATTACTCCACTAGACACCACCTTTCACCACGCTTCTCTGCGAAGAGCTGCATGATGCTTTCCAGCACCTCCTGGTGCCGGGTCTCTCCTGTCCTGATCCCGCTGCACAGCGCAAGCACAGCGGGGATCTCCCTGCCTCCGGGACGGAAAATCTGCCGCAGCTTTTACGTTAGCGGTGACACACCGGATCAATTAAGGCAAGGTGTCTGCAGCAACGTAAGCAGCGCAGGTGAAAAAATGTGTGCAAGTAAGCAGCTGCGGCACCGCTCCTCCTCAGACCTGCGTTCTCTTCCTCTCGCACATTTATCATTCATCCAGATCTCAGCAGTGGATTCTCTCTCACGCTTGCTCCCCCAGTCTTAGCACAGCACAGGAAAAACAGCAATACACCCACCGACGTGAGCACGGCACGCTGCATCCTCCGGCCAACGTCCCCGCGCCAGGAGCTCGGCGCTGCCCTAGGCAGCCGGGGCCTCCCAGGTCAGGGCGGCACGACACCGCCAGCGCAGACAGCTGCTTGGAAGCGCTTCCAGAAGAGAGGAAAGGCGTGGCGGGTACGGCTGCTCACCAAGCGTTGTGACAGCCAGCACGCTCCTGTCACACAGCCACGGACACGGTTGTTTCCTACAGGCTCCACTCGAGGCAGACCTGGTGCTCGTGTAACCTCACCTTGAACACTGCGTGAATCTGCCGCTCACGGGTCGCCTAAGAACAGTTCTTAGCACCGCACTGCTCTAACAGGCAGCAGGGGAAGTGCTGAGCAGCAAACACGGAGAGCTTATTTCACCTCTGTTCAGGTACGTAAACGTGTCCCACAGTAACATGGAAGCGATGATCCCAGGCACCTTTCCAACAGCAGCTCCCAGCATTCCTCCACACCGAGTGAACGCACAACACAAACATTATTATGCTTCAAGAAAGCAATAAACAGCGGGATGAGATTCGGCCCCTCATGTCTCCTAGTACATATTCACAGCAACACCCGCTCACACTGCTGGCATTGCTGCTGCTCAGACACGCAGAAATCCACTAACGGCAGTCGTCACAGCACAACAAACCAGGTGGCTAGCTACCAGTGCTGGCCCGCAGCACTGCTGCTCCCCTTCCACGAGGACCCCTCCACACGCAGCGAAAGGCACCGGGCTCCCGGCGGGACGCGCGCTCCGTGCTGCCTTACGCTGCTACGCGGCGGGAACATCACCACGAGGCCAGGACGCCCCGCTCACCTGTCACCAAGATGTGGCAGCCTGGCAGAAGCTTTTCCCAAATTGAAAGAGGAAAGTTGTAGGGGAAAACAAAGCACACCAATGCAGCCAATGGCAAAGGCGCCGTTTTCAGGGCCTGTTTCTCATGCAGCCTGTAATGCTGCTGCGAGCCCCGGACAGCCACGCTTCCTGTCAGCTGAAGCATGAGGGATGGATACAGGGCTATGAAGGCTTTCAAATCTTTCTCAAATTCACAGCCCTTTCCAAGCAAAGCTGAATTAACACCCATCACAGCCCTGTGAGGTAGGTGCCATTGGCCACGCTTCATGTGTGGGATAACGAGTTGGTGCGGGTCGCTGCCTCACCCCGGCCACAAGAGCGATTACTGACCGAACAGGGATTAAAACGGGAGCTTCCCATTTCCAGCCCTACACCCTCAGCTCCTTCCCTTGCTCATTTCCTACACCCACTTCTGAAATACACTCAATCCTAAATGCTGAGGAGACGAGGCAGTGCCACAGCCGAGTCCCATCTCCGTCTCAGCAGGAGCACCCCAGCCTGTTCTGGAAGCTCCCTCACCCGAGCGGCCCCTGGCCCCCACCTCCAGGGTGCTGCACCCTCAGGCAGCCTGCAACAAGGCCGGGCAGCAGGTACCTGGGTTCAGTCAGGTGGCAGCCACCCCAAGGGGACTCAGAGCCACCCCAAGGGGACTCAGAGCCACCCCAAGGGGACTCAGAGCCACTCACACTTCCCCAGTGCCCACCATGAGGGTCCCGGCACCCCCGGGGAGCCCGGTGCTGGCAGCAGGGCTCACCTTCCCTGGCTGGCGCCTGGCTCCTACATCTCCTCCCGCTTCTGGAAGCTGATGCTGGCGTACGCGCTCGAGTCATCGCTGGGGTGGCCGCTCCCACGAGGCTGGCTCGGGGACTTTTGCTGCGGCGGTGGCGGGGGCTTCCCCCCCGACAGGGAGGTGCCCTCGGCGGCGGGGTGCAGGTGATGATGGTGGTGGTGGTGGCGGCGGTGCCCAAAATCCTTCACCAGGTCCAGGTCAATGTAATTGAGCCCGTTCTCCAACGCGGGGGCAGCCCCGGGCTCCCTGCGGGCAGCGGGGGCTCCGGCCGCCTCCCCGGTGGCGGGCCGCAGCCACACGTTGTCGAAGGAGGCCGAGCTGTGGCGCTTCACCTCCTCGGCTCCCCCCGTGCCCCCGCAGGGGAACGGTGCCCCGGGGCAGCCCCCCGGCGCTCCACGGGCAGCAGTTGGCGTGGACGAGAAGGTCTCGGAGCTGTGCCGCCGGCGGCCGCCCTGCGGGTCGGCACGGATCACTTTGGCGCTGGGCGTGCGGCCGGGGCTGAGGCTGACGCGGGTGAAGGCGCTGCCCGCGCCAGGCCCCCCGAGCAGGGAGGAGGACGAGGAGCGTGGAGGCGCCGCTGCCGCCAGCTCCGGGGAAGCCACCGCCGGGGGTTTATCGGCGTAACCCAGCAGGAGGGCTGGCGAGGAGGGTGAGGGGCTGTCAGAGCAGGAGCCCCCCAGCCGCATGGTCACGTAGTCCCGGCCGGAGGGGGCCGCGGGGGCCGCCCGCGGGCCCAGCTCCATGTTCATGTACTCCTCAGCGGCCTCGCTCCCTGGCGGCCGTGGCAGGCCCAGGGCGGCCGCGGGGAAGGGTGGCTTGTCGCCGGCGATGAACTCGATGTTGACGTACTCGCCCGGGCTCTTGGGCTCCGGGGGCAGCAGTAGCGGGGGCTGCTCCCGGGCCCGCGGCAGGGTGCTGGCCTTGGGGCCGCCGAGCGACAGGCGTGTGGGTCGCGCCAGGCGGCCCTTGGTCTGCACGGCCGTGTCCACCTTGCGCGGCGGCTGCGGGTGGGACGGGGGGACACCGTCAGGGCCACCGCCACCGCCACCCAGGCTGTCGCTGCTGGTAGAGGAGGACGAGTCCTCGGCAGCATAGAGGAGGCGGCTGGAACCAAGGGCGACACGGGGCTGGGGGCTGCCCTCCTCACCCGCCGCCCCACCACCGCGCCGGTGCACGTGCTTGAAGGAGCGTGGCAGCGAGAAGTAAGAGTAGATGGGCTTGTGGTGGGCCGCAGCAGCAGCCTCCTCGACGCCCGGCTGCCCTGCACCCCCAAAGTAGCAGTCGGGTGGCGTGCTGGTGGTGGAGCCGCTGGCCGGGGACATGTTGATGTAGTCGCTGCCACCACAGGGGAGCTTCCCCTCATTGCTCTCCACCGAGAGCTTCGGGTGGTGGCCGGCACCATTCGTCCAGATCTTGCCGTAGCCCGCGGAGCCACTGTCCGGGGAGTAGCTGCCGCTGGGGGACATCATCATGTAGCCGTTGGAGTCCACCGTGGCCGGAGGGTGGCGGCCCCCCCTGCCGGGGTTGATGATCTGCTGCGGGGCCGACACACTCTTAGGACTCATGGGCATGTAGTCACCGCCCTTGGGGGGCGCCCCGCCGCTGGGGACAGGGGCCACGCCAGGCGACATGGGCATGTAGCCGTCATCGGTGTGAGGGGCGGAGTTGGTCCGATGGTGGCCACCATCCAGGTGGTGCATCTCCAGGCACTCCTCTGGGTAGGAGTGAGTGGGCACAAAGGCAGAGTGCCGGTAAGAGGGCAGCCGGCCACCGCCACAGGGGTAAGAAGGCAACATCTCTGTGTACTCCTCAATGGAGGCCACTGAAGACTGCGAGGGGGTCTTCTGGTGGGAGATGGTGGGTGAAGTACCTGCAGAGTGAGTCCGCTTTCTGAAGGCCTTCTCCAAGTCGGCAACGTCCTCGCTGCCACCTCGGGGACAGCATGGCGTGCTGGGGTAGCGGGGCTGCTGCTGCGGGTGGCAGGTGCGTGGGATGAAGTGGCCATTGGGAGCCGCCAGGCTGCAGCAAGATGAGGTGGCCTTCCCCCCCATGCAGATGTAGTTGAGCTCTTCGTCGCCCCTAGCTGGCGGGGTGTGCCCCAACGAATCTGGGGTGACACTGCGAAAAGAGCTGCGAAAGTCACACGGGCTAGAACCATACTCATCGGAAGAAATAAATCCGCCATCGCTAGGGGAGCCAGAAACAGAAGCACTAGACCTTCGTGGAAACAGGCAGTCTGACGTGGAGCCATGGCCACTGGTGCTACTGGACGACAGGCTGACCGGGCTGGTGGCTGAAGGAGAGCAGCGCGAGGAAGGCATCGGGATGGAACGGCTGTGGTTGAGCGGAGGATGGAGCCTGGAGTTGCCGCGATGTCTATGCGAGTGTGTCCGGTTGGCACTGGGACTAACTGGGCTACCATCCACTGAGGCAGGCCTTGACATCGTGCCTTCCCCATCGCTTGATGCGCGAACCCGGAAAGAGGTGGGTTTGCCGCCCGTGCCTCCACCCCCTCCGCCCGCAGGAGAGGTGGCCGTGACGCTCTCAGTCCTGGAGCGGCGACTGAGCCCCACTTGGCTGGGCGGAGGGTTGTTGATGTGGTGCCTACTACGGAGGGGCACAGAAATGGGGTTGGAACAGTTGGAGGAGGACTGGCTCTTGCTGCGGGGCCGGAATTCCTCGCTCATGGCTCGCATGGCCTCCAGGATGGTTTCGTGCATGTTCTGCGCCACCACCGAGTCATCCACTTGCATCCAGAACTCACCGGGCCCGGTCACAGCCGAGCGCCCCACCTCAATGAAGAAGAAGTTCTCGGAGTGACCGCAGCGGCGGATATTGAGCAGCTGCAGCACCACAGCAGCCGCATCAGAGTTCAGCTTCACAAAGCTGATGGTCTTGTTAGTCAGGCACAGGCGGTAGATGCCAATCAGGTTCTTTGTCTGGCCTAGCCCCTTAGGCTTCAGGATTACTTGCCAGACCTCCTTAAAAGCCGGGCCGGGGGCTACCTCGCCGTAGCTGTCCTCTCCCGCTTCCCCCAGCCCCACGCTGCTGCCCCCAAAGGTGACGTCGCTGTGGTGGTGGTGGTGATGGTGGTGGAGGTGGTGGTGGCCCTTGGCCCGGTTGTGCAACTGCAGCAGCGCTTGGTACCAGCTCTCCTGCTCAGGCTCGCTGTCAGCTGCGATGGCAAAGTGCTCGTCCTTGGTGTAGAGGGCCACCAGGTGCTTGTTTTTGGAGTCAGCCCGTTTGTTGATGTTGAAGCAGCTTTCCAGTGGGATGGAGCGCTTGGGGGCCCCTGACTTGTGTCTCCATTTCTTCTCATTCTCGTAATACTCCAGCCGGGCGGGTCCAGACTCGCTGGCTGCCCTCAGCACGAAAAAGCGTTTATGCATGCTCTTGGGTTTGCGCAAGTAACCCACCTTTCTGACATCCGAGAAGAAGCCCTCGTTGTTATCTGTGGGGCTGGCCATGGCGAGCGCTGGCGGTGCTCTTACGGCAGTCAGCAGTCCACGAGACCCCAAAACAGCCAAGCCAGCCGGAAAAGACAACCACGTAAAACAAAATTCACGCAACAACGATTAACAAAACAAACAAACAAAAAAGGCAGAAGAGCTCAGGATCCCCTTCTGAAAACCGGGCAGAGGCGGGGGGCGAGCAGCTGTTCAGCGGCAGCTTCCAGCACCAAATCGGAGTTTGTGCCGCTGTTTATGGCCGAATCGCCCTCAGTTGGGGAGCGTGTCCCGAAGCCCGGCCCCGCTCGGTGCAGCCCAAAGCCTCGGCCCAGCAGCAGCGGCCGGGGAGCGGCCACGCATCCTGCGGGCCGGGGCTGCCCCAGCACCCCGCTCCCCTCCGCAAGTTTGCCTGGGCGAGTAGCGATTTCTGCTGCGGATTAAATATCCTCCGGGGGGGGGGGGGGGGAGTTTTTTTGGCGAAGTCCGGGGTTTGCACCCGAAAAAAAAAAAAAAAGCACTCTTCGTCCCCCCTCCCAAAAAAATAAAAAAACAACAAAATCACGAACAAGCACAAGGCAGCCGCCCTCCGAGTATCAGCGCTGAGCTTGCTGCTGCTGCTTCTCCCGCTCGGCCGTGCGGAGGAGGCTGGCGACCCCATTCAGTCCCATCTCGTTAGGCGCACCAAGTGCCATCTCCAGGCGGGCGGGCGGGCACATCCCCTCTTCCTCCTCCTCCTCATTCCAGGCGGCAGCGCCTCGGCGCCCGGCGGCGCAGCCCCCTCCCGCGCCCCAGGCCGGCGGCGGCTCCCTGCGGGCCGGCTTCTCGGCGGACTTCCCCGGCGCCCCGCACCCGGAGCGGCGGCGGGGACCCCCTGCGCCCGCCGCCGCGGCTCAGGCTCGCTGCGAGGAGAACGACGCGGGACGGCGCCGCTGCGCGGACCATCCCCGGAGCCGCCGCCGCCGCCGCCGCCGCCGGGCTCCCGGCCGGCCCCGCGCTCCCTCCCTCCGCTCCCTCCCTGCCCTCATTCAGCGCGGCCGCGGGGGCCGCCGCCACCGCCGGGCCCGGCCCCGGCTCCGCCCGCCGGGGGCCTCGGCCCGCATTGGTGCCGCCGCCCGTCAGTCAGGGAGGCGGCGCCCGGGCCGCGCTGAGGCGAGGCGGGGAGCGAGGAGGAGGCGGCGACGCCATTTGGCGGCGCGGTGCTGGTGGGAGCCGCGGCCGGGGCAGCCCCCGACCCCCCCCCCGGGACGGCTGTCCCCGCCTCCCGGCGAGCCCCGCTCGGCAGAAATGCCGGGGAAAGGTTCCCTGAATAAAAATACGTGACTCTGCGCTGCGTCGAGCAGCCCGGTGCGTTTTCCCGCACGGCTGTGGGCTGAGTTACACCGAGTATTCAACGCGCTCTGCGGCGAGCGGCGCCGAAACGTGCTGCATGCACAGCTTCCAGCCCCCAGCAGGAAGCAAGTGCTGCGCGGAGCCATCCGTTGCTCAATGCCGCCATCTCCAGGGCGGCCCCGAGCGCTCCTGGCCCGGCTCCGGCCCTGCGGGGAGCGGGGCCCCGCGCCCAGCTCGGCCCCCGCGCCCGCCGCCATTTCCCCGCTGCTCCTCGGCGCCCGCGCCCCGTCAGGCTGGCAGCTTCCCCTCCCGCGGAGGCCCGAGCACGGAACGAAAAAGCGAGGGGCATTGCAGACGTTGTGGGCCGGAGATGGTGGCTGTGCGGCTACGTGAGGCCACAGCTTTGCTGCTCAAAATGGGAAGAAATTCCCCTGAAATATTTGCGGACACGTGGAAAACTCGGAGAGGACGACAGGCAGCGCTGCGGAGCCCTGCCTCTTGGTATCTTACAGATAACACAAACCGTAGCTCTGCGTAAACCACACCAAACGCGCAGTAACAATTTGCAATATAAGAGCAGAATCTACTTGGTAAGCCATAAGGACTGAGCAGAGAATGCCCTACACCGTAACAACCTGTATTACCACCTCCTTTCCTCCCCTTCATGCTGCAGTTCGCCGTGACAGAAACGTGTGTTTGTATTGAAAATAAATCCATTGTATGTACCGTGAGATGAAGCTTGCTACATCTTGAAATAGGATGTCAGGAAATTGCTTCCCCAGCCCATGTCACGGAGCTGTGGGACTGAATTCCAGCTGTGGGGCAGTCCCGCAATCAGCTATCGCGGCTGTCACCAACACCAGGTATGCTTTGTTGGCAGAGGGCACCGCCACCCTACACGTGTTGAGCTGCACACACACAGAAGGAGAGAATAGCTCCTGAGCTTCCTCTCCCTGTCCCTCCACAGACGTGGGAATGCATGTTTGTGCCCAGAATACAGACTATTCTTCAGTCAAATATTTTACACGTAGTAGGTAAGGTCATTAAGATTAAGTAATAGCTTGCATTCACTCTGCCCTGTTCTTTCCCTTCCAAAGGATCCTGATGTCCTTGGCAAGTGATACAGCGTGCAAGAGGAACGAGCTCCTGGCGGAGGACAAAAACCACCTGATGTGCACTGTGTTGCAAAAGGGAACATGGATCTGGGGGTAAAGCAGGAGATGGTCCTGTCCACAGTGTGTGGGTAGACAGTGTATTTAAATTGTTCCATTTATCAGGGGAACATTCCCTTTAATTACAAAACTGATTTCACAGATGCAATGACTTTCGGTTGTTATCTGGCCTTCAGTGGGATTCACTGAGTGCCCCAGAAGTGTTTCCAAACGTCATGAAGGTTCACATGCTTTGTCCAGCAGAACTACCAGGCAATAACTAATACTTCTAGCATATTCTCAAGCCCGTTTTTCGAAGATATCTTACATCATACCACAGGACATCTTGGAATTGTTTTTCTGCTTTTGTTTTTTCTCTCCTTGTGTTCCGAAGTTCTGAAATGCAACACTTTTATGTAAGGTATACGAGCGCACACACCAGCAGACCGAAGAGAAGAACATGCCCTGGCCTTTTCTATTAAATATTCCCCCTGCTTTGACAGGGGACCATTGACATTTCAGGCTGCATAATTAATTGCAAAGGGCCTCACATTCTAGAATATCCCAGCAGTAGATCAATACAGGATAAAACACAGCAAGTTACTCAGGTCTTTGTGCAGTTGGGTTTTGAATATCTCCAAGGACGGAGAGCCCAGAGCCTCTCTGATGACCTGCTCCAGTGTTTGACCACCCTCATTGTAAGAAAGGCTTATGTTTGAACAGAATTCCCTGTATTTCAGTCTGTGCCTGTTGCCTTTTATCCCGCCACTGGGCATCACTGAGAGGAGTCTGGCTCCGTGTCCCTCCCACCAGGCATTTTACACATCGACACGGTTACGTTCTGGCCCTTGTTCCAAGGTTGACTTGATTGCACATTTTATTTGTTTAAGCTCATCTGTATTATTTACTTTTCTCTGCATTCAACAGTAAGGATGAAACTTGCATAACTCCTTCAAAAATAGCACAGTTGACTGTAAGCTAGTTAAATCATTACTTAAGTAAACAAGCAGTTTAATTTCTGTTAAAGGAGTGGCAGTAATACCGTGGCTACAGTGGAAACGGATCTTACGCCCCCAGCTTCTGTCATCTCTTTGAGGCAAATCAAGCGCGCTAATGGAATGGCTAACGACACTCTTCAAATGTATTACAAGACAAACAGTAAGCTTATCTGATAGCAGTTGTACTTAAGCGTGTCACGGTAATGAGAACTAAAAATGTCTAAGTCATCTTTTCCTTCTGTCACTTATTAGGATTGTTTCTACAGTGTGTTCTCTCTGGATCGGCCAGTACACGTGTAAAACAGTTTTACTGATACCAACATACAGACAGAGTACATACACTAATTACGTCAAATATTTAAATTATATTTTATGCTTCGATTAACCAGGTCTTATCTTAAAAAACAAACAAAAATATTAATTCATATAGATTTTTAAGTAACTTTGTATGTCTCTGTTTAAAGAAGCAAGGAAAGCTAAAATATTCCTACACTTTCCATTGAAGACTAAGTGGCTATCCCACTGAAGTATCACTAAACTAAAGGGAAACTAAGCGATACTTTTGGATGATTCCCAGCCTACATCGATCAACCTTCCGCTCTGCATCTATTATCTTTAGATTTCCATCTTGTAATGTGTTCAGAAAAGGTGTCAGTGCTTCACAGGCTTTTTTTCTTTGCTTCAGTTCTGTTTCCTTCTCCGCAGACAAAATTGCCTGGAGCATGCATTTCAAAAGTGAAGTTACAGGATCTTTTATCCAATTTATAATAATTTTTGTCTCTGCATGTCTTAAAGCAATGCTCTCGAGCAGCTTTTGACTGAGGAAGGGAGTTGCGTAAGCCTGCCTTTTTTTTCACCCCTGTAGCAAAGTCCACAGAGGGATGAAAATGAAAGCCAAATACAAAGTTTTGCCCATGGTTGCTTGATGATAGCAGCATCTTGGTCTTGCTCGGTCAGCTTTATTTCATCTTTTAGCTATCACACTGTTTAACCATGAATGATAGATAAAGCAGAAGGTAATGTGCCTCTTGCTGCCGGCAGTGGGTTTTTTAGCAAACACAGAAGAAAAGGAGGAAGCGTCGATCCCCACCGGATCCCATGGGTGAGATACAAGAATCAGCCTCCTGTCTGCTTGCTCTGCGGGAAAGGAGCAAACGGAGGTGGCCTGACTGTACTTTGGGGTGTGCTGTGTCAGAAGATGCATGGAAAATGCGTCAGCGTGAAGTCAGGGACCTTCTTTTGGCCATAAAGAAGCTGCCTGTGCCCAGTTGTCTTTCTGCTAGTCCTTGCACTGCAGTCTAGTCTCGGTGCCAATTACTTCCTAGCAGGAAGTGCTGCGGGTCTTTGATCATGACTGATTCCTCAGTTACATGAACCAGGAATGGTTTCTAGAGAAAAAGGAGCACTACTGTGTTCTTCAAAGAGTTTAGCAACAGGGCTTATCTAAAGACCCAGCTTATGTCCAGTGATAGTTGACAAAGTTTATTGATTTTTATTGATCTAGGAAGCTATGGGCTTATTTCACAGACTCCAGCTCTGATTCTGGCTTCCTCGAGCTTTCACTTGTGCGATAGGATCAAATTTAATTGTGGCATGCTGATCATAAATGGAACATGCTTTCTTAGTTTCTGGTCTTTCAAAGAATTACTACAGGTTCAAAGAGCTGCCGAAAAAAATCTCCTGGCACTATGCTATGCTGGCTATTTGATACACGTAAATACACACAGGAAAAAGCAAGTGACTTTTCATATTCAGTGAGAGACAGCTAATTACAGATACCTGGAACAAGCTCTGGGAACCTTAAGAGGTAGCACTATGAAAATATCAGCTCGGTGTTCTTGGAAAATCAATAATAATAATAATAAAAAAATATTAGGAATTATCATGTAAAGGATAGAAAACAAAGTAGAGAACAATTTTGTAAATGTATAAATGCATCGTGCACTTTGCCTTGGCCTACTGTGGGAAAATCCTTCTGGTCTTGAAAACACTCTTAAGGAATTGGAAGAGATAAGGATGTGCGATCAAAGATAGCCCAAACTGAGCCAACAGCCTAAGATTTGTCAGGCTGGAAAAAGAGTGCCTGAGATGGGATGTGACATCTGCAAATATCATTACTGGCATGGAGAAAGTGAAAGAGGAGTGGCTGCTCCAAAGCCAAAGATAAAGGACGCAGAAGGTTCAAAACAAGCGTGAAGCCACTTCTTCAGACAACATCAGCGAACCTGTGAAATCATCGCCAAGAGACGCTGTGACTTGAAAAATCAGCAGATAAATGCTTAAATACCATCCATGCAATGCAAAGATAGCACCTCCAGCTCTGGAACCGCATGAAGTACAGATCTGCAAAAGCTGGGAGCTTTGGATAAGCATCACCATTTATGGGTGCCCCTTGCACATGCCTCTACGCGACCTCTGTTGGCTACTGGCAAACAGCAGCCTGGATCAGCCTTGGTATTATTCAGCAGACATGCTTATGCTTTTGAGATGCACTTCACAGGTGTGCTGTTAATCCTATACGGAGTTAAAACTGCTCACATTTTCCATGTTTGAG
The DNA here is from genome assembly GCA_011076525.1 of Nettapus auritus. NCBI lineage: Eukaryota > Metazoa > Chordata > Aves > Anseriformes > Anatidae > Nettapus > Nettapus auritus. The sequence continues at coordinate 3,589,794 of CM021773.1, read as the reverse complement.
TCTATAGCATAGGCTGTTGTACGACAAAATACTCTAAGAACTAGTCCATTATTCGTGAGCCATTGTTTGTCTCAATTTGCATCTAAAAATTGCACCCTTAGCTGAGGGGGACACGGAACCAGACCTTGGATTCAAACAGATGGTTTAATGAAAATTCATATGCATGACACACAGAGCAGGGATTAGTAATCCAAGTGTCTTGCAATTTTAAAATGATTATTCCAATGCTTTAGATCTTGCTGATCAGGAAGCACAATCTAACCTTCGCTTTCTAGACAGTAAAGGCAAAAATGAATCCATCCCATCAACAAGTGTGATTTAGGGATTACGGTATTAGACTGCATGTACTGGCTTTCAAGGTCACACTGTGATATAGCACCTTTCATTGGACAAAGCATCGTTTGTCTTGTATATATTACTTACTGATTTATTTTTAATTATGAGAGATGGTCAGTGGAGCCCAACTTTGAGAAGGTTTTGTCAGACTAAAGGAAAATTTAGATTACTAAGCACAAGCTTAGCAGGATGCATTTCAACAACCGTCTGGACACCGTGGCACCGCATTGAGGGGCAGCAAGGCCGGACTCTAAGCAGGCTCTTGAGTGAGAGTGCAACAAATGATGAAGCAGCGCAGATGCAGATATCCCCTTCCATCTTTCAACAGTTACCGCACATTACTCTTAATGTAACAAAGTACAAAGGCAAAAAGTTTCCCACTTGTAGAGAAATTCATGCGCCTATTTGTAAAATAAAGTTCTCTACATTTCAGGAAGCATACATTTGTAAACAGTGGTATTAATTCTACATTATTTAAACAGGAACATTTATGAATCTGCCAAATATTCTTTTAAGTTACTGCAGTGGGGAATCCAATGGCTTTTTAAAAGACGTATTGGACAGAGAATGATGCAAAGTAGAAATTAAATCCCATACCTCTCCTAAACCATACTGTCTGAGCAGCTTCTGGGATGAGACCCAGCAAATATCCACGTGCTTGCGTATGATGCGAGCAACAGTAACATACTAATTTTGCTATTTATACACTTTTTTGTTACACCTGTCATGCAAGAAGACTTTGTGCTTGTGAATAACACCCCAGCCACTGTAACCGTACTGCCTTCCATAGCAGAGGGCCTTTCTGGGCACACCTGAGCTGAACTCAGCGTGGAATCACCTCAGCGGGATGCAGATATCTGTCACCACCTATTACCTCTTTCTGCTGAATGTTTCTAACCATTCCCACCACAGCAGCGAGCAAAAGGTGTATGGGACAACGCTCAGGCAGAAGTGATCACCCAGAAGTGCATTCGCTGCCGTTTTTCAGCCATCTCTTTTTAAGCTTTAAGCATAAAACTAGAGTTTAACCACACTTAAGCACGTTAATTAGTATGCTGTACGTATTAGTCTGACCTGGTTTTTCCAAAAGCTTTCATTCGCATTTGGAGGAATTTGCAGGGTGAGTGGGGGCGTATCGAGCACTGAAAAATATTTATTTTCGTGTGTGCCCCATGACAAGCAAGTATACCTGCAAGTTCACACGTTTTATTTCACAAAGGAGAGCACTGGAAGAACTTCCTTCCATTTTCACATGCTTTCAGAACTCAAGATTTTGACTGGTCTCGGACAAAAATCTCTTAGACAAAACCCAATCAATAGTTTTGACTTCTGCCTGCATGAAGAAACCCAAACTGCATTTGTTCTTTATTACCACTATTCAAATGTTTCCTTTTAGCCTGTTCTGAACAGTCTAGCCAAAATCCATTCGTTTCTCTCAGCTCCTACTTCTAGGCACAGGTTTGCTGTATAGAATGAAAGGCACTGCATGCCTTTAAAATGCTACCTCCGTAAATGCTACTTAAACAATACGTGCCGAATTAGAACAGTCATTTTGGGGGACATCTCTGAAAAAATTGATTTCAGATTAATGGAAGTTGAATAGCCGCTACTCGGACATTGTTACCATCATTGCTTCAGTAAGGTCAAACGTAATTAAGAGGTCTGAAGCAAGGGTATTCTCAAAAATGCCTGCTAATCCTGGTGCCTGCAAGTATCTCAGACTCGGCTGAAGGCACAGAGAGGAACCACTGCAGATTCTCCTCTGGAAGGGTCGAGGTCCTGCGTGGACCTTGGGCCACATCTGCCAGGCCTGGAGAGCACCTGGGGTACGCTGAGTGCCTGGAAGGGCACGGCTCGCTCGGGACCAGGCACCTGACTCCACGCGTCTAATTGCTTTGATCACCCCAAAAAGATAGGGCTCAGATTAGGAACACCGATCTAGTTAAAGGGATGGAACCGCCACTTGGTTGGAAACCAAGGAGCTTGGAGCCTCTGAAGTTCAGGAATGCCAAACAACACGGATACAGGCACACGAGTGGGACTCCACTGGAAACCACGTCGATGGGATATGTAGTAACAGGAAGAGCAACTTTTTTAGAAACGCAAATGAGCAAGAAAATCAAATAGGAAGAAAACTTAAGTTTATCTGCCTTCTTCAAATGTTATTTCTATTTATATTTTCCTACGTCTAATGCTTTAGAACTGAGCAAGAAAGTCAGACACTGGTCTGTGAAAGCCAGTTTTGCCTTGTAGGCTAAAATTTGTAAGATATTTTAAATTATTGAAGACCTGTACACATATTACATTACTGAAAGTCTTAGTATTGGTTTATGAATTGTCTGAGATCTAAAGAACCAGGCAGGTTTGGAAAGGATTGTGATAAAATAATGGGGTTTGGCTTTCATCTTTAACTCTCCGTCTGCGATGGTTCAAATCAGAGATGGCTCAGCATAAAGATGACTAAGTGTAAGTCATAAAAAGGTCCCATTTTCATCTCCTGAGCAAAGCAGGCAACCTGGATATATGCAACAAAAAGTTATTTACCTCACCACAGTGTCTATGTTTAGCCCTAAATAAATCTGTCCAGCAGCGCTGGTACATCATTTGTTTCCAGCAAGTACTGTGAAGAATTGCTGTGTAACGGATAGCGGAACTTTCTTCCAAAAAATGTCTTTTGAGATTTCTGGGAGCTTAATAACAGAGAAGTAGGCTCTTCTTTCTGATCACCAGAAACACAAAAGTAGGAAATCGCCTGTCATCCAAGTGAAGCGTTGATCCAGCCACAAAACAATTATTGAGCTCCTTTTATATTTAAAAAAATATTTCTTGTGCATCAGTTCGAACCCTGTTTCATTAGTAAACTGAGGAGATCCAAGTTACTGTTAACTCCAGGGCCAAGGTAAACTCAGTTTGTTTACAGTGAAAATATTCCAGCAGAAAGGAAAATGTAGTATATATAGAAAGAAAAGGAAATAGTAATTTATGCACATCTTTTCCAGATAAACATTTTTATTAGCTGAATTAAGCTCTCTTAGGAGTCGCATGAGACACAAAGATAAAGACAATTAACCAAAAGCCAAACATTACAAATCAAACATTGACCTGAGTTTAATTTTTTTTTCCTCAATTCTGACAGTTGTTTTAGAAGACCTAAACTACATCATGTGCAGTTTACAGAGTCCCTCTGAAGTTACAGAATTAGAATAAATGGGTTCTACTGTTGCTGTACAGGAGTCCTCTGGTTCATGCATTCTTTCTTGTTTTCACTCACCCCAGTTCAACAACCACTGAAGTAATTATAAATGAAAGATTCTGATGAGGCACTATTGTGGTCAACACCAGATTTATCAAAAATTAAGCCAAGTTATCTAAATGAAATGGTATTAAATACACTTTGGTCTCCTTAGCGTGTCTACCAAAATTAGGGAAAACTACTTGTTGCCCTGATACTGTATTCAGCACGACATAGCTAATACAAGTGGAGCAGAATTTCCACCTCTTTCACTAACTGCTCCTAGAACTTTAAAAAAAAATCTGACAAGTTAATATTTTTATTAAATAACTTTGTTAACTTTGGGAACCAAAAGACACATCTTAAGAAATTCAGGTGACAGAATTGAGAGAAGGTTTTTCGCAATAAAGTGCCCATAGAAACACTGATAAGTAACTTGGACTTCCCCAATTTGATTATTTCACTCTGCATCCACACAACACACACACTAGTATTAAATAACAGCATGTAATACATATAACAAGATAAACACATGAACACGTTACTCCGGAGTTATTGCTATTCGGTGATTTTCTCGTGCTGAAAATGATTTTGCACCTCTTTGGCACGCACAGCGCTCCAGCAAGTCCCACCAATTAACAGCCTCTGCTGACAAGCAGAAGGTCTCCGTGCCTATTATCCTCTGCTAGCTTTTCTAACCACTTTAATAAATTAATTCTTGGGGATGTTTGAGTCCATTTACATAAATATATCCTGCCCTCCTATTATGCTATTACATTCACTAGATTCGTTTTTTCTTCTACAAAGCATTTCTGGGGATTATTAGTAGCCAACAGATATATAGGAGATACACCTACACAGAACATATCGTCTGTCCATGGAAACCAGAAAAGAAAGTCTGTGAGCACCCTTTCTATGGTCTCCCTTCTTACACAGATTTACATGCTTGTGTTAACACTGACGGGGCAGGGAGCAACTGTTTGTCACCCAACACGAGACCAGCTAAGGAGGGAAGGGTCTCAAAAGAGATATCTGTATTTTTTGTCTCTGGATGTGGGCAAGAAACTATTCGCCAGTCGGTCTGAAAGGAAATAGCAGAGCCCAGCTGTAGAATCTGGGAAACCAAGCCCATTATGAAATAGTTGGGGACTGAAAAAATAGGTTGTTTACATTTGATTGAGCTGTAGGACACAGATGAGGCTTCCTACAGCCTATACGTTTTTTAGACATGAGGCTATTCCCAGGAATCCCACCTTTGTTCTTTTCCTTGAGGGCTCTTACTTGAAGGACCAGACCTCAGACAAACACAGGGCAGTTTCACCTGCTTCCTCACCCAGTACCTCCCCAAGTCTGCCCCACTTGGATTTATCTGGCAGTTCCCATCTCTTCTGTATTTATTGCCTCATGTTACAATCACAAAGCCAGTGTAAATGCTGGGCATAATATTTGTATGTTTTGCACCCTAACGTTTCCTGGCTGTTACTGCCAGCATTCGTAGCGGCTTCCTTCAGACACCCCTGCTGTGTCCGTTTGTAGTTCCTCTGCTTCCTTGCTCAGGCCAGAATCTTGAGGGATCACCCAAGTTTCCAATTTGAGTATTTTTACCAAAAATAAAACCTGAACATGCTACTAAGGATTTTCTGATTTATGCAGATGAGTACAATTGCCTGACTTGTTCCCTCTTTCATAGGATTAAGCTTTAAGCATGAATACAGTTGCTCAGCTGATTTGTCTGTTTCTTCCGCTACTCCTAAAAATAGCGCCCCGGAGATAGCAAAGGAATTGTGAATTTATACAGGGACAGGATACCTCTTAGGCTTTTTAATCCTTTAAAAATTATTTAGTAGCAAAGACAGATGCGAGACTGACATCTCAATACAATGAAATCCTCCATTTACCCATGCTATCAGCAAGGCTCCAGTTATTGCACAATTCTATAGCTACGGAGTTTGTTACAGAATTAATTCCTTCCAACAGAACACTCATTAACAATCTCGGCTTCTGTTGTTTCAAACAGATGTTTCTGGCCACACAATGACAAAGATCAACTTAAATACATGAGCAGAGTATAAATAATGCCTTCCTGAGTCTGCAGAACAACCTGAAAAAAAGTTAATGGAGCAGTCTGCTTCACCCTAATCGTCTCAAAGGGCTGTCAAGTCTGGAACTGGAAGATAAGTTTAAATGTTGCCCTCAGTAATTATTCCTATATGAGTAATTTCAGCAGAAGCATCCAGCTTTTGTTCTTAACCTCCAGTCCGAAGCTGTCCGTGTGGTGGAGAAATTAATAAAAATATTATCCCAGAGGAATTCATTCTTATTATGAAACACTTTCATATTCAACTAACTTTGAATGTCTTCTTTTCACTTCAATTAAGCTACCGTCGAATATCCAGTTTCTTCTGTTGTGTTGGAGTGCTGTAGCAAGCTTGGTATAAAACACAGGCCCAACTTGCTAGACCGCATATAGCGTCCTAGGCATGTGTGCACCAGGGTCCTGCGAATACGTGCCACAGAAGTACAGCTTCGCCCGCTTCTGGTAGCAACCAGCCTCTCTGCCTCGCTGGTACTGCTGGGGAGAACTCTGAAAGTACTAGGGATGAAACGATGCTTGTGCCACCCTCTCTCAGCTGACCCTGGTGACAACAACTGGCATCAGTCCCCATGCTTTTGGGAGTCTTGCACTTCACAGCTGAGACTTGCGCACATCAGGCATCCAAAAGTGCACGTAAGAAAAAGGAGCACGCTGTGAAGCCTTAAGACTCGCGAGTGAGGTTACCTGGTTAGAAGGACAAAGCCTTCCCCAGGAGGAGATGCTTATTAGGGGAACTGGGGGGCTGCAGCTGGCTCTATGGAAGCAGACTTATATAGCCAAGATGATTTTCTTAAATCTGTGATGAGTCTTCCTTGACAGCTTCATTCCTCAGAACTGCAGCAACCAATCTCCTGGATGAAGCTCCTGTGAGCAGAGAACACCAAAGCCTGTTGGCTTGAAACTCCTCATCCAAATGAAATCGTGATGACCACAAATTCAGGGTAAGTGTTAAAATAACTTCAACTGTGCTTTCCCACAGCAACAGTTGATAGGAAGAAAGGATAGAATGCAAAAGAGTAAACTAGGAACTGAGAACTACAGAAAACACTCTAAAGTCAGGCAGGGAAAAAGCTTGGCCCATAGAGACACCTCCCCTTGCCTTGCGGAGACATGAGATAAGACCATTGAGTTCTGTGGTTTCTGCATCTGAGAACAGGGGTACTATGCTAATAGCTGCGATTATAACATTTGATGTGGGTTTCCAGGTCATTATGGATGCTATCAAGCTGTTTCACTGCAGTGGCCTCATTGAGAGGAGGGTCAGATGTACCATCTCAGAGATACGCCATCTCTTCAGCACACACCTTATTCTGTGAGTCCGGCTACGCACAATAAACACTGCAAAGAGCACAGAACCCCTGTCCAGCTCCTGGCTAAATCCCTTCACCTGCAAGAAAAGGGAGTGATCGCAGTGGAATCAGCAATGAGTTTGGTTCTGTCCCAGTGCAATACTCACTACATCTTAGTGCAGAGTATGGCAGACAGATCTGCTGCCGGTGACCTTAATACTACTGATTATTATGCAGTTTGTTGAGTAAGCACTGTGTAAGCAAGCAAGTCAGAAGCACATCCACCGAGTAAAGATAACACCACATCAATATATCATTATGTTAAGCTTACATTAATCCAAAAATATTTGTTAAACTAGAAGGAATCTCACTTTGCACCATGCGAAGCCCTCCCACTTCAGCTTTAATACAAAGCAGCTCTACAGTGTGATCTCACGACTGAAGACTTCAAAATCATACCAGCAACAAGGAAGAGTTAGGGTTTGCATACATAATCTAAATTTTTGTTATTTCCTTACATTTCTGAAGCTTTTTTTTTTTTCCTCAAGAGGTTTCAATCTTCCAAAAATTTACAGCCACGCTTAACTTTAGTTTACTGAGCAACACCGGTGGCTGCACTGGAATTACTGTCTCTGTGAATGGGTCCTCCACAATCTCAAAGGTTTGGGAATATTTTGCATCCATACAGGAACGGATGACTAAACATGAGAACGCAGACTTCGACAGCTCTGTTATAATCATGCAAAAGAAACTTCTCTGCAGATTACTATTCCCAGGTAGTAATTTGTATCCACAAAGCTAATGATCCGACATGACCTAAACGAGGAACGCCACTTTCCGTTCGTTGAAAATGCAAATAGTTAAGGACCTTGAAAATGGTGGTTGCAGAGGTCACCTCACTGATCTGTTATCAAAGCTTGCATAATTAAGTGGATGCCACAGCCATTAACTTGCATATGGGTTTGTACATGTCAACGCAGGCCAGCTTAATCTAAAGGTGAATTCAATAATGTTATGCTGAATTGCAGTCCACAAAGCCTATGATTAAGGGTCAGCACATCTGGCTTCTGATTTGATGTCAGCTGCTAACCTTTCTTTGACCTTATCCCCTGCAGACTTTCTAAGTGACTATTACCACGGATATTTTACAACGTCATCCTGCTGACTCTCTATGCAGTGAGAAATACCGCGTAGCTTCACCTTTACTAAGTTAATTTCAAAACCTCTTAGGTGTACCTGGAAAACTAACATTTCATTTTCATTTCCTAAAAGAGCAGTAAATTGTCATCTCGCCCTGGGAGGACATGCATGGAAATTAGAGGAAAGCTTAATTTTCCTTTTCCAAAATAACTAACCCATCCATTAGCCAGCGTGATTGGTGGAATTTGCATGCTTTTCATACAAGCACTGGCGACTAAAATTTATTCTCCCTTAGCGTAGCTGTGTGAAACAAACAGCAGAAAATCTTGCTTATGCTATATAGGAAATCATTCACACTGCATGAGATTTCCTGCTTTACTGGCTTTTATTGTTCTGCCACTTATTCATTTCCCTACCTTTGGCAGGTTCGCGTCCTGCTTCTGTTTTTGATAGGCTGAGGCTTCTTTATGCCCTTGAGTAGGGCAGTCCAAACCTGCCAAAAAAGGACAACGTCTGCTGAGACTTCGAGCTGCATCATTTCTGCATTAAAAAAATACCTCCCAACTCGGCTTTTCATTTGCATCAGAAAACACTGCTCGTTAGAAACCATTCCTAAACTTACGTGGTTCTCTAAGCTCCACACCAACTGCTTCTCTTTACAAAACAAACAAAAAATTACAATTTACAGAAGTGAAAGGTAGCTAATTACACTAGCACACCGCATTATTATATCATTTCCAAGAACACAAAAGGAAGCCAATGAATGGTTCAAACAGCCACATGCAATAGCACACTTTTCTTCGGATAAGTGAACGAGTTTTTCAGCACAATGAACACCCCAAGGCACCACAAGGGTTTACTTCATAGTAGAAAAAGCTATATGAAGAATTCAGCACCTTAATATTTTAGGAATACTGATCAGTTAGAACACATATTGGGATAGTCTGCATAATACTTGGGTCTTTTGTCTTGAGAATGATGTACTACAGGCTGATTTACAGGGGGAAAAAAAACACATCCTATTTCAAATAGCATAGTAGCATTCGTACATAAGGTATTTAGAATTGTAAAAGCCTCAAAAAGTATCTATCCAATGCCTGAATGGCTTATTTTACGTTATGCATCAACACACATAATATGTTCCTTTTAGAATATTAACAGTTATCATCACCTCTCACTTATTCCACCTCTCCTGCCACACAGAGGGAAAATGGGGCTTAATTATGGAAGCTGGCAACTGTTGATGCCCCGTAATACATACAACAGCAAGAGACTGTGGACCCCTTTCGTGTTCCTATTTCAAGGAAGCAGTATAGCGGTTATAGCATGTTCCACCATTTGCACTGTCCATATCAGTAGTAAATCTCAAATCAGCTACATGCTGCACCACTGAATAACAAACAAAACCTCCTGGGACACGGCTGAAACCAGGATGAATTCAGAGCTATGCCATATTCAGCAGGAGCTGCGAGTTCTGAGCAAGCACTGGGCTTGTTGTTCACATCGCGAACATTTCAAGGAGGTTTTATTCATTTCTTGGAGTTTGAATGCTTTGTTTGGAGGCCATTCATAAGTGCTCTTCCAGCCACAGCTGGGCCCCCCGAGGAACACATTGCTCCCCAACCCCACCGGAGGACAGCTCAGATCTACCAGCTCTGTGCAATTGCTCTGTAAACCCTGCTGGCATATGCAGGTAGAATTAACAATCTTCTCTATCATGCCTCCATCCAGATTGTAACAGGCTGGGGAAAGACCCCGCAGGTGCAAGGGGTAGCTTCCAGCAAGGGACAGTGAGGACAGTGACAAGCTGCTAGGGCAGAACAGGGCAGGCATCCTAGGGACTGGCACGGCTTGCAGCCAGAGGTGACAAATGGGACTTAGCAGCTGCCCCAGGCTGAGCACACCCCAATCCCTGGGTGCCTGCAGGCCTTGCCCAAGCACCCCTTTTCCTCAGAGAGCCCCACGATGCTCCAGCCTGACTCTCACCCATTTCTCCCATCAATTCTTGCTCATCTTTTTTTGTCCAGCAAAGAGAAAAGCAGGTGTCAAACATACCTGGTACAGTCCTGCAAAGCCTGACGGCCCCTTTTCTCTTTATTAATATTCTCAGCCAAAAAAGGCAATTTTAAAGTCCACCTGGTTCTCAAAACAGGGCTTAACACCTGTTCTGGCATTCTACAAGAGAGCAAATTTCATCCCACTAGCCATTTCTGTTAGATTGACACTAGTATCCAGTCTCTCCACCTCTTGTTAGCAAAACCTACCCTATTTATAAGCAAAAGGACTTTTCATACATGGCGAAGAGAAGGTAAAGACATTTGTTGGATGTTATGCCATCACCATCTCCTATGTTCATACCCATAATGCAAGCCTTCTATTAGCATTAGTAACTGGGTATGCACAAAGTAGACATTTCCCATGCAGGTTCTCTTTGGCACGTACAGCAGTCTCATTTTGTTCGTGAGAAACTTTCATATTTTTCCCCATTATGAGTCCCCATAGCCCAGATTGATAGTAGACCCAGCTGTCCTTTATAATTACATTTTAATGACTTAGGATGGTTGTTTGCATTTTGGCAACTTGTTTAATAGTGATGACATTTAAATTGTCACAACTAGGCTTCAAAGTTATCAATTTATTAGATGATCAGGAAACTTCACACCTATGGTGGAGCAATTTTTTGGCTGCAAACTCAGTAATCCATCAGCATACTGATTTATATAATGAAGGTTATTTCATAGGGATATGCTTTAGTTAATTCATCCCTGAAATAGAGTAACTTGTACAAATTAAAAAGGTTCTGTTTACTTATTTATTATTACATTAGATTGACAGATACTCTAAAAACACACATACTGTGTTGTATTCTGGTGCTTGCTTCATTTCAGTATACTGACTTTTTTGTGTGCACATCCACTGATCTCTTCTGCAAATGAACCTGGGATATGCAGAATCATATGATTCCTTCAGAGAACCTTCTCTCTCATATGCCAATACATGCTCTCAAATACTGCATAAATTATGAACTTGGTAAGGCGGGATTTTTGGCACACTATTTCACCTCCCCCAGCCTAATGCTGCACCAAAACAGGTAGGTGCTCACCTTCTTATAAAAAAGTAGAAGTTGTGGATAGGAGAAAAATAAACGCTGATCTCCCGCTCCACGTATCGTTCATCCACAGTACTCAGCTCACCCAACACGCTGCTTAGCTACCCCTCTTCCTCTCTGCTGCTCATTTCTAACCTAAAACCTTCAAGTCTCTGAAGTCTCCTGTGCAGCTATGTTGACCTGCTATCTGGAGAAAAACCACCACACAGTGTGGGTATGTAAAGCTGTGTCCTTACTCACAAAGCCCCTGATGCACTGCCCCTTGGCAACTGAGAGGGCAAAAAGTGATCAGTGCTGGACAGCCCACTTTTGTCTAACCAGCATCTCCAGCTAGGTCTCTCATACTTGAGCTCAGCTCCTGGATTTGCATGCATACCCTTGGCCCCATTCTCGTTACATGGCATGGAGCAGCTCCCCTCACCAAAAATGGACCACCACAAGTGGGAGCCTCAGTGAGCTGCAGGAGGTGCTGGAGCTGCGGCCCATGAGCAACGCATGCTTCTGGCAGACACAACTGAATCAGGTTAATTGATTCAGATGTTTGTGGCAGAGGCTAACATCTAGGTAAAAATTGCCACACGTTCATTTTTTTCAGGAAAGCAAATCAAATGCATGTTAATAAGTTGTTGGTGATCAACATAAACATGGCTTGTCAGTCATCCCTGAGGAAAGCAACTCTGGCAGGGGCAGGAGGGGTACTCCTGCTTGCTGCCAAGTCCCCAGTGTCACAAACGCCACCTCAGAAAGGCGCCATGCCTGCACAAGCTCATGCCTTTTGAGCTCCCACCTAATTCGGGGGCTTGGCCCGGTAGGGAGTGTGCCAAAATTTTCCCTCAGAGAAGACTGGCTTTTATACATGAATGGTGGAAAATCCTAATGAACACACTTCTCCTTACATTTTTGACTGACCTTTCCCCCTTATCACAGGTATTACCTTCAAGCAATCATTAAGTAAATAGATCTAAAAGAAAAGTCATTTCAAGTACAGATTTCTTCCACTAAATTCCCCAGAGTGCCCACTCTGTAGGCCTTGGGCAAAATCCAGCATGAATTTATCTCAAGAACAGGCCAGTGCTCATTAATCAAGCAAAGGCCTGGCTGAAATCTTCACAAGCGGCTGTGCAGAACGCTGAGTCACCTTGTTGCAACTGATCTAGGTACTCCGCAATGCCAAAAGCCAACAAGCTGCCAGAAACCATTATTTTACAGATGGAAAGCCAGTAAAGAGAATAAGAAAAATGATTAAAAATGTATTTCTCAAGCTTACTGGACAGAAATCAAAATTAAAAAACAATGAATAACTGAAGTAAATGTGACAGGTAGCAGAAAAATACACATTATACAGCTGCTGAAAGAAACAGCTGTAAATATGCTCTCTCATGTATTTTGGTAGAGGAGGAAGAAGTCCCCAGGGAAATCCCCAAGGAAATTCTTTGGCTCTTTGGGACGTAGGAGGGTTTGCCTCCCTGGAACCACTGAAAAACCTGCCCTTCTACCTGGAAAGCTGGAAGATCCCCAGAAACCTCAACAAGTCCTAGAAAGTTCACATCAATAACCACGCAGAAGGCTGAGCACTATCTTTATGCCCTTGTTGGAGCGCATTCCATGCCAATTGCATGCTCCCTGCCCTGGACTCCGCTTTGTTCCAGAGATGGCCTTTGAAGTGTGAGATTCCTGTTCTCAGGATGGTCTGTGGGACAGGTAATACAGCTCCAGGCTGCACTACCTGTTCTTGCTCGGAGCTGTATTGCCTCCTCTGAGCAGGATGATGGAGCCCTGCCACCACCAGCCCCACCCAGGCCCTGGAGACAGCCCCAGCCAGGTCCCAAGCCTTGTGATTTTTGTTTGAGGAAGACTAGAAAGCTCTATCAGTAGACGAGTGACAGGCAATCACCTCCAGCAAAGAGGAAAATAAGCTACAGAAGGAAGACAGCAGCCTCTTTGGGCGTTGCAGTTGCTTGCACAGTGACTGCATCATAGCACAGCACTTCTCAGCCTCAGCTGGGCATCACGAGAGGCAGGCACAGAAATACAGCACTGAGGCTTCTATTGTTTCACTGCTGTTTCAAGTCTGAAGCGGAACTTCCATCTGTACTTGCTGGTTCGAAAAACAAGAGGTACTACATGCCCCTGTCTTTGTCTTTAGGACACCAACAGCACTACCACAAGAACAGGTGTGAAACTTACTGTTTGAAACCAGCCCAAACACTCATGCCCGTTTTGTATGGAGACACAAGAGAAAGCTATTGCCACTGAGCTGCTATGTGCAACTTCCAGTATGCTCCGAAGAGAATCAAGAATTGTCCCCAATTTGTATTTAATTTTGAAGTCTGCTGAAGTCTATTTCAGAGCTAAATAAGGCCTTGTGTACCTGAAAGCATCTCTATTTCTCCTATCTATATTAGCTGATTAAACAGAATATATTACACTTGCCAGAAAATTCCTTACACCCCCTCCCCTCCCAGCAGAAGTGAAATTTCTCTTGATCAGAGCCTCATTAAGACCTAGCTGCAACATATGAATATAGTGCAACTCCCAGGTTTGGTAAAAGTCAATAGTGTTACAGTATTTCATTATAATTCTTGCAGTATTGCTTATGTTAAAAATACTTAGATGTGCCATAAAGCCAGTTTGATCTTCATTTAATTTACTTCTTTCTGAGGAAGCTTTATCATTTCTACTGAATGCTTTAAAAGCAGAAGCACCAATGAAGGAAATTAAATAGATGCTTTGAAAAGAGTTTACCAATTCTGAATCATCACTTTCAGATCCACTGCCTCAAGTATCACTTTCACCCCTTGGTTGTGCTGGAAGGAGCAGGGAAGGCCCAGGGGTGGCAGCCAGGTTCAGCCAAGAGCCAAGAGCCCAGATCACAGGGGATGCCCACAGTGATGAGGCAGGCCAGAAGCCAAACCACAAAATCAATCTGCAGGACGTGGCCATGATCAGTCCTGCTGAAGGCACACAGAACAGGCACAGCCCCAGGATGGCCAGGCTGAACTATATGCCCATAAGCCAGGCCCAGCCTAAGCCAGCAGGGCCCACAGGCAGGGCTGTGATGGAGCTGAATACATTGGAGGGAACTCAAGGCCTGTCCTGAAATGGGGCTCCTGGGCCCATGGACGGTGCATGTGGGTGGGGGAAGCCAGGTGAGGCCAGTCAGGGGAATTAAGGCCAATCAGTGCACTCCCTAGGACAGATGCCTTGGTTAGGCTTAATTTTGTTGGACATAACTTAAAGACGGCTCTAGACAGGAAAACAAACAAACAAATTAGCAATTCCCATTTCGATTATGAATGTAATACTTTTGGGATTCAAACTTCCAAGGGAAATTCAGCTTCTTTCACTGTATAAAATCAGAAATAAAAAAAGACTGAATCGTGAAGTAAAATGTTAGGACCCATCTTTCACAGAAAAAAGGCAGCAGCCCCTCTTCCAAATGCTTCCCCATGCCCTGGCCTCTCAACCTCTCTGCAAAGGACATGCTATATGGATTTAGTTGGTGAGTGTGTATGTTGTACATCCAAGGTTAGATTAAAAAGACAAAAATGTGAAGAACACAAATTCTACTCCTACATCTGTAACAAATACAGAACAAGAAAACACTTCCAAAAAGGGGCTTACTGTAATTTCTGGAGAAATTCCTTTACTATCTTTGACAAATCCTTATTTGCAAGGAGTGCCAGATAAAGTCCTTCACTATTGCCTCTGGATTAGCCCAACTTTGAGAGCTGGGAACCCGAGAGTACTAAAAATTGATATTTCATCACCCCAGGCTAGCACATTGCTTCAATTGTCCTGGCACCGTGCAGGCCAACGGCGTGCACAAGAATGTCACCAGATTACTGATACAGCCTTGCTACAAAGCAGTTAAAATTTTGTAAAAAATTGGATCAAAACCCGTGTTTCCACAAAAGAAAACATTATGTGAATGCTTTATAGAAATGGGAAATAATCACAAAAATTTTCACAGCTACAGTATTAACAAAAGCTCTGCCAGCAGCAGAATATAATTTAACTTTGCAATTTGTATAAACTGTGAATGATGAGATGTAAATTATGTAGCCACTGAAAAAAGAACTGTATTCAACAGAATACTTTCTGCCTATAGTATTATTATTATGGTTAACAACTTTTCAGACTGTTTCAGTAATGATTATTAAGATTCCTGTGGTCAAGCAAATATGTTTGCATATTCATTACATGTCTTTAAATCAATTTTAGGTGATAGCAGGTTACTGTCTTATTGTCCCACAGTCAATAAACTTTTGTATTATAGCTTGTTTTCACCAGTGACCTTGAGTCTTATTTTTTTATTTTTATTTTTTATAAAGCTCTTTAGTTGGGTAGAGAGATTGTCTGGTACCATCTTCTTGGCATATTTCACACATTCACTTCCTTAACATTGTCTTTTGGTCTATTCTGTTCTCCACAGGTAACATACAACAGCTTAGGATTTTAAGGATGAAAACGCTTTGGTTTAACTGAAGTCTCTCAATGTAATGTAGCAGTATCTGGATAAGCAGGAGGTGACTAGATGATCAAAGGCCCTTTGGATGTGAGCATTATAAAACCTTTTTGATGTTAGTCCATTTCTTCCGGCCCATATTCAGACCAATAGACTCTTTTATTTTTCAGCAGATGTTTCTTCTTTTCCTTCCGGCAGACTATATGTGCAGATCAAGAACCTCCAGGATATATTCCTTTTTATCTCTACAGGCTGGAGACAAAGCATCTACATTTTTCACACCATTTGTCCACACTGTATTATAAAGCGGTAGTGTTAGTGATGGTGACAGCTGAAGAGAAAGTACACTACCAGCTAAGGAAAAGCTAGTATGGGTGGGCTACGTGACAAAGACAAAGTCATTATCAGATCAAAGACTGCAAAAGATTAAGCCTTGAATTCACACAAAACATTTGTTATCAGATCATATTTCCGTATGTATCTCTCAGGGCTTGGCTCCACAGTTTCCAAAGCATTATTTTGTTTTCAGAACCAGAATGGTAGCAGAGGTAAAATAGCTGTATATAAACTAATTACATATTTAAACCAGTCCTTTAATCATCTGTATTTTGTTAGTTTTCTGACAGATGCATAATATCCTGTGTATCAAATTTTGGGCTACTACTACTTCTACTGTTTGTAAATACTGTCATAAGAAAGTCACACAGTTCCTTTATTCTAACCGTGCTTAGACATTCTTCTGATGTTTGTAGGCTAGTCCTAACCAGTTCTTTGAGATTAACATAAACAGTGTTTCAAATATGCTGCTACTGGATTCAAAGCATTAATTAAAAATATATCCTTCGGATATGCATTTAATCTGCATCCACACATTCCATAGCAAGCTGTTCCTTCCCAATTATTTCATGATTAAAAAAAAAACTCAGTGTAAAAAACAGAAAAATTAGTATTCTGAGGTACTCTACTGCTCCTAAAACCCATTTAAACCTTGTGCTATTAAGCAAGGGAAAAATCTCAATGTCACTTTTTCATTATTGGTCAACACATGACTAAGTTGAATGTTTACAGTGATAATAGCTGTAATATAAATATTTTCATGGATTATATAGTTAGCAGTAAGGCGTAAGCAGTACTAACCATATGCGTCACTGCTGTGCTAACTGTACGTGGCTTATGAAAATGATGTTTTTGTTTATTTCTCCCTTATTTTCTTTCAAAGTACTGATTTTTCTTTCAATCATCTCAGACAAAAATAGGAAACAGAAGCTATACTGTTAAAAGTTGCTTAAATGGAAAGGGACATTGTCTTACAGGTACTCAGGTAACTTTCTAGGTGCCAGCTCTTCAGCCTAACCAAACTGCTATTCTTACTCAAAAACATCTTCCATGTTAAGGGCATCTGGGTAATCTAATGTAAATGAAATATATAAGCATGGCTAAAGAAATACATTTCATCGTTTATTGAAATTCTCCATTAAAAAGTTGTAGTCTGTAAAACAGCATTTTACATTTTATTGCATTTTATTGATAAGAAAAATAAACCTTCAGACAAAAAGGTAAAAGAAATCCATGAGGTGAACGGTGGCATGAGATTAAGGATAGAAAGCAGCTGTTTTTTTTTCTTAATGAAAAAATAATTATACTTAAATATATTTATATTAGTATAAAATAATACAGAAGATGTTTGGTTTTGTTTCATTGTTTGTCTTGTTTAGCAAACAGTTTTTGCAGAACAGGAGGAAAATCAAAATTTCAGACCTTAATGCAGTGTCAAACCTCACACTTAGGTAAAAAGTACAAGAACGGTGGTTTTCTACATATGGGGCCAATTGATCGCAGCATCATTCATTTACTTCACCTACCATGACTTCTATTCTTCCTGACTTATCAATAAGGGCCCAAAAAGATAGAAAATAAAAGATTTCTTGGGATAACACAGGATGTGAATTAGGAATGAAGTCAGGATCTTCTAGGTCCCAGAAGAGAACCACAACCTCAAGACTTGTACATCCAGTAATAAGATCTGGACCTGCACACAGGCAATAAATACTGCATTGTTAAGAATTATAGACTGGAATTATGACTGCATGAAAATGGAGTACACTATTACAGAAAATGGTGCCAATTATAGAAAACCTGGTATATGTTAGAAAATCTATCAGTCTAGGCATTTGTAACTCCCACACCCTGATTTCTATGAATTATTATGATTAGCATTAATTGTGGTAACAGATCTAAATGTGCCAAAACTAAAGAGTTTAAGATAACGTGTCTAAATGGTGGCACACACAGAATCTGCCCTCCTCTTTTGGCTTCTGTTCATTCTTGGAAGAGAAGACTATGCTGAAGTTGCTTGTTTTGGCACGGTCTGCTCCTTTAACTTGATCTCCACCCTATTTCTAGGAATTCAGCCTCTTTCATGCCTGCCAGTCTGCTGAGCTGTGTGCTGTTTTTGGAAGGGCAGAATACAATTTTCATATAAATTCTATGACATACTTGTATGAATTGCCAAAATGTTCTCTGAAACCTAACTGCCACATAAATGACAGCAAAATAGGGCCATTTACAAGTAGCTTTGGCTATGGATTTTGTATGATTCACTTCTAGTCACATACTTGCACCACCAGCTTGCCAACATTTCTGTGATAACCTATTATTTTAGACATTTATCATTTGCTCAGTGTATCCCCTGCTGAATGCTAGTAACAAAGCTCACAGTCTACATATCTGCCTCAGATTTTGGGAGTCACTTAACACCGGTGACCAGTACTCTACACAAATTAACGTGTTCATCCAAGCATCTTTAGTACTTGATCAAAGCAGCTGAAGTATTAAACTTACCGAACTAGTGCTTGAGCATATAGTAAGGTTTTCAAAAAGAACCTAATCACGCGTTTTAATTGGATGCAGTACCAGCACACAGTATTTTCGAACGATTTATTGAGTAGACACATTTCAAAGCCTCCCTACGAGGCGAAATGGGGGGCCTACAGGCCCTACGTCCCCTCGCCTCAGCCAGCCGCCGCCCTGAGGCCGCTGTGCCCGCCGGGCCGCGTTAACCGCAGGCCCCCAGCAGCGCTCAGGCGCCATCTTCCCGCCCCCGGTCCTGCGAGGCGCCGCGCCCAGCTCCGCCTCCATGCGCACGCGCGGCTGAGGCGAGCGCCGAGGGCGGGTCTCGAACCCGGATCCCTGTGCGCCGAGTGGCGGCCGGGTCACGTGGGGCGGCGGCGGGGCCGGGGCCGGGGCCGGGGCCGCGCGGGGAACGTGAGTGGAGGGGAGGGGACGGGGGGGGCGCAGCGCCGCCCGGCCGGGGGGGGGGGGGGTCGTCTCCTGCTCTTCCTCCTCCTTCTCCTCCTCCTCTTCCTCAGCGCCGACCTGGGGGCTGGGGAGGGAGCCTAATCGAGCGAAGGCTCTCGGCTTGCCCCCTTGGGCAGTGCTTTTCCAGGCTATGTGAAACCAGGGGATGTTTTCGTTTTTCTTATTTTTTTTTTTTAAGCCAGAGCTACGTTCCCCTGTTCTTAAAGCGCTTAAAAACAGCAATAAAGAGCCCGCAAGTGATTTGCGCGTGTATTGAAAGGAGAAGGGGTACACAAACGGCCTGTTTGTATCTCGGAGGCGTCCCGAAGCGGGTGTAAGAGCGCCTGGCGTGCCTCAGCTGGGTGCCGGATGGGGCCGTGCTCCGATACTGCACCGAGCTCTGAGGGCTTGCCGGGGTTAGCACCGTGCCAGAAAGGGGGCATTTCTGGGTATTTCGCTGTATGGTTTCACTGAAAGGCTAATTTCATCCTCTCGCACTCCAGACTGCAGGCATGTTTCTCCTGAAGCAATAAAAGCAAAGAAGTACGAAGCTTGTGAGGGCCTTCACGCTTCTGAGGTAGTCAGGGAAGCATGGGTCGTTTCCCTTCAGCTGTATCGCCAAATTCTTGAGCTGAACCGGGGAGGATGCTCTTCTGCTCTAATTACGCCGTTTTTTGATTATACCAGTATAAGGATTGCAGTTAAATCAAAAAAAAAAAAAAATCATGACCCTATTTAAAGAAATTAAACATCCATGAAGTTAAAAATCTAACTGCCCTAATTTGAAATCCCCTCTCGCTCTGGTGTGTGTGTATCTGTTCACCACTGACCCCCTCACCTTCACCAGTCGAGTGATACAGCTGTAACTGTTCACGATGATTTTACTTCTCTAACTTAATTTTTATATGTTTAGGTGTATCCTAGCCTTTTGAGAAGTAATTATTACCTGTTCTGAGATGGGGGTAGTAAGAACATTTGCCAAATCTTTATGTGTCACTTCGTTCCCACAAAACTGGGAAGGAGTTTAATATGTCCATTGTCTCCCCCGCAAAATGGTATTATAATAGCAAGTAGTTCTGACTAACTGACCACAGAGGTTCAAAAAGAGCTGACCTTTCAAAGAAGGAAATGCTCTATTGACTTTTTTTTTTTAATCTGTTTGGTTATATGTGTCATACAGATGTAGAGGTACAGGACTGTCTCCGTTCTAGGATTCCAAAGCAATGAAACCAGTGGTGGCTCATGGCTGCTGTGTGGCCTCAGTCTGAATCTTGAACAGACTTTTTCCAGCAAAGGAAGAGAGTGTTTTCTAATGAACTTAATTTCTAAGGAGAGTTACTAAATGTAGACTCGCAAAATGTAAAATATAAAAATCTGTAAAGGATCCTGCTTTTTTGTCTGCTTGACACTGAAATGGCGGCAGAATTTCTGTTATATAAACTTATATAAGCCCAAACTACTCTTTTTGGTGGTAAGCTAAAACTACCACCAGTATGTGGTATATATCCACATGAGCTATATCCATGAAAAGGGTGTGTGCATGTGTGTATGTATATCCATACAGACAGACTCGTGAGAGGGACAGACCTCATACAGCATTAGGCTTTTCCATTTGGGGAGATTATTTATATTGCACTATGAAAAGTGATGTGACCTTTGTCTCCAGAGGAGGAGGCGGTGAATGTGACCAGTACATGTATTCCCAGTAAATCCTTTTCACCGTAGATAATGCCTTAGGTTTGAGGCACGTGAGCAAAGTATCTGTTTCCGCGGTGGCTGCCTAGGAAAGGTAATGGAGAGACTGAAAGGTCAGGAAGGAATGAGTTTAGTGGTAGACACAGCCTTTAATGCAGTCATGTTGTGTTAATATTTCACTTTGTGTTGTTTCCTATCAGCAAGGTAGTTACTGCATTATTTTGACGTTTTCTGATGTCATGTTGTCTGTTTTTCAGTTTAAAGTCCAGTATTTTGTGAATGAAAGCACCGTATGGCCTTTAAAGGGCCATTTGATTAATCTAGAAGTTAGTCTCTATAAATTAATTGCCTCTATAATTACATCAGAAGCTTGTCTTTGGCTCTGAACTGTGTAATTGACTATATATTTGAAAGCTTATTGTAACTGACCGACCACGGTTGTCCTTCTTGCACACATGTTAAATATAAACGGGCTGGGGCTGCTTCTTTGTGTTTCACATTGTTGAGGTTTTGCTTGCACCGATTTGTTTTTCTGTTTATTCTGCCTTCTTCTGTCCCCGTCAAAATCTGAAGACAGTAGTAAGTGTTTGCAGTTTGCTTGTGCTTCCATCTTAGGACCCTCCTTTTGCCTTAAAACCACTGCTGCTTTTTCTGCTTTGTTCTTTGCTTGGGTAACATTTTGTACCCCGAGGCTGCATCTTCATAGGCAAGTACCATGGGTCTGTTGGGCTTACAGGAAGTGAGGAGCAGGTTATGCTCAGGACCTTTGCCCCTTTCACCCTGATGTGTGTGTGTGTGTACGTTTCTTTGTTGTTTTGTTTTGTTTTTACTTTGGACAAGCTGCAGGCTGGACCTGGAAGCAGAAGGCCCAGTTTTTGTGGAATGCAGTGGGTCCTTTCCTGGAGCGCGTCTCCTGGTTTGGCTTGACCTGAAAAGGGACCAAGCAGTTTGTGCCCGCTCCAGAGAACAACAGTGGCAGCAGTGGCAGCAGTGGCGAGGTTCGCTTCAAAATCGGACTCCCAAGCCAAACGAAAGCATTAACACTGGGATTTTTTCTGTCAGTGGAGGTTATACAGTGCTAAGGTTCCTCTTTACAAATCAGTTTTGCAAGGCAAGAAGAGCCCAGTAGTTCTAGAGAGAAGCTGGCAGGGCTTCTTAAAATCAGGATGTGCCGTGCAGGTAAAAGCAACATCTGTAGGTCACAGCTGTATCCACGCTCCCTGGGAAAAGATAGGTGGCACTTTTTTTGTCAATTCATACAATCCAGGCTTGTATCGCATTGTGATTTTTGAGGAGAAGCACGGTAGGCTGGGTTTTGTTTCACATAAACACAAAGGAAAACTTCAGGCTAGAACATCTACAGTTTGTCCATATGCGGGGGAACAAGGGTGTAAGGAGATTCTTTTCCTCTCACTTCAAACTATAGCTGGAGGAAGAGACCGTGTAACGTTTCATTTCAACTGGCTAAACTAAAATATTTACTCCATTACACGATTTTGCAGTAATATGAGGTCGTAATATTGTAGGGGTGCCAAGCAAGCAAGGGGGTTCGTCAGGGTAAAAATAAAAGTTGAAACGCATCGCGCTTGGTTAGTACAAAACAAACAGATAAATTCCAAGAATGTTTAGTTCAGACATTTATCTTGAGTAGGTGACAAAAATGCAGCCACGCGGCAGTCTCGATGCAAGACAAATGTCCATTTCAAGTCTGTTCTGGAAATTTGTACATTTTGAAGCGGGTGGCATGTTTTCAAAAAAAAAAAAAGGAATAAACGCTTCATTGTTTTGCGTCTCGTTAGGCTGTTAATAAACAAAGTAGAGGCTGAGGAAGAATGTTCAAGCAGTTGAAAGCTCTATAGATTTTAAGTGAACTGCATTCCAGAAGGCTCTTAAATAACTAGCTTTTCTTTATGTATTTGTCCTTTATAATCAAATGCACGGTGTGTTTTGGCTCACGTTTGTGCCCCCAGTAACAGGAGCGATCAGAAGGGGGAGAACCTTTAAGAAGCGAGGCTGTGCATGGTTTGGCGGTTTGAGCAGCGCGGCATGGCAGCGTCCGGGGCTTTCCACGTAACGTGTGCTGAAGCGATGTTGACTTTTCAATTCGAAGAGTTTTTGTCAGCTGCTCTGTGGTGGGAAAAAATGCCGCTGTGTCAGTGGTCAAAGAGAAGCCAGGGGTTTGGGCAGTGAGCACGAGGATTTTGGAGCGCTGGTACACCTGGCATGGAAAGAGGGGATGACATTAATGAAAACTTGTGATTAGCTAAGGGCTTTTCTTACAGCATCGGCATTAAAAGGCAGCAGCTGACGGTGTTGATTATCCTCTGCAACAACTGATTGACATTTTAAGAGGCCTTAGCTCATTTGAACTTCGTGGGGACCGCAGCTGTGGTCTCTGTAGTTAAATGAGGGGGATTTGAAACCAGTTTCTGAAGGTACCTCTGCAGGTACCTCTGCAGTTGGGTTGTGTGCTGGGGAAGCCTGGCCTGAAACATGTTTCTGCTGTTTCCACCCTGCTTTGGACAGGGCTTAGGCATTGTGGAGCATCTCGGAGATCAGACCATGGGAAAAAATGCAGTGAATTTCCTCTCATCGTAACGAAGAAGTTTATTTGCGTTCTGTTCTACTGCATGTGCTTTGAGAATGCCAGCACTTTTTCCTTCTCTTAAAGTGCTATACCAAGCATAAATGCAATTTGAAGAGAAATCCAGAGGCTCTTAGAGCGACTTAAACTTAATTTGATCAATTATTTGATGTCACTGTCCTGTGTGAGCTGCTGTGGAAGTATGTCAGCTTTTGCTTACAGTTCAGTAGAGGAGATAGGCTGGGCTGGAGACGCTTCTCACATGTTCAGCCCTGCGCAGGCCTCGTATTCCTTCTGCTGTTCGAGGGTGACAAAAACAGAGGTGATTCCCCTCTCAGTTTATTAACGATGCTCTGAATGCCTAAAGAAAGATGTTTGCAGACATAGCAGCTGCCTGTAAAAAAGCCAAATTTAGTAAATCCCACCAGGAATAACGTGGAATGCTGAACTTAGCATCAGGAGCTGTTGGCCTTTCCTCATACAGGTGGCATTTTTTTCTGCTGTTCTCCAGAAGAACAAGGTGGTTGTTTATCTAGAGTAAAAATCCATCCGGAGGAAGTGTTTGATTTGATGAGTTGGAAAGGGATTTAATCAAAATCAATAAGAATATTGATAGTTTATTTGAACTGTTTTAGGATCTAATGGAAAAGGAAGTGAATGAGATGCTAAGATGAAAATTCTGTGTGTATCTGGATATTCGGGAAGTTTCATTTGAAGCCTAATGGGGAAGTTTGGAAGAATAACTGCATTTTGCTGGCTCTGCTTAGTTTTGAATAATGTCTTGTGAATCTTTAACAGTTCAGCAAAGAACTGGCGTCCTAGAAGTGGAAAAGCGTGGCCGCACTGTTGCGCCCTTCTGGAGAGTTTTGAAAAGTGAAAATAGTGCTGGCCGAGTTTGGGCAGCCCTGAGAACCTACTCGAAGCTCCTTGTCATTCCTTCCACCTGTAGGCAGGTCCGCGGCGCAGCCTCCGTGCCCCTTTGTGCTGGGTTCTCCCAGTGCAGGCACCTCCTGGTTGGAATTCGAGACTATAAAAACGGGAACGATTGTCAAAGCTTACTATTAGGAGTATGTAGCCGTGTCTGTGCTACTCTTTGAAATAGTAACTTTGATTTTGATTCATAGCTTGTGCTGAATATATGTAAAAGTTGGGATAAGGTCATGAAAAAAATACACATGTACCAGAGATGGGAGGCCTGACGACTGAGGCTTTATAGAGAAGTTTTTTGTTTGTTTGTTTTACCAGTTTCCTGCCTGAAAGTTTAGAGATTGTAAGTGAATCAGGGTAGTAGTGAAAAGCTGTCTAGCACAGCCAGGAATTTTATAGGTGAAATAGTCTGTCCGGGGCCACTGCAGGGAGGGTGCAGATTCCTTCTTGTCATAATGCTTGTCTGGGTTAACTATAAATCCGTTTTATTTGTCTTATACTGGTTTAAAAATTGTGACTTTTTTTGCTCACTTGATTTTTTTTTTTTTTTTTTTCTGATTAAGAGGTGTCTCAGCTGATGAAGAATTCGTTATGTTTTCTGAAGTTCATTAAGCTTGAAAACACCCCTGTTTCTGTGTTATAATGCAGGTTTTTTTTTTCTTTCAGAATTTCCAAAACGTGTATGGTCTTGGATTTGAACAGAAGTCTAGAAATCGGAATAAACTTGGCATCTGAGTAAGAAGTGATAATGCAACGAAGACAGGGAAGAGTCAACGCTGGACTGCTTTTGCTGCTTTATCAAATTTCTCAAGTTGGACTTCAGAACATTCCTTCTGTTACCCTTGCGGTGCTTGTACTGAATATTTTTTTCTTTCTGAATCCCGTGAGACCGCTGCATGAAGTATGTGTCAGTGTAAACGAAGGCTTCTACAGACAGAACTGGCAGCGTTTACTGCTTGCCCCTGTCCACCATGCAGACGATTGGCATTTGTATTACAACATGATTTCCATGCTCTGGAAGGGGATAATGTTGGAAAGAAAGCTTAAGAGCGTGTGGTTTGCTTATATAATTGCAGTGTTTTCAGTGCTGGTTGGAGTCGTTTATATGGCGCTGGAATTCATGCTTGTGAAAATTCTGGACGATCCTTCATATGAAATGAATTGTGCCGTAGGTTTTTCAGGTAAGTTAGTCCAATTTAAATATGTGAAAATGGACATTTATAGATACTAGCAATGTGTAGCAGACGGACACCTGTACAGCCCAGTGCATGTATGTTATGTCACTGAAGTAATCCTTTTTTATTTAAAGCACACGGTGTGTTTGAGCACATGCTTGTATGACCAGCACGGTCTTTACCTGAGGACATGAAGAATAAGATTACCTCAGTGGAATCATGGTTCCAGCCGGTGTTCAGTATCACTGGCTCCCTGAAGTCTGGAACTTCCCGTTTGCTGATGTTAATGATGCTTGTTAGTAGACTCTAGAAAAGCCCATCACTTGACTGCTGTTTCTGAGCATCTTTTCTGGTATGAGCTGTGCGCTATAAATCAGTCCTTTAGCTTCAAATTGTAAACAGCTCATGCCTGGCTTTAGAGACTTGCCTTCATTTTTCTGCTAGAAACCATCAAGCAGCTGCTTGTAGTCATCTTCCAGTAATGGTCACGTCTTCTTGTTTAGGAAGTCAGAGTTTCAAGTTGATGAATTCCTTTAAAGTCTGAAGTTAAGGGGAGAAGTAGTACTGTGCTCCTAGGTACATAGAGGTTTTTTCCTTGGTGCCATTGGGACTTAGAATTAAATGGCAAACCCCCCTTTGCTATCTCTGAGAAAGATGTCAACATTTTTTAGGTTTCCCTCTGGTATTCAGGGTGGTACTAGGCTGGAACGTCCCAGTAGTTTGGAGCTTCAGTACTCCCTGGTCACCCACCTTTTGGTAACCCCGGTTCTAGTACTGGCCTCTGTCATGGCTGGAAGGGCCCTGAGCACAACCTCTTCCCCTCTCTAGGGGATGTGGCTGCCTTGCTCGAGGACAGCTTTGATATGGGACACTGTGATCCATCTCAAATGGGTGGGAAAAGAGCTGAGAAGCTTTTGCCTAGCAGCTGCTTTTAAGCTTAAACCCTCTGCCTTGTCCCTGCCATAGCTATGCTGCGTCCATGCGTGTGCCCGGCCGCGTGCCTCGCTGATGTGGACCTCCAGCTGGGTGTCTGACTTCCTTTGGCCCTGCTTTGTCAGAAGGGTCAGCCTGGCAGCCTGGGCTCTTGGCCGTTCACCAGTGGACTTTGTTCAGGGACTGTGGGACTGGACTTCTGGGGAGGCGGCTGCTGCTGCCTGCCTCCCTGATCCCTTTGCGTCCCTTTCCTTGCTGTGAAGAGTGAATTTCAAGGGTTTGAAACTTCTTTATACTGTATCATTGGGAACTCCTACTGTAGTGTTGAGATTTTTCTGTATGTTTTTTTCACCAGATTAGTCTCCACCTTCTCACTCAGCCAGATAGCAACCTACGTGTCCCGCTGCTGGAGCCAACAGAAAAAGAAAGTTAGATTCAGCGATAAGATTATTCACAAGGTGCAGCTTTATGGCTTCCTGCCCTTTTTGGCAAAAGGGACCAAATTGCTGACCAGCAGTGGTGCTGGCAGGCAGGGCGAGCGCAGGTGACCGGCCAGATGGGTCCTCGTTTCATTCCTCACAGGAGACTCAAGTCAGCCATGCTTCGGGATTGGCTGGAGCGCGTGTTTTGGACTTCCAGTGAACAAAAAAGGAACTAAACCTGTACAGAGCTTTGTCAGTTGAGGGATTACCAAACTGGATTTTAATGTACATGTTCTGCGAGGTACCTAGTTCAGATCTTGCACCGAGCATTGCAGCCAGCGCTGATGTGAGACTCACATCAGTGACGTGGGACTGCAGCCTGCGCGCATGCACCTTGACTGCTTCTCAGGCAGTAGGTTTAAGCAGCTCTGGCAGAATTCGTATCCATAGTTCATCTTGTAAAACCTTCAACATTTTCAGCGTGACCTTCAGCATATGTAATTTCTCTTCAGTCAGGGCAAGTGACATATTAGGGAACAGGCGTTGAAAAAGAAGCATGTATTTTCCTGACAACAGCTGTTTCTTTAAGAGCCAATTTGTATGCGTGTTTATGACACAATCATTTTATCAGCTCTTAAGAGTTTTAAGATGACTGCATTATTCATTTACCTATTGCAACTGGATAAAATAGGCCAGGCCCTTGTTCCTCTAACAGGATCGTGACAATACAGCAGGCGTAGGCCCTTCCAATAGGCACTTAAATAAAATAAAATGAATTGAAGCTGTGCGTAGAGGATTCTGGTGAGTCAAGGGTGGATTGGATAGAGGCAACTCCTGAACTGCGTACTGCGATCGAATGTTTCTCCCCTCGAGTAGTAAATTTATGGTTTCTGAACCAAGTCCAGTTTTATCAGCAGCACATAGAGTGTGTGTGTGCATGAAAACATTTCTTTTTAAATTTGTTCCTAAAATAAGAATATTTACATCACTGGATAGAGGAGTTCTGCCATTTCATGTTTTCTGTGGTTTTAGGAGGGGGAGAACCTTTTTCATGTTTTCTTTATTTAGTATATCTGAATTCATGTCCAACTCGGCTATCTTTTCTATATTAAAATATTTTACTTTTCAATTTAGTGGATTTTTCAGTGTGAGATTTCTCTCCAGAGTAACTTTTTCAAAAACACGTTGGATGTTGTGATAAATTACGTGAATCCATTCGTAACATCAGCTCTTACTTGCATGGTAGAACAGTTGGAGTCAATTAGAAATTATTGTGTTTAAAGGTGATTTATCTAATGTTTCTTTTCAGAAACAAGTGATCTGGAGCCTATGTAAGATTTTTTTTCCATTAATTCCAAATTTTTGAGCTTACTGTTGAGCTTCACAAATGCATTTGTCTTGTTTTCAGTCATGGCTTTTTTTAACTCACTGAACAGTTTGAGTTCAATGATTTTGTCCATTACAACTAGATTTTTTTCTTTCTGTTGTTTTGATTACTTGAATAACTGCAGTAAGTAGGTGTATTTAAAAAAAAAAAAAAAAAAGGCAACTTTAAATTGGCTGTTATACGTAAATTTTTAATACTTCTTTCTTAAGTGACTGAAAATTATCACTGACAGTACAGCTTAGAGCTGTTCTGGCATGCAACAGCATTGCTTCCTGGTGCTGTGAACCTGCATGGTATTTCAGTTTCAGTAGTTAATTCATTTTGGTAGTTAAGTCGCTATTTATTTTTGGGGCACGTGTACTCTCTTGATGTGATTTGTTCTTGTTTGCAGGAGTCTTGTTTGCTTTGAAAGTTCTTAACAACCATTACAATCCAGGAAGAGTCAGCAGTGTCCTTGGATTGCAGATACCCAGCAAATACGCCTGTTGGGTGGAGCTGGTGGCTATTCATTTAATTTCCCCAGGGTGAGTACATTTAATTCTTTGATGTTAGTAGAGGAGATTTGGGTTATCTGAAGTAGTTTGAAATGTTTTATGAAGTAAGAGTAGTTATCTGATACCTGAATTGTGCACTGGGGCTACAGTTAAGTGCTGGGGCTACAGTGTGCTTTGTTCTGTAACACCTTTTGATCACGCTTCAAAATGAGAAACCGGACAACTGTGTTTGAAAGGTATTGTGAGCTATTGGAGGGAAGATGTGAAAAGTTGATGGTCAAGGAAAAGACACCTGCACTTTCATTAAAATAACCTAACCCAGGGGCGCATGACTATTTCTACATAACCTATATTGACAGTGTTGATGTGAGCCAGTTTTACAGATTATTTTTGGCAACTTAAGATGCCTATTAGAGTTTTTAATCTCAAAAAAAATTAAATGTCCTTACAACTTGAGAACTACCCCAGTTAAAGACCAATAGCACAGGGGCAAGTCCTCATCCTATGACAGAGATGCAGATCGCTGTCATACACATTCATGGCTGACAACTGAAATCAGAGTTGTAACACATTATGAATCAGCAATGAATAATATTTGCTTAATTTTGTATGGGTTCAAGGATCCAAAAGAGCTCAGTCTCAAAGCAAATCACAGTCAAAACAGGTAAACATAATAGGAATAATGAGCTTTTCATTAAAAAACAAAACATCTATGTATATTTGAAAATAGAGAAACGTTCTGAAAAATCTGGCTTTCAATTGTTTTTGTTTTTGTTTTTGTTTTTTCTTCCACTTGTATGCCTCTCAGCTTTACCCCTGGTGTGGCCTCTATTGTCAGTATAAATATCTTGCGTTGTTCTAATATTCTTAACCTCATGAAATCTTTTAAATGTATTTATTTTCCTATTTAGTCTGCCTTTTTCGTCACTTGTTTAATGCTTAAGGATATCACTGAGTCTTCACCAGTTATCAGTCAGATTTACTGTTGAACTTTGTTATTGATGAGAACTGTTCCTCTGGAACAAGAGGGCTTAAAAAAACAAAACAAGTTGTTTGGGAATGGTATTATATGGTGAAAACCATTTTCTATTGTTTTGTTTTGTCAAACAGCTTCTACTTTTCTATATTACGTTTGCAATTTATTACAAAATTAGTAACAAATTCCCAACTTCCAGTTAAAGAAGCAGCAGTGTTTTCCTGTACACGGTTGTGTAAAACAAGTTGTCTTATACTTATGCAATCATTTAATTTGGTCTAATTTGCATTCAGATAGGTTGCTTAGCACTGGTAAATTGACTACATGCCCTTCTTTCTAAGCAAAATTAAATTTAGAAGCAGAGGCAATAAATTGTAATGTGCATGTGACTATGTGGTTGAGTTAATATGGAAATGAATTGTGTGTATAAACACATGGATTTCATCCTATTGTTTCAAGAAATTCATTATTTTTCAAAAATAAAGCCAGCCTAGATTCTTGTAGTATGTCACTTACCTTGTTTGTTTGTTTGTTTAGTGAATATATGCCTCCTAGCTGAGCATCAGAGGAGGAGATGATGGAAGTAAGTTCTTGTCATAGAAGACAGTGACGGTGGCTAAACTAAAGGCAAACTTTTGTTGCTAACTAAGTGGCTTTGTCCTGTGATAGGGTAGGGTGCTTAAATGATGATTCCTACCAGCCTTTTGGGTTTGCTGTTAGGTGGATGTTGGAGAAATGAAGTAATACAGGTGTAGGTTTCCTTTCTCTGCTTTCATGTGTGCTGCTGAGTGACTGACACCACAGAATTGAAATAAGTCAGGATAAATGCAGTAGCAGCAAGGAGTTGATTTGAATTCAGTATAAGAATACTGGAACATCATTCATATAAAAATAATACTGGGAGATGCTTGTAAGCACGGGATCAGAATCGGATGGATGAAGCGTAAATCTTGTTCAGATGGCTTTCCTGTAATGATAGCAATTTTCATGGAAACGACACAGTCAAATGAAAAGTCTAGTTAATTCTGTTTAGAAGATCTTGCTGAAGTAATGTGCGCATCAGCTTGATGGCAGATTTCTTAAGGAAGCAGTATTTAGACATATTGCATAATTACCACTGGTATGAAGTGAGTGGTTCAAATAAGATCTCCAGGGAGATCTACATTTTCAAACAAAAATTAAATGAGACATCATTTGAATTTCTTTATACCGGAAAGAACATTATTTAATATTGATAAAGCTCATTGACATTTAGGGGAAAAAAAGCATGCAATTTAAAAAGTCAAGAATCCTGTTTTTATTCCCAATCAAAGTTCAGTTTGCATTATACAAACTATAAGTTATACTGCAAGCAATAATTCTGTCAATTTTTCTTAACCAGCAGGAGAAAAGGCAGTAGTTTATCTTGTTGCAATCACAAAAATGTTTATTAGTCTAACAGTCAACTTAGAAAAATGTACATTCAAGTCAAGCTATTGCTATTATTACAAATAATGTAAAAATACAAAATGGAATTAGATAATGGAAGTTGCTTCATGGCTGACAGGGTTTTTAACTGTATACAGGATTATTTCACAATATACAAAAAGCAGAAAACAGGAGTAACCTCAATTTTCTGGATTAGATTTGAGAGGAGTGGAGTTTATATTATAAGTGAAAAGAGCCTTGGTAATGTGTTTGGACAAGAGTTTCACACAACTTTTGTGCTTTTCTATTTGTTCATTTCAGCTAAAATGACTTAATTCTAAAACTTGTATGTTGTCCTGCCTTGCGAAAACAGTTCTAGCTTTGCCATTAGCTTTAATGTCAGCAGATAAAACTCATACAGCCTCGTAGGCCAGAAATCCATTATGCAAATTTTTTGAAAAGCCAGTCTACTGAAAATTAAAATTCACTGTAAAATGTAGTAAAATGTCAAGAAGGTTGACATTGACACTGAAGTATTATCAGGAATTAATGGTTCAATTATATTTGAGTTCTTTGGAAACAGGAATATCCACTTTGGGCTAAGGCGTGTGGTTAGAAGAACATTAATTGCGTGTGTGAAAGTTATTTTATCCAGTTTACTTATATTGAATAATTCCAGTCTACATATTTTCATTAAATAAGAAACATTATAGGGGATCTGAATGAATCCGATACGAGAATGAATGCTTTGAGTAATAACTGCAAAAGGACAAGGCTATATCTCTATACCCACACATACTTCTTATAACCACAAATATTTATACTCATCAGTATTTAGTATAATGTGCTTCCCAAGATCATCACGATATCAAACGGATCTTTACAGGGGCTTAGCAGCCTCGCATTTTCCCTTGCTAAGCAAAGGCAAGTGGGCCCGAACCCAGCAGGGTTTGGGAGGCCCGGTCCCTCCAGGCAGCCAGCTCTGCCGCTCCGGTGTCCTCACGTCTATTGCTGCAACTTGTTCGTTACCACTTACTCTCTGGGTTGTGAAGGAGCAGAGTTTGTTCGTTCCTATTTCTGGCTCTTTTGCATTTTTTAAATATGTTGTATCCATGAGGGGTTTAGTCAATGGGCTAAGTGATTGTGGTTCCTTCAGTCTTTTCCCAGTTGTAGGCTTCTTGGTTTTGTTGTCTTTGGCTTAGTTTTCCAGCTGAGACCTACCACTGTTGAATAGAGTGGAAAGTTGTACTTCATTTTACTTTCAGGCAGTGCTCCTGTCTACGTGTTCGCAGTGAAATCCTTGTTTCCTGTAGTGGTGTGGCCCACTGACCCGTGCTTTCTTGTATGACTTGCTGCGTGTGTCGGCTTCTCTCCTGAAGCTCTCCCACTAGCCAGTCCCTCCCAGCCTGTGTGTATAGCTGATTTCTGTGATGTGTTCAGAACTTCATACTTGTCTTTTTGAATTATATCCTAATGCTTTGTCACTGTGTCAAGGTTGCTTTAAAGTATAATGCCATCTCCTGTCACTCATGTAGCTTCTCTCAGCTTGTTGTCATTTACAAACAATACCTGGTATAGACTTGTGGAAATCCACTTGGTTCATATCCTTAGTTTGATAATGAATCACTGATAAGCATTAAGCCAGGCTTTTTGGCCAGAAATTTATCTGCTTAGTGTAGTTTTACTGCTCAAAGTTTATGAGAAACCCTCTTCAGGAGAAATGCCATGAGACAGTGCTTCATTCTCACAGCCTGTCATCTGCTATTTCTTCCTTTCTTGGGAGGCTTGGTGCCCTGTCAAAGGGGGATTTGACTGATTTGTTTGTGACATAGCTGTTTTCTGCTTTTATTGTTACTTCCTTGAGTACAGAAATACCCTTCCAGTCTTCCAAAACCTAACCTATCCTCAAAACAGCTGCAAAAGACAGTCTGACTACTTCAGAATTTAGCTGTATGGTTAACTTGTTTTTTCATTTGTTTGCGTAGAGTGGCTTGTGTTGTGAAGGGACCTTAAAGATCACCTAGTTCCAACCCCCCTGCCCATGGCCCACCAACCGAGGCTGCCCAGGGCCCATCCAGCCTGGCCTTGGGCACCTCCGGGGTGGGACACCCACAGCTCCTCTGGGCAACCTGTGCCAGGGCCTCACCACCCTCTGAGTGGAGAATTTCCTCTTAACATCTAATCTAAGTCTCCCCTCTTTTAGTTTAAAACCGTTCCCCCTTGTCCTATCACTTTCTATTTTGAGGTTTTAAATTTTTAATAGAATAGCTGTTTTTCTTTGTAAAATTGCATAGGATCTATGTCTTTTAGTTGATACATTTAGGCAATGCCTATACAGATCTCTTCCATATTATAGATTACATATTAGCAGCAACAACAACAAAAATTAAGTCACCATTAGAGTAAATTAGAATATAACACGTTCTAAGATGTTGCAAGAAGTGATGTTTGCTTAACATGGATGAAACATAAAGCATTTTGCTAATATAAGGGTTTCTGTCTTTATGCTACATAATTGCTTTTCCTAAGTAACTACAAGTAGTGCATTTGTGTTTGTCACACAAGTTGTATGACAAGATATATGAAGATTTGATTTATCAAATATACTTATTTTGTGCGTGTCAGCGGTAGTGTATGTGTGACAGTGTACCTGATACTGTTTTTGCTTTAGGAAAAGGTGTTTAAATATCTTCATTAATAGTGCGTTCTCCTTGAATATAATAAATATAAATAATACACTATTCAAAAGACATGAAGTGGAATTTATCCACCAAAAGACTTTTTAAAGTAGAAGGTTTCTGATTGTTCATATTGTATAAATATGCAGCTTCACTGTGTTGCAAGCAAAGGCTTCGATTTGGGGTTTTGTGGAACAGTGTTGTGCTTAGATGAGCATAAAACTTGTTTAAAACACTGCCAGTAATATAGGTGAATCAATCTCACGTTGGTAACTTCTGGTGTAAAGCATCCTGAAGTATTTAATGTTTTTTTGTGTACAGGCATTCTCCATGTCTGGGATGTATTTTTCCTAATTTGGAAAATCTGTTCCAGAAAAAATTTGTTTGGAAAATTAGTTAGTTTATAAATCCCTAATTTTGCCAACTGCCTCTTCTTACCTATACATTTTCACAGCAACATTTATGCTACTGCTTACCTGTGGGAGAGATGCAACTCTACGTAGCAGAATTCAAGTTCGTGGTTCAGTAGGTGGCAAAGAAGTGAATTTAAATCTGATCTTTATCTCCCTCTAGTGACACATGCTTTTTCTCACATACTTTTACTAGTGGTGTCTGGAAGGTTTTTACCATCATGAGTTCATATGGTATCATTACTATACCTGTTTTGGATTTTTGACCAGAATGTAAAATGTATGTTTAAATCTATTTTTACTTCAGACAGAAGTTCCTTTTCTGCTTTATAAAGGGAAGGGGGGGGGGGGGGGGGAGGAGATAATGGTATTTGTTGTTTGGACAGCCACTATTAATATAGTGGGCTGGTTTATTTATAATTGCATATTTCGGGAAATATTTTCTCTTAAAAAAAAAAAAAAGTGGCTTTGGCAAATTCATAATAAAGATGAAGAACCTGATTAATTTTTTGCTTATGAATTTATCAAATCACAATATTCATGGTGATACTTGGAGCAAATTTCCTTATTTATCCTACATTTATACTTCCATATTGGTGATTTCTCAAGACTTTTAAGTCCTTTCGTTCCATATAAAAATGGGCAGTGATAAGTATTTTTAAAATAAATTGTTGATATATTTAGAAAAAAAATTGGATTTCAGCATTCCACTGATTGTTCTCTTAATTTTGGAAGCACTGTTTTACAAACATGTAGCAACAGGTATGCATTTATGGTTATGGTTAAGAAGCTCATGGTGGGGTTGTATTGATAGTACAGTAGTAAAGTACTGTATTTATTCTTTCACTTGAAATAATTTTGGTAGATCCTACCAGGACATTTCGGTGCGATTCTGTGGATTTAAGTTCTGTGAATTAAAACTAGTTTCTTACCTCAGTAAGACTTCAGTTTAAATGCTTTTAGGGAAACAGTATTCTATCTGCTAAACAAGCAGTTGAAAGGATCTCTCCTATTAGCTTCTGGCTTTTTCAGGATATTTGTTACGTGGTTTTCTTTAACTGTACATACCCACCATTTTTAGAGTCTTTATGAAGAAAAAACTTGGCACTTCCGTTCGAATTGATAAGTTGCTTAGTTCAAATTGATAACCCTTGTAGGGAGCACTGTATTAAACTACGTGATTAACTTTATAGCTTAGTCTTTAATTTGTTGTGGCCACACTTCTCAGGCACAGCTGGGAGTGAGGTTTGCTTGGAGCTTTTCCTCAAAATGAGTAAGTTTGTGGGTTTTTTTTTTTTGTTTGTTTGTTTTTTTTTTTAAAAAAAAAACTGTACATGTGGGTTTAATCAGTAATTAACACGAATATTAGAAATCAGACTGAGTAGGTTGGAGCAGAAATTAATAAATGTTTGCATTACCCTGTGTCTTTGCAGGCAAGTCACTTTTCTATGCTTAGTTATTCAGGGACTTCCTGGGTTGCAGCAAACTTTGCACTTCCCCTAAAGGATTCCAAAAAAAATACAAAAAAAAAAAATCTTTCTTTCCATCACTCACAAGATTATTATCATCATTTTTTTTTAGGACTTCTTTCGCTGGGCATCTGGCAGGGATTCTTGTTGGGCTGATGTACACCATGGGACCTCTGAAAAAGATCATGAAAGCCTGTGCAGGTAAATAATTTGGTTTGATTTGTAAAATCTGCATGAGCCACTTTTTGTCTTAAAATTCAGTAAACCTTATATTCTTGCAGACATTGAGGCAATTCCAGCAGCTTTAGGAGATTAAATATACACTGAACTGATAAACTGAATGCAGAAGAAGAGCTCGCTTTTTTCTTTACTTGTTCTTATCTGTGTTAAAGCTGCCTTTCAGGTGTCGTGTTTTTACCTTTGTTTTTAAATTACATATTTAAAGTAAAAGGTTTCATGTAAGATGCCAATAAAATGTCACTTTAAATGGAGTGGTGAAGCTGTAGACATGTCAGAACACTGTTTCTATGATGGGTTTCTGTTGCTGGTATCCATTCATGTGGAGGCTGCTAAATTTCAAAAAAAGATCGTGGGGTGCTTGAGAAATTGTAGCAAGATTCCCCAAGCTTTCCAATAGTGAGTTGATACGGTTTTTCATATTGTAGGAGTAATTTTTAAAGGTAGAATCTTTAGATATCTTCAGACAAACAATTTTAAATATAGCCCTACAAACTGTCATATGAGCGTGCCCTTAAACTTCAGTGTTTTAATTAGAAACCTAAGCCCTGTTACGACAGTTGTGCTGGACTTGGTTGTCAGAATACTTTTTGTCCGATTACTTAATAAGTTGGGCACCTTATTTATGACTGTGCCATTAAGTTGACCATGGATGTGGTGTTTGTACAGTGCAAAATTACTTGTTCAGATGCGTGCATTCTCCTGGGAGGTTTTATCACAGTTTGGTGTTAGTCTGGCATACGCTTAAGTGGAAAGCAGTTTTAAGTGGGAAAATAAAGACCTAAGCATCAGAAGTCCTTCCTTACTTGAGTAAACTCACTACTTATTTAAAAGTTAATATTTTCTCTTTCTGTGGCATGATGAATACTATGGCTATTAGTATTGTTTTAGGTTGCCTAGGGAAACTCTGCAGTCTCCATCCCTGGATATTTTCAAGACCCGGCAGAATAAAACCCTGACTAAATAAACTGGTCTGATACCATAGCTGACCCTGCTTTGAGTGGGTTTTGGGCTAGGAACCTCCTGAAGTCCCCTCCACACAGAATTGTTCTGTGATGCTGGGATAAGAGCCATGGTGCTGTTAGTGAAGCATGCTGTGGAGATCCTGCCGCTGTGAAGGCTGCTGTGTGACTAAAGACTGGAAGAAGGGATTTTCCATTAAACAGGTGATTTTTGTCAGCAGAGCACAAACAGTGCAGTCTTATTCCAACGCTAAGGTCTCTGTGCATTAACCCGTTTTTACCGATGTAGTCTCAGTGCAGAAGTTATTCATTATAAGTTCTGGAGAAAATAGGTAGGTTTGCATCTTTCTAGTCTACTTGGATATGTAGCTTAAACTTGATTCTGTGTTTTAAAGAGAGCCTATGATTGCTTTATTCTAATAGTGAGTGCATTATTCTTATATTTAGGTGGTTTTCCTTCATTGACTGATCCTGACAGGCCACGGGACTACTACTCAGGTTATTCAGGTAAATGCTCTCAACCACTTACCTAAAAACTTACTTCAGCTCATTTTCAGCTTTACAAATACGGATATCATTTTTGCTAATGATAGAAAACCTACCAAATATTCTGCCTATATGTGCACTAGCTAATCAAAGTCAGTTTGTCTGGCCTTGTCTTTTCCTACTTGGGGAACCATGTTGGATGTGTTTTGAACAAGTCTTTAAACCTTAAATTAAGGTTATGACTTTATGAAATGCTACCCTGGGGCAATATGATCCCTTTCACAGAGTCTGCAGCAAGGAGGCAGTTGCCTACCAGAAGCATCCTTTTAAACATTGGTAAATCCGTCCTGATTTGGCAAACTTACCCGTTCCTTTCTAGGATCTACACTACAAAGGGGATGTGAGCTACCTGTTTCCAACTGGCAGTCTCAGGCCAGTTACAGATGTTTGCTGAGCTACAGTTATTGTTGTGTTGCATTGCTGAGTTCCATGTTCATAATGACCACATCTTCCTTCAGCATGCCGACACAGTAGCATGTGGAAACTAAGAATTTATATCAGGAAAAGGAATTTGATTTGCTAATGAGGATAAGAATTTGCACTTGACATTTAAACTCTGTAATCTATTGCATCCGCTCTATAAACACCAGCTGCTCAGAGTGTGGGTGGGTGTAAAAGACAACTTTTGTGGAACAGGAGCAGATTCCAAACTGCCCTTCACTTCTTTTCCAGGTCTCCCTGATCAGGGAGAAGGGAAGATATTTCATGTAGTACATTTAGAATGATGAATAATGACATAGCACCAGAGAAAAAGATTTGGTGCACTGATGAAAAATAATTTTTTGTGTTGCATGTCTTGGGCAGTCCCCGAAGTAACCGTGCTGTTACTTTGAGTTGGTGTGGATGAAAGGGAGATAAAGGAGCAGGGTTAACACAAATTATCATATCTTACATGCTGGGCTTTAGATGTAAATAATTTTTTTGTAGTAAATTCAATACTCTGAATTGATTTTATAATTGTAATTATAAAAGATATATATGTAGTATCTTCATTTCCTGTGTGTGTGTGTGTATATATATCTCATAATTTTCTTTCACCTATTCATGGAAGAGTTAACCTTTTGCTTGTTGTGTGATATAGTAATGGATTTTGCTGTCTGTGAATGAAGAAAACTTTCTAGTATTGTACGCTAAAGAGGCATGTCCAGTACATGCATGTCCAGTACCTTGATTAATTTTTCATTTTCTGGTATTGGTCATTTATTACTTTCTGACTTCAAATACCAATTAAATAAAAAATAAATAGATAATAAGAACAGATTTTATGAACCAATACAGAGAAACAGCTTTAGAAGGAAAATAAAGATTTCAAGTGTGATCTTAACACATTTAGCGTTTGACTGAATTAGGTTTTCTCTAAATGCAGTTCATGAATAAAGTATAGGGACACTTATTTTGATTAATAGGAACACCTTGAACATGTCAATATTACTGAAGTGTTTCTCTTTGTAAAATAAAGGATTGCAGCTTTGTCAGCACTTACATCTTGATGACAGTGTAAAACATCACACAAAAAATTTACAGTAGAGCAAACTTAAAATGCCATCCTTTTTCATCAGATAGCACCATGAGTTTTATAGTCTTCGTGCACATCGTTTTGAAGCCTCCAGAAAATAGATTTGTAGCTAAAACAACGTTTGTTCCGATTAGCATAATGCAGAGGGGAATGAGAGGAACATACAAAGATCCCATCTGAAATACCTGTATCAGCTAAAAGGTATCCTGCAGTTGATTTTATTTTTTTCTGCAGAACTGTCTCTTAAATATAGCCAGTATGACTGAAAGGCTTTAAAGCTTGTTAACAATATGATTAATTCATACAGATTTGAAATTATGTATTTATCTCTTTCTAGCCAGAGGAATAGCAAATAACTTGAGAAATGGCAGAAGCTCAAGTTACGGGAGCGTAACACCAAGTCTTCACTGCACTTGTATGAAAACTTCTGCCAGTGTTGGTTGTTCTGTGTTCCAAAAAGGAAGAATTTACAAATGGGCAAAATTGCTTTTTTGTGTGTCCATGTATAATGTGCATTTACATCCATACACACATGGATATAGAATTATATATATCCTCACTTTGTGCTTGGTATTAATCACAGAAACTCCACCGGAAAGTTATACATTAAATCTATGTAACTACTGAGATACCAACATCAATAATAATCTTGCAATAAGCTGAAGATGAAAAGAATGGCATGCTGTACTTGTCACACAAATATTGTCATTATTTTTTTCATTTGGAAAATCTCGTACAAGTTTTCTATCACTTGAAGAAACTGGCTGTGTTTCTTTACTTTGATTCTTCAAAATCTGCTGTCCAGGTGTCTAGAAGAGAAGTTAAATATCCAGAGTTTTATATTCTGACAGTACAAAAGAGGAATAGAAAAACGGCACTTCCCTCCTTAGTTTTACTCAGCAGAGGTTTTCTGTGTTCAGGTTTAGATTGTGTTAAAGGAAGAGATTCTCGTTCAAGTCTCTTGCCAAGTTGTTTCCTTTTCCTTTAAATTCCAAAAGGATTTGGGTGGATGATGGTTTGTTCGTGCTTGTTTTGACAGATTTTGTAAGTGGTCAGAAATGCTTGGTGGTCATTAGCAGAGGCAACATACAGTGGCTGTGGTGTTGGATGAGATCTGCAGTGTGTTTGGGGTTCTGTTAGC
Organism: Nettapus auritus; assembly: GCA_011076525.1. NCBI lineage: Eukaryota > Metazoa > Chordata > Aves > Anseriformes > Anatidae > Nettapus > Nettapus auritus. Next base: position 3,549,869 of record CM021773.1, on the reverse strand, counting down.
TTGTTTAGAGCACATGTAGCACAAATTAGTTGCATATTTTCCTACGAAAAAAAACGCAGAAGTCTTCATCCATGTGTATTCCAGTTTCAAACATGACTTGAATTTAGGATGACAGTATGTACTGTTTATGGCCACTAGGGTGAAATGAGACAGGTGGAAAAAAGCCTGAAGCATACCTGTTTTGTGGTTGCTGCTTCAGTGACGCAGATAAGGTGTCCTGGTAATGACTTTTAGATGTTAAAAGGAGATGATGAAAACCATCTTTCAATTTGTTTGAAATTTTAAATAATGGTAATTCTATATCTAAAGATAACAGATCCGGCTTCCTCCCCTCCTACTGAATATCATCAGTTTATTTTCCTTTTCATTTTACAGATTATTATTACAGATACCCAGATTATCAATACACAACACCAAGGAACTACTATGATTATACAGGTGGGCTTACAGAGGAAGAACAGCTTGAAAGGGCAGTGCTAAACAGTCTTCATGAAAGAGGTAAGGCTTCTGTTGCATTTCATACCTCAAATTATGATTCATGTTGAGGTGGGAGGAACACGGGGAAGATGTATTGTTCATGATTTATTTCCAGTCTGTTGATATCCATTCAGAAATGGACAAAAGTTTCCAGGTAGGATTTTCAGAGAATGACGTGCGGATGGAGTGCCGTTCTTTGTGTAACTGCATTTATTAGTAATTGCCTACTGTTCGATTCACCTGCTACTTCTAGAGTAAAAGAATTGCTTTTATAACAAACAAAACTGAAGGAAACTAAGTTGCTGTGCCAAATAAACCCCTCACGTTCTAAAGAGTGGTAGGGAGCACTCTAACAGAGGAATCGATGCTGCCGATATTTAAACTTTTTGTGTATTTTTTGCTTTTTATATGTATTGAGGAACAACGTACTGACGTCTTACTCTTCACATTTTCCTCTTTCACCCTAAAGAAAGTTTGTGCTAGCTAGTGGAAAGACCAAAAGAAAAAAATAAAGGCAGTTTAGGAATAAATACAGTATTTGTCTTTAATTGCAAATTATTAGTTGAATTGGTATAAAGTATATTAACTGGGATATACTTTATTTTTCTGATGCAAGTAAAGTCAAGAGAAAAAGTTCTTAATATAATATATTTCTCATTCTGGAAACTTGGATTTGAGCGAAAATATACTAGGCTAACAGTACATCACTAAAGCATCAGGTGTAACGTTTACATCAGTTGTGCAACATTTTTATATTTAAGTGATGAAACAGGACAAAAATTACCGCTTATGTTGTCTGCTATTGAGATTTTTAATATCAAAAACTGCTCTTTAATCTATTGTATGTCAATATATGACTTCAACCAAAGGCTTTATGTTCTTAAGTTAACAAAGCTGAAATGTTTCTTTAAAATTTGATGAAGCTCTAACATTAAATCTTAATAAAAATAACCTGACTGCCACATATCAATGTAACTTTTCTTCTTTTGTTCATAGTCTTGGTATTCTAACTTCCTGGGTGCAAGGAAGCATTCATTAGGAAAAAGATACAGAAAGTCACTCTTGTCACTGCAACTCTGAGAACACGATGCGCTACTCATTAATCTTTGCTCAGAAAAACAATTTACATCACTGCTTTATGGCTGTTAGAAATATCAGGCAAAATATGAAAGTAAATATCTTGACAAGTCGTCATCACTTTCTTTCACACCGTCTGTGATCATATATATGTTATGAAGGATGTTGTTATCTGGAAGATAATTTTAAAAGGCAGCAGATGAGGCAATGTTGTGCATGAAAAGGTTTCTTCAGCTTGAAAAATTTGATGAACGTGTTTTTAATGTAAATACAGCTTTTTGCTTTACATCTATTGTGAGAAGTCACTTTTGAGGCTGAAGTGCAGTCTTTGGGGAAAATTAATTTTTTAAAAATGTTTTTTGTAGTTGTTTTACATACTTGGACTTCTAACTGTCCATAAATATTGTGAAACTATAAACTTAAAAACAAAAACCAAAACAAACAAAAAACCCACACTATTTTCTGCAGCAAAATGAAGAGTGTAAGAAGTTTTAGAAATGATAATAATCTGAGCAGGTCCTTTTAAATCAAACTTTTCTGAAAAACTCAGAAGCTGGTGAGGGTCTTAGCTTTCAAACAAATTAATAATACAACATCTGGTCCATCTGGTCTGCCAGCAAAAGTTGGCAAATTAGATATTGTTCGTGCTGGTTTAGACATTTTAAAACAAAAACCAACAAAACCACCACAACAAACAGGTAATATTCATATAGGACAAAATATTGATATGTCCTAAATAAGGTTTTGAGAAGGAATGGGTCTAAAGTGAGCTTTAATGGAAGGGACATTTTTTTACTTGACTGAAATCTTTACATGATGTTTTACATCATTTTTTACAGATTGATTTTGAGAAAAGTCTTTCGAAGCTTTTAAGTGTTTTGGAATGTGTTGTCTTGCAAGAGCATGAACCTTGTTTGTATTTTTTTGTTTGTGTTTTTATACTATCAACACAGTAAAACTTTTATATATTTTTTTTTCATAACACTCTATATGAGACTCATGCTCTTGTGAGCTTTGTCTGTAAGAGCTGAGTGCTAATGGCTTTTGAGTCATTGGAGCATAGGCATCTAATGGATGCCTCACGCCTTTGGCTGAATGACGACTTCAGCTGTAGTTTTAAAGCCATTTGATATTCTTTTGAGGCCTTAAGTCACACTGCAGAAGGAAAAAACATAAATTGTTACTCAAATCTCAAGTGTCCAAAGATGTCAGATTCTGAGCTCACTGTAGAAAATGCATGCACGCAGGAGTTGGTGTAACAATAAAAGAAAATGCTTTTCTTTTCACTGCCATAAAATGAAGTCAGTTTGTAATAACTATGACAAGATGATGATAATATACAGAACTGGACAGCATACATTTTAGTCTTTCATGCGTCAGTACGGAACACCTGCAGCTTTCCATTTGTAGCCTTAAATAATCTACATCACTACAGGTAAGTGCTTTTTTCCGTTTGCTTTTTGGAGTCCTGTGCTGTATTTGGACAAAGATAGATCCTCAGCTATAAGAGGAAATGTATTCTTACTTGGAGAATGCCCTTTGAAACCCGAGAAAGAATTTAAATAGCATCTTTAGCTAAGTATGTCTCGCAAGCAGATAACTGGCATACCAAGTCACATTCTTAACTTCAGTTTGAGACGACAGCATTTCTTATGTCTATGCTCGTGTCTGTTTTCAGTGCTAGTTAAAGTTTTTAAACTTCACAGATAAGCGGAAAATATATTTATATTGTATGCATTGTAGTTTGGTGCACTTAAATTTATGTAGGTGGCATTTTTAGTGGTTTCACAGCAGTGCTTTAATTTTGCAGCTTTTTCTGTTTGTCACAGTACTTTAGTTTGGAAAAGTAAGACTTCAGAGCTCAACTTGGAAAAATATTTCATAAAACAAGCTACTTAAAGGTTAAAGTTACCTGTGGGCACATCTTATTTCCAAAAGAAAGTAGAATAGAATTTGTAACTGATCATACCTGCTTCAGAGTGACAGAAAGGATTAAATGTATTGTGCTAATGAGCAAGTAGAGTATTCTTGTCAGTCTGAAAAATAAACCTTGAGTGAGTACTGTCCTTTGGACAGGACACGTTTTTCCTTGAAGCATGGCATTCGCTGGAGCTTGCAGTTATATGGATGATGAAACAGGTACTTAACATGACGAAAAATTGCCTAATTTGAAACAGGCAGCTAAATGGATGGAAAAACAGGTACCAGAACCAAAATTCAAGGCAGTCTTTCCATATCTTTTTGTTTCCAACTGTGAAATTTATACCATCACATTTGCTCTGTAGCTTGGCTGAAAATAGACGTGTTTTTTTTTTCTTAGACAAATGTATTTATTAGGGTTTTTAGGCCACAGAATGCACCATTAGATTTGGAATGTTGATCCATTCTTACAAACTGCTGTTAGTATCCCGCTGAGCTTTTAAGAGACTCAGTGGCATAGTCCAGAATTTCCTGGTACCAATCTTTGTCCGCAACTGAAAACTAATCTGTATTAAGACAAGCAACAAGATTAATCCACGTAATTATTTGTATATAATCCCATACATGCGTTTATCTAAACCCAGCATAAAGGTACTGTCTTTCTACTTAATCTGCATTCAGACGTTCCAGAACTGCAATTTTATTTTTGTGCCATATCCTGAAAAACTCTTTAGTAATAACAATAGGTATCTAATACATGAAACAGTAATTGCTAGGCTTGTTCATGTGAGATTTATGTAGGCACTGGTTTTGGCAGTCAGTCAAATTGTCATAATGACCTAAGCTCATTTACTAAAAAGAACTTTTATATTCTTTCCATCACTAGTTTTAGATATTGTCAAACAAGAACCAATGTATGGTTTTCTTTACCTTTTATTTTCATTCTGATTCTCATGAAGTAATTTTATATTACTCACAAATTACAATAACTTCTCCTTTAGTTAAGTCAGATAAGGACAATTATTGTTTTAATAAATGTTTATTTACGATATTTAAATTACATGGTTTTACTATGAAGCTAAAAATATATGGCTTTCCATTTTGGTTTAACCCTCGTATTAGCAGCTGTATACGGTAACCCCGGCATACCTACCGTCTCTCTTATTCTTATCTGCTGTTTCCTTGCTGTTTTGCTCAAAATATCTGTATTAGTGTGGGATGGGGATTTTTGTGGTGGTGGGTGGTTGTTTTTTTTGTGAGCTGCACTTCTCAGTTTGTCTTTCAGTCTCCGTAATGTAAAGAATCCCCTGCGTGCTCAAAAAGAATTTTTCTCTGAAGAGGAAAGTTTTTAAACATGTAGTTTTTGAATGTTGTGGTTGAATTGAAATATGCATATACAGATAGTCCTCATAAGTTTCAGTGCAAATGTGCATTTCTTTGATTCTAATCTGATTTAAATTAAAGAAAAAAAAAATCAAAATGCTTAGACGGCCCAGTATGTACTAATCCTAGGTACATCTGCAATGTGGTTATGAAATATTTAGTCATCTGGCTTAGCAGTTCTCTGAATTTCAATTTAGTTCCCATTTCTGCTTTCTTTTATTGAGACTAGGCTTTTTTGTTCTATTTAGGCTATGAAACTTGCTAAATCCATTGAAGATTGTGCGAAGTATGAAAGAGAAATGCTGTGTAATTCCATTTTTCTCTAAGCAGGGTCGTCTTTCCCCTTCTGCTGTGGGAGGAATGCCAGTCATTGCATTTGAATGGTTTTCTGTAGAAATGTCTTAAATTACATGCTTCGATACGCAGTGCCTGATATCAGATTAAGGTACATCTCATAAAGTCACGTGCTGTGATGGGCATCTGATGCTGAAAGGCCAACTTCTCTTTTAGTTGCTCTTGGGTACCCAGCAACATGTTCTGGGAGAACAGCTCGCTCCTCCAAGTGAAGTTCTTGCTCTAAATGTCTTTGGAAATAACTTTCCAACACTGCATATGTGGTCTCTGATCCTGATTGCTAGCACTTTGCTTAGGCAAACTTCCAGGAAATGTAACTGGTAGATATTTCGCATTTTCACATAAAGTTTTGGTGTATGCTTGGTGTTAGTAGCAGACCAGAGTAGCCAGAATTCTGTTATAAATACTTTGTGATTCCCGGTTTCCTAACATTTTTGAACTTCAAAATTTTCCTGAGGCTAATAAGCAAGCTTACCATTAGAGCTTTCTTCTTTCCTTGTTAATATATTATCCAAAAGATAAATATATGGTAAGTTTAAAATAAATAAAAATCCAAACCAACATGCCTAGGAGTAGAAATGTTCATAATTGATAGCCGCGGATTTTTCTTTACTGTATAGGATAAAGTATCTTCCGAATTTCATAGAGCAGTTCTTTTTCAGTGTTTATGAGACACAGCTAAGCAAAATCCTGTCATTTTGTTTCAAAACTGCAGACTGTGCTTGATTTTTGTCTTGCGTAGTTGTATTCAGACAGCATTCCAGTTTCATTTGCAATATTACTTCTGCTTCCTGGACTCCGTAGTTAAGTAGATAGATACCAAGTTTCAGATACAAGTCTGTCAGAAGTGAAGCATTTGGTTTGTCTCAGGAATATCTCATTCATTGGAGGGACCCTTGTCCCATTTAATTTTCTATTTCATGTGCTGCGAAGGTATTTTAAACAAATTAGAATCTCTTAGTAAAGTGATGAAATTGCACTGGAAGCTAATAAATCAGGGAGCTCTCTAGCAGGATCTCCCAGTGAAAAGCTAATACTGTCGCTCTTTTTCTAGCAATAGAACTGTAGCAAGAATCATAGCTAGAATTTTTCAGCAACAGAACTCAATTTCTGAAAGAAGATTAGTGATGCGTACTATTAAAACAAAAGAAAAAAAAACTATTTTTTAGAATAAAAGTTCTGATTATCTTGGTAGTGGTGATCAATGATCACAAGATATGGAAGAAGCACCACGAAGCCTTTCACAACAGGCTTGGTGTGAACCACAGACCCGTGACCGTTTGGCACCCATGAGTTACCGCTCTGTGCCAAATCGTTCTGTAAAGCAGAGAAGTGGTTCTGTTCTGAAATCTCAGTTTACACACGTGAACTGGTTAGCCTTAGAAAACCGAAGTAGTTGCTGCCCTTTGCTTACTAAACTGGTGTTGATTTAACTCTGCCTGAAAGGTACTGGACTGAAAATTGACGATTCAGAGGCCTCCTTGTGCACTGCTGAACTATTGCTGTTCCAGTAGCTGTGCAGCAGTGGAAGTCAGATGGGATGGACAACCAGAATTCACAGCTCCTTCAGATCTAGGACTCTTGGTTTTGTATGTCAACAAGCTGTATTCTTAATCTGGTTTAGAGATCTTAAAAGCATGGTCTAATTAATTCCCTCGGAAATGCTGACCTCTAAAGATAATGCTATGTATATTCAAATAGGTGTAGGTATTTTGAAAATACGAGGTTTGGACTTGAATCCCTTACAATCCTGTCTTAAATCCTGTGCGTCTTGTTTCATTTGTTTTCTTTTTAGCTTTTTTTATGGCTGTGCCCACTTGCTTCAGACACTAAAGCACAGGTAATGAGCAGTTCAGGACCAATTGTGCTTGGTTTGAGAGGAGACATTGAGGTATCGGTACAGTTTCATTCAATGGTGACAGTGTTCAAGATTTTAAATTATGTAAAGACTAATATAGAACTAACGTAATCAGGGAAAAATAGTTTTTCTGCTGTCTCTTCGTGTCCTCAGTGCTGCACATCTTTCTTGTTCTCCTGTCTTCAGGATTATTAGTATACACAAATACATACACTCCAGTTCAATTTAAGAAACGTTTGGACTGTGCACTTAGTCACATGGTCTAAACTTTTGGGCAGATCTGTGCGATGCCAGGAGTTGGACTTGATGATCCTATGGGTCCCTTCCAACTCGGGATATTCTATGGTTCTATGGTGTTCATCTAGACGAGGCAAAAATTCCTTTCCAAGAATTTTCCAAGAAAAATTCCAAGTGTAGCGTGTAAAGGGCATTCCTTCAGGTGTCTGGAGGAAAATGCACAAAGAGAATCATAGAATGGCTCGGGTTGGAAGGGGCCTTAAAGATCATCCAACTCCAACCCCCTGCCATCAGCAGGGATGCCAGCTACTAGATGAGGTTGGCTGGGGCCCCAACCTGCCTGGCCTTGAGCACCTCCAGGGATGGGGCATCCACGGCTTCTCTCAGCCTTTCTTCACAGGAGAGGCGCTCCAGCCCTCTGATCATCCTTGTGGCCCTCCTCTGCACTCGAATGCTCCTGTGGTATTCAGTAGTTGGTTCTCGGCCTTTTCTACTCCCCTTCCTGCCCATTATTCAAGAGCACCGTGCGCCTCCTTTGCCTCTTGCCTTTGAGACACTCCTCCATCCAAAAGAAAGCTAGTTCACCCGCTTAGCGAACTGGGAGAGCTGAGCTGTGTTCTCTTAAATGATCGTTACCAGAAACTTTTTGATGCAAAGTCCAATTATAAAGTCGTTGATGCAAATGAATGCGACTGGGAACAATTTCTGTTCTGTCTTTCCTGAAGAAGCTCTGCCCAGTTGTTACGTACAGGATTGCCTCACGTCTGGGGCTTGCTTGGGTGCAGTACTCTTGAGCTGTGTATTAAGGGGATTAAAAAGATGCCAGTAATTTAAAAATAGGACTTACTCTACTTGAATGATGAAGTGTTTGCACTTATGAAAGTGGGGAAAAAATAAATTATTGAAGCATTGTGATGCTAGAACACTTCAATAGCTTAGGACATAATAGATTCTGTTTACTACCCTAATACAGCGTGTCTTTCAAGGATGTTCTGCTCCAAGCTTTGTCCTGGTATTTGCTTTTCTCTAGCTTGCCTCGGAGGTAGCACTGCGGTGAGTTTACCATACTCAGTATTTAATACCTGGAGATGATGGCGCTCATTTTGCAGCGCAGCACATCTTTCATTCCTTCCATCGAGTGCTTGGTACTATATCCTGAATTTTTGGAAATGTTGCCTTGAAGGGTTAACTTCCTTTGGTCTTTTAAGCAACAAGTCCCAGTGACACAGCAGTTCCTGGGTTCTGATTATTGATACAAAAGATTTTATCATATGTCTCAAGAACCATTAATTTTGTTTGCATTAAAAAAAAAGTATATGGTACTGATACATTTAGAACTTCATGCTAAAAGGTATACAGAATGCTGCTTTCTTCTCTGACCTCCTGAGTATGCAAGAACACTTTGGAAGGTATCACCAATACAGCTTTCTTTTGGATGCTTTTCTTCATGCAGAAGCATCAACTGCCAAAGAAAAGTGAAAATAGCAAGAAATCAACACAGAAATAGTTAAATCTTCAATTGTGGTTAGCAATTTTTTGCTTACATTCATGCTACATCTATTTATAAGTGCAAGGTCTGCATATGGAGTAACTGTTCTTGGTGCTTTGACCCAAGATGCAGTGATACAACTGGGAGTTTTTATATCGGCTTCAGTGGTCTCTGGACATTATTATTATTTTTTTTTCTTAGTAACTTGGATGTTTTTGTAAAGGAACAAATGTTGTTCCTTCCCCAGTGGGTTTGGCAGGGTCACCTTGCTGGAGAACAAGCAGTTCTGCTTAACAGCTGTGGGCATAATTAGAAGAAGCTGTGCGGGGCTACATAAAAACACCCTTCCCCTCTGGAGAAAGTGGTAATTGCTGTGGAGTGGCTTCAGTCTGCGTTGGTGCTTCCATTCATCTGGGTTTCCTGGGCTTGGCATTGGGAAACGGATATTGTTTAGGATGTCTTTGTTGTGTCTTCCTTAGGCATGCAGAAATGCCCTAAAAGAAAGACAAAGCTTTTTTTTTTTTTTTTTTTTTTTTTTTAAATTTGATTTTAAATATGTTAGAATTCTTAAGAACACCAACAAATTTAATTTACAGTTAAAAGCAGCTCCAGACTAAGGTCAGTGAATCATCCTGATCTTGGAGTTACCCTTTGATTTACTATTTTTTCTCTTGTTATCACTGGGTTAATTTTATAGACTGGGTATCACTTGCACTTTGTGTATTGAGACTATCTTAAAAATACTGTTCTGGGCCTTTTTTCTCATGTCTGACTAAATAAATTACCATATTCTAGTAGTTTCAAGAGAATCAGAAATCTCCATGCTTTGTTGGCCAAAGTCACGTCTACATCCTTATGGTCCTAAGGCCAACTGTGTTGTGTCCCTTCTATAATTTTTTAAAGTTTTTTTTTCCTCTTGATAGTCTGTAGCTTGCATTAAAAAATATCTAATTATTTTATACACACATAATTACCCACGTTCCCTGCTGTTGTCAGTGTGCAGGTAGGTTTTACAATTACGCTCAAAAGGAATCTACGGGACACTTTGGTCTTTCATCTTTAATGTAGCACACGCAGTCGTGTACACATCGATGAGCAAGCTCAGCTGGCCCGGAAAGCTGGCTGGATGTGATCAGGAAGCCTTACTGTCATTAGCTCAAGCTTTTTTAATTTTTTTTTTGCTAATGAATTTAGTTATATTTAGCAAGCTTCAGTACAGAGAGAAACGATCCATTCTGGAAAGGACTAATTAGACCGCCTCAGTTACATATTGCAGAGGTGGTTCCCAGGCAAAGCATTTTTAATGTGTTTTTCAAGAGGGAGAAATGGTGATTCAGATGAGCATTACTTGGGGCTTTTTGCCTGTATTTATCCAATTGATTACACAGCTTAAGTGTCCAGCTAGGCAGTTTTTGATGTTACTACGACATGATACGTAAAGGAAGAATAATGTATTTATTCACTCCTTCTTAAAATCAGCCTTATGTGAAGCAATGTTTGGATGAAAAATAGAATCTAGTTGAAAAAATGTATCCAGTTAGATTTCTGGATACTTCTAACAGTTTTAAATGGAGAACAAGCCCATTTGCCTCATTAAAGAAAGGAGTTTCTGCATGTAATTAAGGAATTTGCCAGAACTATTTCTGATCCTGTTGGTATCCAGGATTTCTGAGATAGTAAAACTCTCACTGTGTAGCGCTGTCTCCATTTTCAGTTATTTGAAGGTGGATATGAAGATTGCCTTTGCAACGTCTACTTTTATTTCCTTAGCTGAGCAAACAGAAATGCAAAATCTTTTACACAGCATGAGCGCAACAGAAAAAACTTAATGTGTTAGATCAGAGTCTGGCAATGTCTTCTGCTTTTAGGGTATCCGTACCTCTCTGGCTTACCTGTGGCAGTATGTACTACCGTTGCTATTTTAGTTTTTTAATGGATAAAAAAATCAGATTGTAATAAGGACTAATAGTTTCACATCAGCTCTGTTAAGACAAAAATAAATGTAAATTGTGGGTTTGGTACAGAAATGAGCAGAAATTCCCCGTGAGCTTTACAATTCAGAAGCATTGAACCAAGTTCCATAGCATCACCGAAATACTTCCCAAGAACAGGCCTGTTGCTCTACGCTGCTGAGGACAGAACTTGAATAACTTCCTAATTCTAAGCAAATGTGTAACGGTGATGAAATTTTACTTGTGTTTATTCCTTTTTGCCAGAAGAAACTTTCAGGCCTTTGAGTTTGATTTTTGTCAAACTCTTTGGACGATTTATTTTGTTCGTGCTGTCTTAGGCCTCAGTTTTAGGGCTTTACTTTTGTTTTTGACATTGATCATTACTCGGGTTGTGCAACTTACTGGAAACACAGTTCAGGAGAATAAAATACAGGTCATGTGAATAGCAAAATAAGTCACTTAAGTAATTTTATAAAGTAATGAATGTCTTAGTATCATTCAAAAGAAGGAATTGGAAAACATACACAAACACTAGTGACTTTGCACTAATGAACCAGAAGAGAATAATCTGCATAGAGAAGAGCATGGAATAGCATAAGATCTTCAACTGTTTTTGGAGGATGTAGTGTGGATGCTTGAAATAGATGAATATAAACTAAAGAAATGAGTAAAGCAGTAACTTGCTATTTGCAGCTGAAGACTTCTATTTGATTATGCTGAATATGCAGTCTACCTGAAATTCTCCCTGAAGCTGAAGTTAATCTATGTTTTCCTTATTGCTCTAAAGAGAAATAGATAGCTTTGTGTCTTAACCTAAGGTAGGTTACGTAGCATATCTAGGATAGGTCAAGGTTCCTCTTGAGTTGGTTAGCAAATCTTTTTTCAGTACTTGGGAATGAAAGCTACATTTGAATTTGTGTATTGACTGTTTTGCTTATTGCATGTCTCCTTGTTTAGTAGACTAAACATCTTGAGACTTACTGGATCGTTGGAGAATGCAGTGAGATTATTTTCTGTCATCTCTCCTGTAGTATCTTGAATACACAGTAGCTCGAGGAAGCTAACCCAAGCACTGACTGATAGTCTGGTCTGGCAGTATGTGCTTCTAACTTCTGTTACTTTAACAAGTCCGTCTGGAGGATATGAATACAGCAAAGATTAGACTCAGAGGCATGATTAAAGTAAATAATCAAGTTCATGTACGAAGGCATTAAGGTATTTGTGTTACCCAAAACGGGCTCTCAGCCCTTCTGGAGGGAACGATTTCCATGTTTCTCACCGTTGTCATCTGTCTGAGAACCAGAAGAAACTGTGTGTTTGGTATTGACCTGACGTGCTCTTCTAACAATCCAGCTGAATCTGGTTTCACTGTATGCTGCTTTTCTTCCAAACTACAGTAGCCCACACCTGACTTCCTACTCGTTTGGTCTTTCAGTCGTCAGCCCTAGCACAGCGCACAGATGGTTCGTAGGCTTCCCTTCCGCAGGTCTTCAGTGGCCACCTTGCTTTGTGCCTTCCACTTGGAAGTTATTGTTGCTTTGGAAAGGATGTTCATCGGGTTATGAAATACTGCAAGCCCATGTGTGTCTCAGCTTGTGGTCAGTGGAACACAGTAAAACAACTGCTTGGTTTTTTCTTTTTGAACACGCCTCGTATAAGAAAGTAAAACGAGGGGAAAGAAATGTAGTAGCTGAACACTTAGCTCAGCTGAATCTTGTTGTTAATGAAAACCATTCTGCCCATGCTGCATATGAAAACTAGTGGTGTTTTGTTTTTCAGACAATGAGATTGTTCTTGGATTTTAAGTAAAAAATAAAATTGAGAAGCAGTTTGCCCCGTGCTAAGGTCTAGCATTTCCAATACGCGTTAGCTTTTTGTAGCATTCCGAACAATTTTTTCTAATGTCCGTTTGCTGTTGCTGCCATGCATGCATATTTATAATTTTCACGGTATTAAGATAAACTGTTGGAGCACATTGTGAAAGAGGTGGCATCATTTCATCGCTTAAACTTGATGAACTTGCCAGCATGGCATGCTGTTTTGCAATGGAGAAGTGTGCATGGAGATCGGGTCAGTGATGGCAGGTCCCGAGGAGTTCGTGTAACGTTCGTCAGTGACGCAGCAATTTCAGAAGCAGAGTAACAGCTTAAATTATTTTGAGGATTGTCTCTGGTAGATTAAAGCAGAGGGACAAACTGAAGATAAAATACAAAAATATGAATTGTCTGTATATTAATTAATTTGAAAAATACTTCTGAACATTGCCTCTCATCTTACAAACGTTTGTGTTGTTGCTGCTTAGCGCTGTTTGAGCAGCTGTAGTTATCTCTGGAAGTGCTTTCCAAGAGCTTGGCTGCTTGGCAAGCACAGAAGAAATCCTGAACGTGTTTTCCAAATCCCACATTTGGTTAGCACTCTACAAATTAAAATGCTCTTGTAAGCGAGTAAGAAGCTAACAGAACCCCTTTGTAAATTGGACTTCCTGATATTATGCAATATAAACAACAGGCCTTGTGTGTTCACAACAAACAATTTCTGGTACAGGATACAGCTGCAGTCAAAATCCATTTTGAAAATTAGCTTACTACAGTATTTGCCTTTGGTTTTCCATATTGCTAATATAAATGAGGTTCTGAGGTGGAAGTTTAAGAAACAGCACGTGTTACAAAGACTGTTGTGTTACCTTTAAAGCTACGTTGTTTATCCTTACTTTTGTAAGTGAGCTCAGAGAGCAGTTTCTCATTTTTGTTTCCCAAGGCCCCTGAGTTGTGTGGAACCCCAACCTTTCAATCTTTTCTTTGCTCTGTAACTTACGTGGATTGTGAGCAGTTGCCTTGCTTTTTCTCTTGCGGTGCCAGGGCAGAGAACCTTCCTTCAGTCTTGGTGTGATATTTCTGCTCACATTAACTTAAAACTCTCTCTTGCTGAGCTGCCACATGGAGTTTATTTATGAAATTGCTTGCTGCCAACAGGATGGGAGTTGTATGTGCATCTGGTATGGGTCAGCACATGTTGGACTGCTACACTAAAAGCAAATACAAAAGCGTATTTTGCCAGAAGTAGCTGTTGAGGATGTCTAAACATTCTAACAATCTGGAGTTTACTGTATAAAGTGGGGATTGAGAGAAATGTTGGCTCCCAGGTTAACACACGCTAGACTTTGGGGTTTGGGAGTTCTTTGGGTGGTGTTCTTCACTTCAGTGTTCTTAGAGCCGTTGTTGGAAACTGGCAGTCCTCGAACCATTTAAACTGGAAATAATCAATTCCCCATTTTCTTTGCGTTGCGATGCTTTGGGTTACAGGATATACGTGCATTTCTTTCAAATTACAGAACAAAGTAACAGTTGTGTTTCATTGTCTTGTAGATTTTGGTGGAGCAACGCACAGTAATGAGCGGCGACCCTATGGCTTTTGGTTTCCACCCGAGCGGAATTCAGAAGAGGAAGTAAGAAGGCAAAGACTTCGTAGGTTTGACAGAAGATGAAGTTGGCAGGTGTTGATGTAAATTGTGAAGTGCTATTCAGGGTTAAAATATTTGCAGGTTTATTCTTTTATTTTTACTATTCGTTGTAAAACTGCAGAAGATTTTGTGACTACAGGATCCAAATTTGAACTTGCATAAAAAATGAGTTGGGAATCAAAACGTGATCTTTGCCAGTCTCCATTTTGATGTATGTTAGATCTGGAAGAAGACTGATGTTTTCACCAACCTTTTTCCCTTCGAAGTTCTTCTTTGTAGCTTCAAGAATTCATTGGCTTTCTGGCTGCTGGTACTCGCAGACAACAGGTCTTCTTCATCACAGAAAAGAGTAATACTTTTGAAATGTAATTTTAAAACTATGCAATTCTTTCCTACGTATTTCCCATTTTTCTATGATGAATAACTCTTGGGATTGGCGTTTGAATTGTCACTTGAAAAGACTGCTTTGATGACAACAGTTCGATCATAAGAGTTGGGCTTAAGCTTCTCCACAGTTTTGCAAACTGTGTAGAAAAATAGCTGGAGCTATTGTTATCCGAAGGAGTTACGTAACAGAACCTGTAGTGTTGCAGTCTGCCTTAAAATGTGCCATTTAGTGTAGAGCTTGTGTGATAAAACGGAGTTCTAACTACTTATTCCCTAGAACCAATCCTAATGTTTACATTTTTAATTAAAAAAAATTAAAACTTGCCTTTACAGAGTTGAAATAACCTGTTGTTAGGAGCTTTACGGAAAGGTGGCTATGCCATGAAAATACATTTGTTAACTTACTGTTTTGGAAATAACTGCATTTCCTTTTTAAGAAGGCTTAGAAATTGTATCGTGTGTGTGCTGTTTATGGAGCTATAGAAACTTCACTACTTCTCTGCGTGTATCTCATCTGAGCTCCAGTCCCCGTGCTGTCTGCAGACCTGCGGAGATCACACCTCAACGTAATTTACCTTGAGCTCTTCATTTTCTAGAGAGCGTTTCTTGACCCAGCTCCAGAGTAGCTGGCAGCAGACCAGGGAGCTCGGTTGTCACTCCGGCCGGGACGTCTGTTCGCTGCTTGGCGCACAGTGCCTCTCCTGCTTGTGGCACAGCTGCCTGTTCCATGAGGTCAATTAGCAAACCCGAAGGATTTTTGAGTATCTAACATTCAGAAAAAAATACTCATCGCCTAGATGTTTCTTACCTTGTAATGGAAGAAATTGGTCTGAATCTGGGAACACTCCTGTAACCCTTTTCAGTCCTGAGGAGATGTGCTTGCACAGGAATGATTCCATTACTGTCTTTAGGCACGTAATTCTTTGAATCTCATCAATGCTCCTTTAGTGTTAGGATGAGCAATTTAATGGTTTCTTATCAGGAATCTGCGGTCACCTGTCTGTGCTTTATGAAGTCTACCTCTCTATGGAGTTAGAGTGTAAAGCAGTGTTGTATTTTTCATACAGAAACGAAAAATCCTGAAACTAAATTTGTGATTATGTTGTTTAAGTCGAGTGCACCTTCTGGATTTAATTAATGCAGGTAGGGGAAGCTTTTGTTAGTTGAAAAATGCAAAAACTGTTCTCCACCTGGGCCATTCTCACTTTCACCATCGATCTGATTGATACCTATTGCTGATGGCATGCCAAGCAGCAGCAGCACAAAAAGCGTTGTTAGGTCGGGTACGTTCAAGGCTCTGAGAGACAACAGACGTGGCTGCAACGCGACTGTGGATGTCCTTGTTGAGGTAGTGCTAAAACACTGATGTCATGCAGTGTTCTCTGGCAGATTCTAAGTCAGTAGGTAGTGATGGTAGATGTCTGCATTCTTGGGTTTGGTTGTTTTTCAATATTTGCGTGTCTTGTTTGTTATTCTGTGGCTACCGAGTGTCCTGAAAAAACCAGCAGATACTTGTACCTAATTGCAGACTAACTGTTCTATGCCTTCTAAAATTAAATATTAAAAAAAAATGCATAATTTGCATATTTTGCTCAGGGTGCAGTCATTGTGTGTGAAGAAGGATGTAGCGTTGTTTCCCCAAACTGAAAATGCTCTGGTCAGAAGTTTGTGTAACTAAAATCACAGTTTAGCAGATGAGAAATTATTTTAAAACGCTGGATTTCACTACTCACTTGAAAGGGGGAGGGGAAGTAAAATCAAGAACGTGATTACAAATTCAAAAGCACCTGCCTGCTTTTGTAAAGGAAGGATAAACACCAACCACGAGTAACACAGGAAGTTCCTTGTACTTATGTTAATAAAAATGAGAGCTCTTGTTAGTGTGTCTCATACAAAGGGTCTGTTTGGGTCCCCCTGTTCTTGTTTTGTCAAGCACTTGCAATTAAATGCCTATAAAAACTGTCAGTGCTAAGAGTTGTTTTCACTTTTTCATATAAAAAATTGAAATAAATTTTTGTACATTTCAAATTGCCTGTTCTTCTTTATAATACAGCATCTATTTGTAAACAGAACTGCCACGATATTGTTAGAAATGAAGGCTGGTGATACAGAGGGGGGCAGATGATTTACATCAGGACTAATTTTTCTTCTTTTGAATTTGGTGGAAGTTTTAGGACTGGATTATCGAGCAGCTCCAACACACGTGGTGCTTTGGAAATTGTAACAGAATGATTCTTCACTTGGGCCTCACCATCTGCTTAGGATGGGAGCCCTGATGGTGGCAGATGCAAGTCGCAGATGAATCCCTAAGGTATGCTGACAAAAATTCAGGGCAGTGTACATAAATGGGTCCTCCAGCTTGGATATTTTCTGACTGTTTGGCGGCTGTCTATATAGAAAATAGGGATTTTTAAAGAAAGAGTAGTTTGGTTTAAAAACAAACCAACCCTTTAACACCTGAAGTTTGGTTCCTTTGTTTCAGGAGCTGTGATTTCTTGTGACTATGTCGTGCTTCACCTGAACTCTGTGATCAAGTACCGTGTAAGAAATTCCACCCCCTTAATTAATCCTAATCAGTAGACTTGTTAACAGGCCCATTCCTGAAACTTAATGATTAAATGACTGAACATTTTACTGCTTAAATTTTTTTTTGCAGTCCAGAATTAAGATGTGGTTAAATGTGTTTAACTTTTAAAGTTCCTTTCCCACTTTTGTTTTGTCTTTCAGCAAAACCAAGTAATGTATTCATGTGTGTAGTACTTTTTTCCTGGCAGTACCACTTCTCCTAAGGGGTAAAGTGCCCTAAAACTACTAATAAAATGGTATTTGTACACGTCCCACACCACAGCAGGGGAGCTTGTGCTTGATGAGTGTCAGTGGTGACATTGTTCTCGATGCACGCTCTGAGAGATCAAAATCTGCCCTACTTCCCTTAAGTTGTCATCGCTGGAAATGAGGGTAAGTAAATACTGACAATCCTCAGCTTTCAGTTCTAGAACCCTTTCTAAAGGAAAGTCACTCTTTGTGGAAGTCTAAATTTAGTGATACTCATCCATTAATTGCAAGCTGAGACAACTAGAGAAGGACAGTTTTCCATACACTTTTGTATGGTTCAGGTATTTTGTGAATATAAACAAATGTGCTCAGGGTAAAGCACCTGGGATAGTGACAGACAAGAGTGAGCATGCACGTGGCAGCAGTCTTCTGCTGCATGACAACGGAGAGAAGTTCAGCTCTGCTGTTCACTGGCTACTAGAAACTTCCTAATTTGCAGCAAAATGAAACGTAAGCCGAGGATTTCTCACCACGTTGACAGTGAGGCTTTGTAATAAGCTAGGGATACTCTGCAGCTTCCTTTTTTAGTCTTTGGAGCAGGTTAGACAGGTATCTCTTCAGGAGTGTTGAACATCACTAAGGCAAGAGGAAGTAAACGGGAGGAGAGCAATGGACTGTGTTAGCTCCTTCACCAAATTACGTGTTACAGGGCTTGTTTAAAAGCTATTGGTGCGAAGGTCGCTTCTGTGAGTCCAGCACGTTGGGCAGTGCTTTCCTTCCCCACGTAGCAAGTTCAGGAATGCTCCCAAAATCCGTACGATGCTGAGCGTGGAATGACTTTTTTGCTGACTCCTTAAAATTAGCTCAAATGTATGCACAGCCTTCGCAGATGCTGAAGTGCGTATTGTGTGTTCTTTAGCCTGATTAATGGGTGGATTGTGTTGTTCCTAATTAGCTAAATTCAGCTATACTGTTAATGATTTTGGTAACTGGTTTTGGTAATATTTTTTTTCATTTGCATTAGTACAAAGTGTAGTTCGGCAACAACTGATCAAATCTTTGAAATAGCTGGTGTGCAAGGGTCAAGCTTCCCACCTTCGTTCTGACCAGTGTTTTTTGGGGGGAAAAAAAAAAAAAAGAGTTTAGGTCAGAGACGCCTTCGTGGAAAAATTGCCTGAGAATGAGCATCTAAACCACTGATATTTGTAATCAGTGCATGAAAGACAGGACGAGGGGGAATGGGCTTAAGTTGCGCCAGGGGAGTTTTAGGTTGGGTATTAGGGAGAACTTCTTTACTGAATGGGTTGTTAGGCACTGGAATAGGCTGCCCAGGGAAGTGGTGGAGTCACCATCCCTGGAGGTCTTTAAAAGACGTTTAGGTGTAGAGCTTAGGGATATGGTTTAGTGGAGGACTTGTTAGTGCTACGTCAGAGGTTGGACTCGGTGATCTTGGAGATATCTTCCAACCTAGGTGATTCTGTAAATTCTGCAAAAGATCTTGCTTTTCTGTGTAGTGATACTTTGTTTTACCAAGCTGAACATGATGTAGTTTTGGGGCTCAAATCCTTTATTCCAGTTCTTTCTATAAACTACTAAAATGTGTAAGTTAAATACTGTGAGCTCAAGCCTGTCTCCTTTTGAGAAGCAGCCAAGAAGCACTCCGTAGTGGTTGAAAAGGTGAGTTTTGCTATGAGGTGGGTTTAGATGCCGAAGGCCATCTATGTTATACTGAGGAACCATGGAGTTGTTCTTCCACTTTACACCTGTATCACCTCTAATTGAACTTCCAGTACCTTCTGGAACATCTAGGTGAAGTGACCAGAAAAGGGGAAAGTTTAAGTACGAACACAGCGCAGTATTTATTTGAATGATGATTTTTTTCCCCAGCTGGCTAGTTTTCCAGCTGGTTAAATTGGGCAGAACTTCAAAGGCTGACTTTTAAATGCTGATTTCTGAAATAGTAGCCAGTCGTGAAACAGATTGCCATTTTGATGAAACAATTGCTTCACTTGCCAAAAAGTTTTTACCACAGCCATTATCAGAAAGTTTTTATCATTTCAGAGTTGAGGCAAATCAGCTCTGTCCTTGTCTGACTGCTCGTCTTCACAACTGGTTTCTGAGTAATCCTTTTTCTTGCAAACAGCTGCTCCCCATTACTCTTTTAATTGACTAATCTTCCCTGTGGTCTTGAATGCTTTTTTCTTTCTTGCCCAACAGTTGATTCCAGAGGGCATGTAGAGCACTGGAACGTAAGCCCTCATTTGCAGCCCTTCTCTAAGTATGGCAGACTGAATTCAATTAAAGGTTATTTTGGGATTGTTTGCGTAAGACCTTACAAGGCCAGGCTTCAGTCTGCAAAGTGATGTCATGTTCAGCGGTCTGTCTGGAACACCGGAGAGCTCCCCAGATGGACGTGGCTTGTTTCCTGAGCTTGGATCTTGGCGATGCTTCAAGAATTGGTGAGGGTGAACGTTGTGGTCTTGTGCCGTGCTAGAGGGCTCGCATGGTCAGTGTATCTTCAGCTGTATGTTGGGAAGAGTTGGCATGAAATCAGATCAGAGTCAGGTTTTTCCTCAGTTAATAGTGTACTTTAAAGCGTTAGGGACATCTTTTTAACAAAGGAAACAAGACTCAGGTTGACAGGTAAGAGACATACCATCAACTTGCACCACTCATGTTTGTTAAATTTACCCCAAATGGAGGCAAAACCCCTTTAGACTACAAGACTTACATATTTTTTTTGACTATTTCACTGGTGCTTATGAACCAGCCAACGTAGGAAAGAGTTGTTTTGGTTAAAAGTTTACACTGGAAGAATTCCTGGAACAGTTTTGCCTAAATTTGTTGCATATAATAGTGCAGTTCTGGGAATGAGTCGTTAAGCATTGTTCTGATCTAGGAATAGACAGACTGCTGTTGCTCCTATTCCCTCAACTGGTAGCCTGACAAAGCTTTATCTGCTGCCGTGGCCGTGTGCCAGTAAGCTCTCAGCGAGCTTTTCAGGAGGGAGAACAGCTGCGCTGCTGGCCCTGCTGACCCAGGCCCACATCAGCCTTGTCCCCAAGAGCAGGTTCTGCAAAGGGAACCGCGTTGGCACTTCCACTCATCCACAGTTAAGCTACTGAATTCAACGGGACTTCACATAAACATGCATCTAGTTTTTATCTTCCCAGCACTGGGGGACAGCACAGTCCAAATGAAATCCTGTTCCAAATGGAAAAAGCACTTGCAGGTATTTTTTTTTTTAAATAAATTCAGGTACGGGAAGCCTGCTCCCTATTCCTCGTGCCATCTTCCATCTGACTCTTTGTTTTCCACATCCCTTATTTTTCTGAAGATTTCAGCATTGTAATTTTGCCTGGTCAAAGGAATAAAAATCAAAGGGCTCAGAAAGCTTCCTAGCAATACAGGTATCTATAACTTGACAGATATCTGTCTGTAGATACCTGTTAACTTGAGGAGGAGGGAGTAGAAGGGAAAACCAGCAAAGGGAACGCCAAGGTAAGAGGAAGAGCAGGTACAATGCCAGAGGACCACAGCCCAAGGAGATGCCGTGTCAGAGCACAGGAGAAGGGCGAGGAGAAGCGGTGGAGAGGAACTGCCACCTGTGTGCCCGGAGCCCGCACACTTTGTGCTGCCCGTTGCCTCACTGACAGGCCCGAATGCCACCTGCAGCACTAACAGGGACGCAGGAGAGGAGTCTGGAATTATGTGAGGCCTGGGAAAATGGGAGGAAAGGTGTTCCAAAGTTTGCCATCTTGTTTCCCAACACACAGATCAGTAATTAAATTTTTAAGCTGATAAATAATTTAAGGTGATAAATCATTTACACTGCCCAAGCTGAGTCTGTTTAGCCTGCAACAGTACTCACCAAGTGATTTCCCTGTCTTTACTGGGACCCATGAGTTTTCCAACTCCTTTTCCTCCTGTTTTCTCCCCTGTCCCATGCGGGCAGTGTGTCCGTGTGTGTCTGCGATCAGCTCCCACAGGCCTCGAGGTGTTCCTGGCATGTTCCTGGCACTAGGGCACCTGACGATCGGGGAGCTCGGTCAGGCCCGTGCAGCTGCACTTAGCAGGAAGCTGCAAGGTGGGGTCTGCTCGTGGAGGTAACGGCCCCAGGTAGGCTCTGGGTGGAGTTCAGGCGTCTCTTGCTCTGTAGGAAAGTATTTGCTTCTCTGTGGGGCCTACACAAGATCCAAAGCACCTGAATGCACCAGTGAGGGTTATTTGGATTATAAGGACTAGAACAAGGGTGTTCCCTTACAAGTCTTTTAACTCTTAGGAATAGTTTCAATTATTACATATAACTATTACATATTACATATACACTTTTACATATAATTTTATAATTAGATCCCACATGAGTAATTTACCTAATTATTTTCTGTGTACAGTCACTGGACAAATGATTGCAAGAGTATGTGCTGCTTTATAATTTGGTCTTACTTGCTTTATAATATTAAGCAATTTATTTGCAACTTCATTTTGAATTAGTATCGCACTTGACAAATGCCTTAGCTAAGCACGACACAGGAGCTTAGGCAGCTATTGGATATTCTCAGATGTGGGTAGTAGCTTGAAACACATCTCTGATAGTGTGCTTCTGTAGAAAATAGTAACACGTAACTAGCATGTGCAAAAACTGCATCGAACTCATAGAAAAACACGATTGTTTTACATCATGTTTAAAATCTAACAAGAACAAGGTGGCAGAGAGAGAGCTTATTTAGGTGCCAGGCACCGTGCTTGGGCCGTAACAACCCCTCACGGTGGTGTAGGCTTGGCGAAGAGGGGCTGGAAAGTTACCTGGAAGAAAAGGGCCTGGGGTGCTGGCTGACAGCCGGGTGAACGCGAGCCAGCGGTGTGCCCAGGTGGCCAAGAAGGCCAGTGGCATCCTGGCCGGTACCAGAAGCAGTGTGGCAGCAGGCTGAGGGAGGTGGCGTCCCTCTGGGCTCGGCACCGGTGAGGCTGCACCTCGAGCCCTGCGTTCGGCTGCGGGCCCTGACTAGGGGAGGGCGCTGAGTTGCTGCAAAGCGTTCAGAGAGGAGCTGTGAGGGAATTGTCAAAGAGGAGGCTGAGGGGAGACATCATCACTCTACACCTGGAATAAGTTGCAGCGAGAAGGGTGTTGGTCACTTCTTGGGTGACAAGTGATAGAACACAAGGAAGCAGCAAGGGGAAGTTGAGATTTGATATCGGGAAGAATTTGTTAATGGAAAGGGTGGTTAGGCATTGGAACAGGCTGCCCGACAAAGTGGTGGAGCTGCCATCCCCAGAGGCGTTTAAGAGACGTGGATGTGCTTACAGCCGTGGGTTAGTGGTGGACTTGGCTGCGGTAGGCTGATGGCTGGATTTGATTATCTTCAGGGTCTTTCCCAACCAAAATGATTCTATGGTTCAAGGTTATTGGGTCTTTTGATTCTTGCAGATCTTTTTAAGACTTCTCTTCGTACT
The DNA here is from genome assembly GCA_011076525.1 of Nettapus auritus. Classification (NCBI taxonomy): domain Eukaryota; kingdom Metazoa; phylum Chordata; class Aves; order Anseriformes; family Anatidae; genus Nettapus; species Nettapus auritus. The sequence continues at coordinate 3,527,046 of CM021773.1, read as the reverse complement.
ACTTCAAGTTGGAACTACATCCAACTCCATCCAATCCAATTTCATTCCATTTTATCTTATTAATACAAAGCTTTAAATAATGTAGTGTATAAGAATTTTTGTTATTTACCTAAACGCAGTTAGAGCCATAAACCACACTGTAAATACTTCTAGCAAAACAAGTGCCCTTTGCCAGTGCCTCTGACCTGAAAAGAGGCTGCGAATGAGTAACAGAGACGCTGGTGAGTACTGCCAGGAAAATCTCCTGAGACGTAAATGTGGAATTCTCTTTATCCATGGAAAAAAAAATGATATCACCTGAGGAAAATGGGATATTCAGCTGCTGCCAGCCATATGCTGAAGCCACTAGCTCAGTGTGATTTTAGAGGTGACCTTTTTGGAAATCCAGTTTGCACACCTTATGGGGTAGGTGACTAGGACACAGAGCTACCCTTCACGTGCTGCTTTCTTCTCAGGAATAAGCTCTGAAGTTTCTCAGCACCTTGGAGAGTCGCAGCCTTGGTCTTCACTTCTAAACCAGAAAGCTGGTCTTGTCCGTGGGATGCTGTCTGAAGCAGGAGGGGATCAAATTCTTTTGCAGATTGGTCCCTCAAAAAAAAAAAAGTGACATGCCAGAGTTGAAAGGAAGAGCACGCCCTGAGCCGTGAACTGAGAGGTGTGCCCTGTGCCAGCGGGCAGCCGGGACCCCAAAGGGCGATGTTTCCCTAGCCAGGTGGATACAGGAATGTGTCCCAAGAAGGCTCTTCACGCTTTCTCAGGTGAAAGAGCAGCAGAGTTGACCACAGCAGATCAGCGTGGTTTGGGTGGATTTGTTGGAAGGGAATTGCAGCCTGATGTGTTTACACTTGAATGGAATTACTCTGGGTTATTTTCCTCTGGCTGAGACGGGAATGTCTGTTTTTCCCACTTGTTTTGTGTATCCCAAGTTGAAGCTGGAAGCTGGCTGATCTGCTGATTGTGATGGCTTCAGAGGGAGTTTTCCTGGAATAAGGACTTTTGGATGTGCCTCTTAATCTGTTTGAAAATCCTTCCGCTTGTATTCTCTTAATAAACACAGTGAAATGAAAAGTACTGAAAAAGCATTTTATTCCATCCTAGTGTTTTTTGTTTGTTTGTTTGTTTGTTTAAGAAAGGCTTGTTTAAATGATAACAGGAGCATTTGTGGCCCTTCTGCACTACGTGAATTTTCAATCTTTAATCAGTGAGTTTTCAGTAGTTTCACTGTAATTTAAATTTGCATTTTTCAGGTTTTATAGCTGAATCAAGGAGGCATATAGGAATTTATTTATTTCAAAAGGTGATCAGTGCTTTAACTTATGAAATTTCTAACAGTCACTGCTTTCAATAATAAAGAACATTTAGAGCTATGATTCCATAAGACTCTGAAAGGTGACAAGTTTTTTTCAGTGGTATATTTACCAAAAAAAAAAAAAAGAAAAAAAGGGCAAAAAATGATTATCTCCGGGTTTAGACAACTGTCCAAAAACTTATATTCATCACAAGTTCACTCATTTTATCACCAGACTGAAATTTCCTTTCAATTAGTATTAGAAACTGCTTTGTTTTCTTCAGCTTCTTGGATTGGAGCTTAATTTAATTTAACTGCTCTTAGAAATTAATTGCAAATATAAATATTGTTTTTTAAGGCTTCATTATCTCAGCTAATTTTATTTTCTTACATAATCTTTCAAACGGATTTGCAACTTTGTTGCTTGTGAAAGCACAATTAACAGTTCCTTCACAGTTTTGTTCAATACTGCAGTGGTGAGACTTTGATCTTCGTTGTTTTTACTATGCGTAAGAATCTATTTTAACAATTACTTTTCCCCCTTCCCTCAGAAAAAGCTTGTGCAAGCTTCTTTAGCCTGGGAGATTCAGCTATGGGGCTTTAAGACATTTATGTGTTTGCACATCTGTATTTATACATCTTTTAAGGGATAATTATTTATACTATGCCATATAAATACCTATACTCCTTCTGTTCTAAATGCCAATTCTAACTGAAAATCCATTGTCTTGCATAATCATGTACATCTCATCGGTGTTCCAGACTTAATTCAGCCTTCCGAGTTCACCTTGTTACCTGAATATTACGGTACTGGACTCCAGTGTAATACAGCTTTTTCCTTTTTCTTTGAATTAAGTTCTTTGCACTGGTTATTACTCTGTTGATGTGCGCACAGGGTGGATGAGACTCGACAGATGCATCTTTCCATCTCAGATATCCATTCAAGCAAAAAGAACAGATCTGCAGCTTAAAAGTATATTCACATATTAAATACTGCTTAACTCTTTAGCATGCTTTTCCTTACGCAGTCTCGCTGTAGCTGTTAATTTGTTTCACTTGTTAACCATGCTTCAGGCATACTTGACATCTACTGATTTTTCTCCTCTGCTCTTGTCCCTCTTTAAGAGTTCCTGACAAGGGGGCTGATGCAAACTGCAGTTCAGGCATCACTGTTGTTAGCCAAAAACTGTACTCATTAGCAAAAAACTGACACGTTCCCCGCTGACCCTGGCATTCAATGAATGGTGCTGATCTGAAGTCTTCTAAGCAACTTCCAGGTGACATAAGGGACTGTCCACCACCCTGATCACCAGATCCAGTGTGCTGGAAAGAACAATGAAAGAACTTGATAACGGTGCATGAGAAATGATGTTAAATTGTCTTTTTTTTTTTTTTTTCTTTAACTGCTTTTAATTAGACTATCTTTGGTGATCTCAGGTTGGAGTAAACTTCCTTTGCCAGAGAAAATCTTAATCTCAAAAGTCTGGAACCAGCTCTCTTATTTTCCTGGTGTTTATCAAGCTGAAGAAAACAGTAATTCCAGGTGGATTCCAAATGGTGCGTTTCAATCTGAACTGCCTCTAATATGACTAGAGGACAGCGCTGAAAAGGCCTGGCCCTCTAATTCATAGAACCACAGAATGGTTTGGGTTAGAAGGGACCTTAAAGCCCACCCTGTCCCAACCCCCCTGCCATGAGCAGGGATGCCTCCCACCAGCCAAGGCTGCCCAAATCCCCTCCAGCCTGGCCTTGGGCACTGCCAGGGATGGGGCATCCACAGCTGCTCTGGGCAGCCTGGGCCAGGGCCTCGCCGTCCTCATGGTGAAGGATTTCTTCCTAATGCCTAATGTAAATCTGCCTTCTTTTAGTTTAAAACCATTACCCCTTGTCCTATTGCTACACTACTGCCACTTTCTGAAAAGTGTCCTTGTCTGTGAAAATTCCATTGTTCATTAATGACAAGCATGCAAAAATCTTTGCAGTGTTAAGAAACACGTAGCTTAAGACTCATGTGCCCAGACTTACCATCAAAAAAGAATATCCTATCCAAAGACTTCTCCAGTTCACGGGGCAGGGAGGAATTGACTGGTCTTGGCTGTGAACCGCTACTGCTTGGGCGGGAGCCTCACATACAGCACATCTGCTTATGTAGGGCTGTATTTCTTCTTCAGAGAGCGGCGTCATTGGTAAAGGAGCAGCACTTGACAACCAGTAAGACTTATCATTTCGGCTGGCATAGTAACAAACTTGGTTGATGTTACAGTAAGCGAAGGGCATAGTATTAAATACAGGAAGACAAGATCCTGCTAGACCTGAAAATAATAATAACAAAATTACTTCACTTCTTTCCAGGTAAGTTGAAAATAATCTCGTGGCCCACGTTGCTGCAGAACTACAGCCCTTGACGAGAGTTACCTAATTCATGTATCGTAAGCCTCCCAGATTCCTTACAAAAAGGGCTAGCTATATTGTAAGCATTTTTTTTTAACCAATCAGTGCCTTAATTTGACCAGTAATGTTTAGTGGTGTCACAATCCACTTTTTAATTTAAGCATGATGAAACTTGTCACTACGGGAAACATGATAACATATTATGATAACATAACGAATATCCTAGCTGTGCCAATGCTGAAAAATAAATTAGGCAGGAGGTGGTGGCTGGTTTAAAAGATTATCTATTTACAAACTCATTAGAAGCAGTGAAAAACCACATGCCAACGCCAATAAATGGATTTTTTTTGTAAAGTATGGCAAACCCTTGCTACCAGGGCATTAAGCTGAAATCTCAGCAGCTGTTCCTGCTGCATTCCAGAAAGGTTTCACAGACTGAGAGAAATAAACGGACTGAAAGATTTCAGAGCCACTCCTCCAAAACCCTCATCAGACAGATATCAGTGGGAATTGCCAAGTGACTCGTGTGTACTTCAGAAGTGAAGTTCTTCCAGAACTGAATTACGAACAGTTTCATGCCGACTTATTTAGTTAACAATAATAATCATTGCAGATATGATCTGTCCTGAGCTTCAGGCATGATGCATTATTTCTGCAATGCTCCCAAACCCTGAAGTGATCTTTAAGGACATGTGACATAGATAAGTCAATTTTGTTTATCACTGATAATATTCCATACTGGTAATATGGGATCTGGAGTAGCCTGAATAAGGAAAATGCCTGCAAAAACAATACACTGGTCACAGGGACCGTGGACTTTTATTTTATTTGGATCTTATTTTCACTGTTGTTATAAGGCATTCCGTTACCAAGTGTGGTTATCCTGGGGAATGAATGCCAAACACATACAAGTGAAAATATTCCAGAATGACACTGCTGTACTAAAAATGTTTTTTCTTGTTCTTTTGAAAACTTTTTTTTGTCAAGCTAATTATTAGGCCCTTGATCTTTCCTCTCTGCCTCTTGCATTACAAGATGACAATTTAGGAAATTACTTCTATGCAAACTGCAGCCAATCAGTTTTTCAGGCTGCAAGCCAGGGCACTTATAGACTGTTAACTCTAGTCAGAATTGTACTTGTGGAAGAAAAAATCCAAGACACCGGAAGGAGTTATCTCTGGGAAAAATTCTTTTTCAAAAAAAAAAAAAAAAATTAGGTTTTTACACTGAAAAGCACACCATTCTGCTGTATATGATGCAAAACTTTATTTATAAAGCTTATTTCTGCCATCCAGCCATCTAACCTAAGCAGCTATTTGTCCCAGGATGCCTATACAGTAAAGGGGAGCAAGATCCTCCAGGGAGTTATTGCAAAGTGCCAAATGAGATTCCTGATCTAAGAGAATCTCTCCAATGAGTTCAAAGACAGCCCCAAATGACTAGCCATGGTGTGTGAAGCAAACCAACGCTAATTTTGGAAATTAGTTTTGAGTCCATAGCAAATAACTGATTGATGATTACTTACGGTGCTACATTTGACTTAGCTTTAATTGTTTAGATCACACCACATTAGACCTTGAGCAGAGGGCAATTACAATGATACTGCAATACGTACCGAGATCTTGATTGTGAGCTTTTTCTTGTCCTTCCAGGTACAGCAGGCTATAGCCCGTCCATAACTTTGGCATTCCCTGTGGACAGAGCGGTTCTCTGTCTGACTGACTGTGAAGGACAAGCAAGAATCCACTTGAAGATCTAACGTTGGGGCCTGGTGGTCCCGGGATACCAGTCTGGCCAGGTGGACCTTAGAGTACGAAGGAGAAAAGGTAAAATAAATTTGCTTGTATGAACACATAGCTGATGAGAACACTTATCTTTTACTGTATTTCAGCATTCAACAAGGGGGTCCTGACTGAATCTAATACAGCTTTGGAGGTTGTCACTGGCAATTAAGACACTGGTAGACTCATGTTATCTTTCTTATTGGAGAGAAATAAATGAAATTGCTGCTGAATGCTTCACAGCTGGCTTTTCTATTGTGCCTCTGTCCTGTGCTGGATGGATATTCACCATTAAGAAATGATTTGAGGTGGGCAATGATTTCCCAGACTTACAGGGATGACTTTGGACTGAAGTTGAATCCCTGCAGTAACAGTCAATGCCTTTTTTCACATGTTAAACCAATAGGTTATTAAATGGCAGCCACAGCTGAAATACAATTTTAATTACTTGGACAACTGCACCATTAGTCTTGACTCGGAATTAAATACTTGTTGATATATGACATTTAAGTTGATGTGTGATTAATCGCTTTTCTGATTGATCATGGCTGCAGAGAGAAATTTTCTTTCAGGGGCATTTTTGTGTCATGGTATCAGTCACAAATCAGTGCTTGAACTGGGGGGAAGGAAGTGTCATGATATCTCAGGCTAGAGGTGAATGCATCCAATTGAGGGAGCAGGGAGAACTTAGTCTATGCACCTTGCACATCTCCCCTCAGAAAAGTCCTGTGATTAGGTAGGTAGCTGTAGGAATAGCACTGTCAGGAAATCAAGCTCCTGCTGAGTTGCCACTCATGCTGAGTTCTTTGAAGGCTTTCTGAATTGGAGCCACCACTACCCAAAAACATCAGTGAAATTGTTTTCGAAATGAAGAAGTTTCTGCTTATCCCATCCCAGGGTGGTAAACGGGCAAGAAAAAGCAACCATTCTTACCTTGCGGTCCAGCGTATCCTTGCTCTCCTACATGCCCTTGGTCACCTGGTGGTCCAGGTGCCCCAGGTAAACCATCTTGACCTGGCAAGCCACAGGACCCTTCTTCACCTTTTCTTCCTAGATAGATGTAAAATATGCACTTCATATGTCTGTATTTAATGCTTACATATTGTCTAAACACACACAGGCACGCAAAGGGCCCGTCAGCAGAACCGACGCCACCAAGAAACAACACTCAAGGAACAGAGAGGAGCAGAACTGCCTCTTGCTGGAATTCTCTTTACAGCTGACTCTCCTGGTGAATGCAGCAGTAGCTTGGAGGTGGGTATTCAGTAACAGCAACTGCTGAGAAGGTTTTTTGTTCTCTCTACGGAATTTGTGTCATTTACAGTTGAAATCAAGCCATTGACCAACGTTATAATGACAAGCCTCTGGCAGAACCGCAGTATCTGTACCATGTAATGTGCTACAACTCATCCTGTGGCAGGCCTTCACCTTTTAGGACTCAATTCAACTAAGTCTTTAAATGTACTGAACTTCCTGTGAAGCACTGCATGTATTATTTACAGAACAGAGAGGGACAGCTGATTTGGACTACATCCAATGGGAAAGGATAAAGGCATTTTAGCTTCGTTATAGCCTCACCTTTTTATATTCCTCACATATCCAAACATTTATATACGTTAGCAGGTAATGCTAATGAAGTGTGGTCATGACAGTAATAGGTGTCTCATACACTGTGCACAGACAGGGATGGTTCTGCTCACTTTAAACACAATCTGAATTACACTTGCCAGATACTGTTATACTTAGTATAGTCACCACAACAAACTTTTCCGAGTAAGAAATGTCTAAAATCACAGAAGGGTTTCACTGTCTGAAGACACTATGATGATATGCTACGTTGTTTTTCTGAAGATGGCAGCTCTTTGGGTTCATCAGTACCTGCATTGCCCTTGTTTTCATCTATCAGAAGAATTTGTCAGTTGTCAGTCTTTCATTACTTCTTTCTGAGATCTATGCTAACCAGTCTTCCAAATATAACCTGTCTGGGCAAAACCACCAGTTAACACTAAACCACGGAGAGCGTTTGAAGCGTTACTTTTCATTTGTTGGCGAAAGGAAAAACACCATCTGAAGAACTTCTTTTTTTGAACTGTGCATGATGCTTTTGCCCTCCCTGGTCTAGGAAAAGACGATGTGGTGCAGGCAGGCTCAGGTAGCCTGGTTTAGCCATATTGGTCTATCACCCTCAGCATTAACCAGAACACTATGTATTTCTGGGGACCATTAATTTAAGGGGAAGAGATGACAGGGTAAAAGACAGAGAAGGAACAGATACCGACCCTTTGCAATTCCTTGTCTAAATGGCTGAAACAGACATCCAAGACTTCAAAAACATGCTTACCTTGGGGTCCAGGGTGACCTATTGGCCCTGATAATCCTATAGAGCCATCATCTCCTCTTTGTCCTGCTTCCCCGGGAGGTCCTGGAATTGTAGGGCATGAGTCATCTATTCTTCCTGGTTCACCAGGGTCACCTGTTGTATGTAATAAGAAAGTGAATTAGATTAAAATAGTAACAACAACAAAAATGGGTAATAGCTCCCATGTGAAAACTAAACATACATGTTAGCTGTTTCTGGTATTCAAGCATATAATATTTTAAAACCTCGAGTTATTGAGTTTCACTGCTTTTAATTTTACTCTTGGTCTTTAAAAAAAGCATTTAACAGCATGGCAAGCATGTGTTGGCAAGCATATGCTAGCTGGCATGTTTCAAATATTTGGTGTACAGTTTCTTTCTTAATGTGCCCCAAATTGATTTGAGTTAAAGCATAAAGTCTACCCAACTTCAGCTCCAACACCTTAGATGTGAAGATTTACAGTACTTTGCCTCTGCTGTGGCTGTAAAACCTCAGCAAGGAGGCCAAAGGAAAGGAGCTAACTCTTCTAACGCACAGTGCCCATTTAAATGATAATGAAGAATTGCCACTCTTGTGTTGAAAATTACCAAGAGCTATTGGCTATTTATATTTTTTGAGCAAAATCAAAATCATGTCAGTCAGATTAAGAGCTCCGTGTCTATACTAACCCAGGGTAGGATTCAAGCTTTTATCAACTTTTTGGTTAGAAATTATCTGGTGTGACAACAACAACGGAAGTGATAAATTGAGATAAAGATACTCTGCATGTCTAATTGACATCTTAGCACAAGACTTCTTCTCAGTGTAGCTCTATTATGATATTGGTCTGCTTGGAAGCACTAGCAGATGAAAAATATATGTGAAAATATGTGTGAAAAATATATGTGAAAAATCTCTTAGCACTATGTTGTTGTGGCATTATCTACTATTGCTAACAGCCAAGCCCAGACTACCTTCTAATAAGAGCATAATACATCTATACATAAGGAAGAGCAGATGAACAATAATCAGTAGTCATCAACTTACCGATGGAACCTGAAGGATGTGAAAAATGGACAGGAGGTTGCAGCCATTGTGGTGTAAGAGGAAACACGTTTCAGACATAGAAATTAGAGTAAAGAATCAAATAAGGACTAAAATCAATTATATGAGGTGATAAATATATAAACTACGTATGTGAGTATATAAATACATAGTTCAGAAATCCTTTCACAGCTCAAATGAGAAATCAATTTAGATTTTATCCAAGTTTTCTTGAATTGTTTGTATGCAAGTAAACATTAGTAAGATTGTTTTATATATAAATATAATCATTACAATTGAATGATAATGAGCAACAAACTTCTAAGTACCTATGGAACCTTTAGGACCAGGTTTCCCTTGAAAACCTTGGTCTCCTGGGTGTCCTACAGCACCAGGTGGACCCTGTGGGCCATGGATTCCCATAGGACCTGGAAAGAAAACAATTACACAATTGTGCTGTTGCATTCCAAGAAGGTGAACACACAAATAAGATGAAGTCTGGCTGCTTAAGTAACAACAACAACAACAACAAAAATAATGCTTGAGACAGCTAAACTCTGTTGTCTTGCAAAAAGAAATGCACCTTTTTCACATCTCTTCTTTAGTCCTGAACTGAATTAAAATTTGACTTTTCTTTTTGCAGAGATTAGAAGGGATTTGTGTAGGTACAGCGTGGAGTAAGCAGCAGTCAGATCCCTGCTTTCAAACTAAGGAATCTGTTGAAAGCTGCCAACTACTGACATGGGGCAGATATGAGACACCTACTTCAAACACATCTGCAGCTTCCATGGTTCCTCAGGACCACTGTAGACAGGACAAGGTTTACTTTATCTAGAATAATCACATTATAGTTTTACTTCAGAATCTCAGGTTGGTCTGGTACTCTTCCAATATTTGTTGGAAGCAGTACATACAAACCTGCCTACTCTGACCTTCTTCTGCAGCCCTGTTGTATCTGTAGGTAGAAGGACAGAGCTAAGGAATGTCTAGTGTGCCCCTTCCATCAGGCTACAGCTGACTGTCCAGCAGCAATCCCCTGTGCATGAGGCTCAGTTGCACAAGGCTGGGCCTAAGTGCATGCACTAGTTAAAAACATCTCTGATCATACCCTTTGGGCCTTCTCTTCCCTGGTTCCCTGGAGGACCTCTGGCTCCTTGTCGTCCTCGCTGCCCAGAAATACCTGGTGCCCCTTGAATACCAGTGTCACCTGGATCTCCTTGCACAAAGATGGTCTCTCCAGGAGGACCAGGATTCCCAGGCTGACCTGCAGTAAAAAAAAATAATAATTAAAAAAAAAATAAATCTTAATCAATGTACAAATCTTAAACATCTAAAAAATAGTCATGTTCTATTACTGTCCAACATTTTTTTCCACTGGGGCATAGGACAACCCTTGCATGTTTTTGGACATACTAGCATTAGTCTTTCTCTAAGGCACTATAAAGAAAGCATAATATGAACAGCTCCCCAGATGTGTAGATTCTGTGTAAACAAAAGGTGGCAAGCTGTTACCAGCACTGAGACACTGCTTCTCTGCTTATTATAGTGTTGCTTACCCTTCCAATCTCCACCCCTATTATCCAACAGGAAGTTTTTGGTCTGGGTAAGGAATGGGTCAGAAAAACTAAAGCTCCATTTGGGGACCAGTGTCTACAGAAAGAGGAAGTAAGCTCTACGTAAATCCTTACAAAAGGGTTCCCAGTTTTAGCTTTCTCAGGGCTGTATTTTGATTGGAAAACTTTTTGTGGGTTTACAAACAGCAGGCCTATAGACAATGTGTTTCATGCTTTTTGCTAGCAAGAAAGGTCAGTCGTCTTTTTTTCTGTTTGTTTCTGTGGATATCAAAGACTTGCTGTAGCAACAGGACTTGTACAGAATTGCCATATAGGCCAGGAAAGTGAATCTGGAGATACGTGAATTTATCCTTGTTCTGGTGATCTATCTGGTGTTCACTTCTGTTTATTTACTGCAGGATTGATTGGTTTATTTCCCATGTGCTTTTAAATGTTGTTCCACAGGCAGCAAACCTACCTGACTTCTAACAGCCTCGGGGATTTTTTACATGAACAAAATTGATTTTTTTTTCTTTTTACGTACCTCTGATGCCATCTAAACCAGGTGGTCCCTGATCACCTGGAAGACCAGGAGGGGCACTACTGGGAGATCTTCCCATAGGTCCAGCAGGTCCAACAGGCCCTCTTATACCTAAGGGATCACATTAAAGTAAACATGAACAAAAACAGTAAGTTTGTTTTTCTTAAAGATAAGTTACTAACCAAAAGAATGATGACATGATGTCGTGGACGGAGGGTAATGTCTGCTCTCACTTGCGTACTGAGTGTACCAGTGATTGGGAAGACAATATATAAGTGAAAATATTTATCTTCTCAAAACTTTGTTTCTATTAAATCTACTTAAACCACAGAATGCATCACTACACATGGACATGTTGCCACAAATAAACTGCTGAGTTCTAGCAATCAAAGAAATGGTAAAAATGTAAGGCAACAGAGGTTTAGAAAATCATTCAGCCTGAGGCAGGATAAGTAGTCACAGGCTCTTCTTAAGAAAAGAGAGTTCAGTCATTTCCTAAAAACCTTAGGGAACAAGATGAACTTTATAGCCTTACATGTTTGGTTTTTTTTTTTGACATATAATCTGGATTTTTGCAAATTAAGATGTTAGTGTCCTTACACGTGACAGGCAAGAAAAGTTATTGGTTACCATGCTCTGGGTAACATCTCTGAATACTGGAAGTTGTTTAGCGTGTGTTGCACTCTGCTGCCTTCTCTTTTCTAAAGAAAAATCCTTTCTTTAGGCTTGTTCCAACTCCACCCGTCCATTTACTCTCTAGTGAGTTCTCCCTATGTTGTCACAGCTGGACACACAGTATGCCCTGGGAAGTCTTGACCATCCCATCTCAAGCAATGTTAGTACATCTTGGAAAAAAACTTCTCTTTTTTCTCAACCACACCATTCAGTTCACAAACTAGTAGCTGACTGAATTGAGAAAACTGTGTTCATCTTAAAATAATTCACTTCATCAGAGTTCATCTCAGCTAGATTTCTTTCCCTGTTATGTGACTCCGTAGCAAGGTTTGATAGAGTAAAATTAATGTTGTTCCTAATCACAGAATTGCTGTGGCTGGAATAGGCCTCTGGAAACTTTCTAGTCCAACTCCCTTCTCAGAGCAGGGTCAGCTAGAACAGCTTGCACAGACTGCGTCCAGCTGGGTTTTGATTATGTCTCACAATTTTTTTCCTATTTCTGTGCAATTCCTACATCACCAAGGCTCCTGAATAATCTTAGCACTCTTGTGATATAGTTCCATCTTGCATTTACATTGGAATAGTTGATTTACTGTATTTCTGTGACTACCATCTCTACTGTACTCTTTCTTTAGGTACTTTTTTCCCAAGAGGCAACTCCACCTAGCAGTTCCCTGAGTCTGTCCAAGTCATTTTCTATTCCCATTCTTTCCTCTCTGGTAACATAAATGTTTGCAATAGGGAAGATTTCAGTGAGCGAATCTCCTGTGCATATATTCATGGTGGTATAACCTGGGGAAGAGCCTTTAAGAACTTTACTTCAGTTCTGCAGAGCATTACCGAAGAGAAAACCCTTTCTTACCTGGGAATCCTGGGAATCCCCTTTCTCCAGGGGCGCCTGGAATGGAAATACCAGGCCATCCAGGTTCACCTCTGTCACCTTTCGGTCCAAGTTCTCCTGGGTATCCTGGGCGCCCTGTTTCACTTTGACCTTTACAGGAAAACAATTATGTACGTAATGTCTACAGTGAGTACAAATACAGATCTGCAGGATAGAAATGCCAGCTGTAGATGTTCCTCCTTGCAAGGGTTGCCTAGCACTGTTTTCTTTTGGGTTTCCCTTGGAAGCTGGATAGAGTTTTGTTGAGTACAGCCCTGGGTCATCTCTTTTGAATAAAGTAATCCCTGCTTTAGGGCTCTTCTTCAGGGTTTATTTTACATTGTGTCATTATTGCCTATAATTTGAAATGTGAACTGGTTGCAGGGTCCTAAATTTACTTTTCTATCAGTATAAATTTGTAATCTCTTGACAGATGGTGAGCACTCTGTTTTTTAAATACTGCTTCAAAAACACCTTTTGAAAGCTGCAAATAGATCAGCATGAGTGAAAAACTGGTTCCTCTGAAGTTTGCACGACAAATCTCATTGACTTTAATGAGGCTGGGATTTCATGTCTCCTTTCAATTTGTTAGTTTACCTTTTTACATGTAACAAACAAAAACAACAATAAAACAAAACAAACAAAAACAACCTGCACTGAACATTTTCATTGTATAAATAGCCTTGAAAGATTCCAACAAAGCTATGTGAGTAATTAAAGTTTTAAAGTTTTCTTCACATGTAACTACAGGTTTGTCATTAGGCACACTTCAGATTCTGTTTGAAAGGTTAGTTTGAGCCTTAATGATCTCTTCTGGGCAAGGCAAATATGAAAATAATATGCATTATTTCTTGTGCATGCAGTCATTCAAGAATGTATTTTCTGTTCCTCAAGGCAGTTTCCATTCCTTACCTGGAGCTCCTGCAGAACCTTTTTGACCTCTTAGTCCATCCAAGCCATCCAGTCCAGGCAGTCCAGGAAGACCTAAGAGGTATTGCAGGCATGAATGAGTGCCAAAATAATTCTTTAAAGCTGCAATTAAAAATTATGCATTTTTTGTTGACAATGCACGTGGATCAAGGCGGGACATTTGCTGAGTTTGACTCCTATTGGTATCTGAAGAGATCACACTGCAGCTGGGTGCTGCCATCTTGGAAAGGAAAGTGTGGAAAACCTGAAAACAGCAACCGTAATACAGCTTCGTTTCAAAGTAACCAGAAAACACACTTTAAACCTTTAGGTATTTCTACATTGCAGCTAGCAGCAGGAAGCTTTCTGTGGGCTGATTTACTCTATGCTGAACCTCGTGGTTGTGGCTAGAGCGCTACTGCTGCCTGTGATTACCTAGTCCAATGTTAGCTGTCTTATCACTGCATAACCCTGTGATAACCTGGAGACTAGAATGAAGACCTACATAAAATTACTGGAAAAATGGAACTTCTTTACCATTCCTTTACATGAAGATAAATGTAAATGCAATTTAATCTAGCTGCCCTAGAAAGAAGCAAAATTTTCACCTGTCTTCTTGTTTTCCCTGGTCCTGCAGATTTCATGAAGGAAACCATGCTGTTTTGCGTCATGCTGCTACAAAAATTCTTCAGCTCAACAGCAGAAAGTCTTTGAAAATACAGAATCAGGTATCCGTAAGGTTGATCTTGACATGTGATAGCATACAGCAGCTTTGTTGCTAGCAATGTTCACATAGGTGACCAGATCATAAACTGAGTGTTTGTGCTAGTTGAAAATAATTTTTACTTTATCATCTGAGCTTTTTTGAAAATTGCTAAAAAAAAAAAAAAAAATTAAAAAATCTACCTCCATTTTTCTTTATCTTTTGGAACTAATCTGAGATTATTTTTCTTGCAGTAGTTATTTATTACAAATATTCTAGAATTGAGTCCAAAAGTCCGATTAAAAATTCTCTCTCAGCCAGATCGTTATGGTTTTGTTTCTTGAGAAATAAATGAATTATGTTATGGTGCTCCTGTCCAGGCAAAACCAGAATTCAGCATTCAGCTACAATTGAAAACTGAAGCAATCACAAATTACAAAATGCAGGGTGCAATCAGTTGTATTTTTATGGTTTCTATCTTAAAAGTGCTGAATACTGCAATCTTCTTTAGCGTTTTCTCATACTTTGCTTTTTGTTTCAAACCGGGAAGGCAAGATGGGGGCCCTATCAGCTGGATGTTTGCCTGGGAAATGAGAATGCAGTATTTGGATCTGTTACTCATGCTAAGGCTGCACCTGGTGATAGGACCAGATTTGACAAAACCGATGGGTCATTTGGCAACCGGTTTCAAAGATTTCAGACAGAGGAATAGAGTTGTGACATTTCTCCTGCCAGAGTGGGACGGACTAGAGTGGATAGTGATCTGCAAGAAATGGAACAATACTGACAATGTTTGCTCCTGTTCTTTTCCACCTTTGCTGCTTATCTCTGATTTCCTTCTTCTGCCAGTTCCTCTCCCTGTGATGTAGGTTTCCCAGTCCAGTTCCAGCATTTTTCTCCACAGTTCTGAATTATTTCTCTTTTTCCCTGTCTAGCCATCTCCTAGAATAGAAGATGTAGGTTCTCTGTTTCAGTTCCTGTGCTCGATCCCAGCATGTCCTGCAGCACCAAAATCTGCTGTTTATCCAGAGCATGAATCATAGAAGAATTTATTGCTGTACTGTGCACATAGGAATTGAATTATTTTTTTCATTTGTTTCTAAGCCGGTCAAATTTGGCAGGGATGAGCTGCCATAGGAACAGTAACAGGAATGCCCTCCAGGTTCACCTGCCAAATTTAAACATCCTTAGTTCAAAGATGGGGTCTTCTGAGAAAGGAGAAATAAAAGGTCACTAGGGTCCTTTAATAAATATAAATCTTGGAGCTTTATTCTCAGAAGAAAATGCAGAAGTATTTTTGTTAAAATATAACAAAGGAATTGAAACCAAACCAGCCAACCAAAAAAAAAAAAAAAAGCTACTAAACAAACAAACAAAAACAGCCAACAGCAAACGCTGGTCTGGAAAAATTTAAATCCAAAAGGTTGTTTGAAAACCTGTAACACATTGATAATATACTCTGTAATACTCTTTTATAGGATGGGATACTACTAACCCAACCTGTAGTATCTTCTGCGCCCTTAATTCACTGCTCTTACGTTTCTTAAGTTTCAGTCCTGCTTTCTGTAGCCAGCTTGTGTCTTGGGGATGTTCCCATTTTCAAATTTATGTGAGAGCTGCATGCCAATCTGGAGAATTTAACACTGGTATTTTAAAATGATTATGAAATACTAACGATGTTTGGCATTCTGTCCACCATTTAAAACTTTTTTGATCTTTAGCTTATTCACTCAAGATTGATGGCTTGGTTTACTTGCTTTCCAGGGAATTGCTGACACCTTTGCCAACAATCCATTATATCAGCACTTGTATTTCTAGATTTTTGGATTGCTCTAGTCCCATACTTCTAGGTACAGCTGAATTGGCTGACCTACGTATGAACCACTATTCTGCATTTTACAGCCCAATTCAGCTTTTACTCACACAAGTAATTATGCTGATGTTCTTAATATTACTTGCTTCATGAGGGATTACTCACACAAGTAAGACTTGCCAGACTGAGCCCTCAACTAGTAAAACTATCTCTGTAACAAAGAAAATGTGATTATGCTTTGGTAAAAGCCCTTTAACTACATTTTTTTAATCTAAAAATTCTTCAGGCACAAGACATTTAATGTAAATGAGAAGCAATTAGACTAACAAGGCTCTGTCCTTAACAAGGAACAGCCAATTAACCATTTCACATATAATGGTAGCTACAGTATTTATTAAAAACAGCCTATGATATATTCTCCATTAGAACTGGAATACTAATTCCATTCAGTTTTCATTACTGAGTATAATTTCAAGGTTGTTAACCTTCTTTTCAACTTGGCTGGTAATATATAGGATCCTAAGGCCGGCAAGCCACTTGGTCTCTAATGAATTTCTGTTTGGAACAGAACTTTTCCCTCTGCAGCACATGTGTTAATTTGTTATGTTTCCTTTGTGGGACTTGGGATAACTTCTGCGTAATAGAGAAGGGTCAGACCACTCATGGCAAGATGGAACGAGTCCATCTTTTTACTTAGAAGTTTTCAGCAGAACAAATTTTTCTCTCTCAATTTACACATCCCTGTTATTGCAGATTTCTGCCTTTGTTACAGAAAATACTATTTGCAACAATGAAATGTTCTCTTGCAAATTATGCACCAGCAAGAAGTCTGTCACAACAGTTTAAAGCAGCACCCTTTACTTTCTGCCAGTAATCTGAAACTTCCATTTTCCATTTAAATTTTCAGTAGTTTTTAAGAAACCTTCTCAATTTATCCTCAGTCTGAATTTGAAGTGAATCTGCTGTCCTCCCTAGCCATTTTTCATGGTCACATTTATTACTTTACTATGATATCTGTATATCCATCACTAATATTCTTCTTGCCCAGGAACTGGTTATGAAGCTCACTATTGCAGAGAGGGCATATAAATTTTGTAGTTGATTATCTTCATAAAACATTATTGTAACTTAGGATTTCAATATTAACTTTTACTATACTCAGAATGACATACTGGCTTCCAACAAAAACAACTGTTCAGATGAGCTGCTGTTCAATCCAAATGTAACAATCATTATGAAAACTGTAATTTAGGATTTTGGGGAAAGATTCCTACATAAAATCCACCAAAAATCTTTATTATTTTTTTTTTAGAAAATCAAAACAAAACAAGTTATCTTATGATCACAATTTGTTGTGGATGAAACTGTCCGAAGCGTTCTGCTGTTTTTGTAGAGGAACAGTGGCACTCCATGGTGAAAAGGTAGAACACAGTGTAACTGAAGTCAGAGTGAAACGTCTGAATTAATGCAAACTCCTCCTTTCCTTAACTTCTGCTATCAGTTACATTAGGAGAGCCAGAATCTGTTTCTTTCTTCTTCTTGACTCATTTTAGATCATAGTCCAAATTTGTTATTTCTCAAAGGTGCTGATAACTGGCTTAACTCTTTTTAGTAGTTTAAGGGAATACAGGATCAAAATCACGCTTGCTTTTTAGGCCTTTTCCATTTTCAGTGCTAAATGGGTATTACTATATGGTGATGTGACATTACCAGTAGAACTGCACTGTATGCTGTTTACCTTTCCTGCCCTGCGATCCAGCTAATCCTTGCAATCCCGGAGGTCCCAAAGTTCCTTGCTTCCCTTTTTCTCCAGGTTCTCCTGGCAATCCTGGAGGACCTGGAGCTCCTGAGAATGGAGGAAAAAAAAAATCCTTGACTATGCACATCCACTGAACAGTTGATTTTTTTTTTCCCCTACACAATTTAGCACACTACAATATTCAGATATTCAGAGATACCTGGAAGCATATGGGACTGTCTGGAGAACTGATGTATCTTGCTGTCAGGCTCTGAGCTAGCTCTACTGCTGCTGTCTACAGATACTGAAATAGCTTTCAGTACAAGCCTTCATACAACCTCTCCTTTCTACAGTCTTCTCAACAGAGGTGCCTCCTCAGCTACGTTTTCCTGATGCCTACCCCTTTTGAGCTCTTAGATCACGCTAATTTTAAAACTTTGGCATTACCTGGAAATCCAGGTATTCCTGGGTATCCAGACTCGCCCTTGGATCCGGGTCTTCCAGGTTGTCCTTGGATACCTGGCGAACCCTTCTCTCCGGGTAACCCACAGAATCCTTTAAAAATACATATAAAAGTTCAGTAAGATTTTTCTGTAATAGAGACGTTTTGTTTTGTTTTGTTTTTCAAATACTGCAGATCCTTGCATCTATTTATTAGCAATGAATTACAGCGGTATCTCTGATATCTGAAAGAGCAGAAATGGCTAGCAAGAGATAGACAAGACAGGTATTCTGGGAGGTCTTGGGGTGTTCTCCAGTGCTGTACTAGACAATACCAGTCTCTATCTCTTATGTTTGTGCTAGCCATATTGCACATTGTGATGCCGCTCCAGTCCTAGGGCTTTTAACTGTGCAAAATACAACTCAATGCGTACAGAAAACACAGCTCCCTTTCCACTAACAAAGCTTACAGAAAATTCCTTTACAATTTTTTCTTTAATCAGACAGAATTACCTGTTAATCCTGGGTCTCCGGGAGGCCCTTTTTGACCGCGTATACCAAGCAGAAGAGTTGGGTCACCTCTCTTACCTGTTAAGGTACAGTGGCTTTTACTTGATACAAGTATTATTTTCATCCATGAATACAAAGCTGGACAGTTTTGTAAGATCTGATAATTTAGTCATAGATATAACAACTATAAAAGGGAATGAGAGAACACAAAAATTCTTTGGCATATGGAAATTAGCAGACAGCTCATCCTATCATGAAGTACTATCTCAGCTCATATTTAATATGATCCAGTAAATATTCATGTATATTTCCCACTATGGAGAAAGAAAAAGGGGAGATTTTTCCAATACTGACAACATATACTGAATATGAAAGATATTGCATAAATTCCCTATGATACTTTGTTAAACACAAAAAGCTCCGTAGGTAGGTTTGTTAGGATTCGCGCAATCAGTACAGCATGAGTCCATTTACTCAGTAAAGACCTTTTAGGGACTAGCTGGGGCCTTTCAGCCAGCACAACTACTTCTGTTTGCCCTGGAATTCCTGTTTATCAGAGTCAATAATTTCAAGTGATTTTGTCTTATGTCCTCTGTACAGACTGTTGTTCTTTGCTTTTGTGTGTGGTGGTGGGGAATATATTCCCTGGCTGAGAAGGTGTTGAATATTAGAAGAAATGGAAACTGTAACTGAGAAAAAGAGCTTATCCTGTCCCCTTGACAATTTTTTTTTTCCTGGCAATGACTTTATTATGTTATTTATTAGTAATGAAACCACGCTCCAAGGAAATTTGGAATATCATACATGAGACCATTTGTATTTTGCTGAAATATTTTTAAAAAAATGTCAGAGTAATCTTTACCTATGCAAAAAATACAGATACAAAACTTCATCTTGTGAACAGAATAACTTTGCTTACACAGGTACAGCCTATGCCTGGTTTTTGTTACTTTCAGAAGTTACAGGAATTAACAATCATAGCCTAAATTGCTGGAAAAGAAGTGATTTAAAGTAACTATAAATCCTGCTGTATTATTTCAAAAACTACCTACCTGCATAATACCATAAATAATTGTATTTTCTCTCTTTTTGTTTAACTAGTTTTACAGATACCTAAGTTTGTACTTATTTTTTTGAGTTTTGAAACTCCATGAAATCTGACACAGATTTATCTTCTAAATTAATAAAAACTATGTTATAAGGAACAAACTGTTACAGAAGAAATGTATTAAAATGCAAATTTTGCCTTCAGGTATGTCAGACTTGTTTGTAACGTTATTCGTGTTTGAACTGTGTTCACTTCCGTTCTGTTTTCTAATGTCCAGTGAGTACTCTCCATATACGAAAGCACATATAACACTATGGCTCTTTACAAAAGCATGTTATATGAACTCATTACCTTTAGATCCTTTTGGGCCAGTCAGTCCTGGGTTTCCAGGCATTCCTGGTAAGCCAACATCACCCTGATAAACAGAAAAAAAAAACTCACTGATTTATGATATTCATAATAAGAATGGTCTGTAAGAACATTTGGTTCTCATATGCTAGTAAACAGACCAGAAATCAATACAAATAGCAAAGCTGTATCTTTAGCTCAACAGAAAAGCATTTTGTCTTTGCTACATCAAACACTGACCATTAATACTTCCAATAAACTCCAGATTAGAATTGCTAATAATTTTGAATGTGTTTATACTAACACTTGGCATGAACATCTTGAATTCCTCACAGATGGCTTGAGTTGTTTGATTTTAAAGGTATCACAACAGTGTACCAAATATTACTGAGTTTTACCCCAATTTTACTATAAACATTAATGAAAAATATGTTGTGACATTATAGTAAAAATGTAAAGATTTCTCTATTTTTCTTTTAAATAATGATCTATGATCAGCAAAACAGATTCTTTCTTCAAAGAAATATAACATAGAACAAGCTAAGCAAAGATATGTCCCTGCACCAAAGAACTGTGATTTGTTTCATGGAATCTCATTGCCTATCTACCTAATGCACAAGCTAGTGCAGAATGTAACCTCGTATCCATATGGGACATGTGTTTTTGTATATTTGTTCTTGAGCAATATGGTTTTTCTGGGTTCTGTTTGATGCAAGCTGTCTGTATGGGCACAGGTCTGTTTTTTTTGTTTGTTTGTTTTGTTTTGTTTTTTGTCTTTTGGTTTGGCAGCTCCTCATAGCAAGATATGAAGAAGCAGCCATATTAACTTCAGCCTTGTGCTGTTCCAATTAGTGAATCATAGACTGAACTTCTACCAAGTGGCAGTATAACAACATCACAACATGCTGCAGGGAGAGAGGCCCTTTGTTGACCCTGACTATAACTTCTGCCAAATTGTAATCAAAGCACTGACAGTCTCCTCTCAGGAGGAGCATCTATTGGGTAAGTACAATATAGGCATCCATTGTATTTCTTGAAGCTGGTAAAGATGTAACTGTAAATTCTGGGGCACTGTCACTTTCAATTTACCTGGTCACCTGGTTGTCCTTGGAACCCTTTATTTCCTTTAAAGCCCTTTGGTCCTGGGAAACCCCGTGATCCTGGAAACCCCATCAGTCCAGTGTCACCATGGTCACCTGGCAGTCCTGGGACACCGTTCTTCCCTGGAAATCCTGGGGCACCTCTGAAACCAATATTGCCTTTTTCACCTGAAGTTAATTGCAGAACAAGATAATGACCAATATGGTCAAACAATTATTTGACGCTTATCTTGAATATGGCTATGCTTTCATGCTTTGTGTATTGCCTTAGTAATTGCTCAGAGAAACTAGTTTGCTACCTTAAGAATCTATAAACACAATAAGGTAGCTGGATATTACCACAACTATCAATCCAGCCCTGTGAAAAACACACACCATTTATTATGCAATCACATGAATGTGTGTGCACAGCTTTATTTTATGAACTTACCTCTTTCACCTCTAAATCCATTCTCACCAGGAAAGCCTGGCTCTCCCTTTTGTCCTTTCTCAAGCCGAATGTTAATGGAGCCACTGTCTCCTGGAGGTCCTCTTTCACCTTTGAACCAAACATACGGAATGTAAGTAAATCCTTATAAATGACACATCCTGAAAATTAATTTTTACTGAGGACTTCTCTACCACAGGAAGCCTTCAAATACTAATGCAGATCCCAGTTGTTTGAGAAGACTTGCTGCTAGCAAAATTCATTTTCTTTGCTTGCTTTTTAGTTAAATCAGGAGTAACCCAGCTGATATTAAATCAGAATTATTGCCTGTTTGTCTGGAATAAGGAAGATAGCAATTGTACTTTCCACTCTATACTGTATTGTCTGCGACTGAATACACCTTGGAAATGGTTATTCTCTTTCCCATGTTAATGTTCATAAAGATGATTTCTTGTATGTTTTAGATTGAACACAGACAATATGACAGAAAACTTTAAAAATCTGGTTTCTCGTATGTACAGGACAAAATTCAGGGTTTGTTGGAATGAGTGATTCTTATGTGTGTTTTGATTTACAGTGGTAAATGGATCCATTGATCTTTATGCCATTAATTTTTCTTTAGTTTTCGTTATGCGTTCATAAAGGACAAGAGCTGGGTTTCGTATCTCTGAAAACAAGTGAATATATGCTTATACCAAGCAGAAAATGTAAATCTATACCAAACATAGTCTTAACAAAAGAATCATAGAAATAAAGTACAGAGTGAAGCAGATTTTTACAAACCTTTCATTCCCATATCCCCACATTCTCCACTAGGCCCAGGTGGACCCATTTTTCCTTCTTCACCTTTAACACCAGAGATTCCCATTGGGCCTTGTGTTCCTGGGAGTCCTAGGAATCCTCGGGGTCCTTGAATCCCTTTGCTTCCTGATAAAATTAAATGCTTTATTGACACACTCCGTC
This sequence comes from Nettapus auritus, assembly GCA_011076525.1. Lineage (NCBI taxonomy): Eukaryota > Metazoa > Chordata > Aves > Anseriformes > Anatidae > Nettapus > Nettapus auritus. Next base: position 3,504,555 of record CM021773.1, on the reverse strand, counting down.
TGCTATGCTGTTGCTGTCATATTCTAAAGAAGAGTATAAAGCAAAAGGTAGGAGATTTACAAGGACTCGTAAGGAAATCATCACAGCTAGAGAGCCAATACTTGAAGCATGGTTTCATGCCAAGATCAAACTTGTCTTGAAATCCAGATTGCCTTGAAGCAAACATCTCCTCCTCCTGTACCACTCCCCCCCGAGATTAACACCATTCTTATTACTAAAGCAGCTAACTTTCAAGATAATTGATGCTGCAAGTTGGAAGTTTTATGTTTTTTTTTCCCTTTCTTTTAATTTTCAGTGACTTTAGCCTTAGTTTAAATCTAAGCAGACTCTGTAATCTACACCCAGCCTTAGTGCACCTCAGCTTTTGGACCAGCCATTTTCCTGTGAATGGTAAAGGACATATGATCTAAAATGAATGTAAATGCCCACTTCCAATGTTATTTTCATACCTAAGTACAGTTTTAAGTTTTGCGGCACAATTTCTCACATTTTCAGAAGTACTAGACATAACGTGAATCTATTTCTCCACTTACTCATCAGTGTACATTCTAGATACAGAATACAATCACAGACTGCATCAGTAAAGGAGATAGCCTGCAGGTAATAAAAAGTATCTTGTTCTTATAACAACAAACTATTACAAATAGTTAGGAAATAATACACTGAAAACTATCAGTGTTGTAAAACAACCGGTGCACCAGCATGCATCAAGGTGTATCAAACTCCTTCCATCCCTTTGTTTTTATTATAAGAGAAAGAACAAAGGATTCTATTGTTCCTGACTCTGCCTTGCTGCAGGATCTTATTCTAGAAGCTGGAAAGGGAGGAGGGTGCAAACTATTTCCTAGCTTTAAAAACAGTAAAAATAGCTCCCTGTACAAGAGATGTTACAGACAAGATGCTTTGCAGGATGTTTAACATACCTGTTTGTCCTGGGAAGCCAGGTGGTCCGTTATTACCTGGAAGTCCTGGAAGTCCGCGGGAGCCTGGGGGACCTGGGGGGCCCCGTGAGCCAGGAGAGCCTTTGAGACCTTTGATTCCAGGTGGCCCAGCTAGGCCCCTATCTCCCTTCTGACCTTTAAAGCCTGGTAAGCCTGAAAAAAACAGTTTTTACTCTCTGTATGTAAACGTAGGGAAAGGATTCAGCAACTGTATGTAAAAGGTAGAAAGTGATAAATATCATCAAACATAGCCAAATGACTTGGAAACCTGGCCACCATGCTGAAGTGCTGCCTCTGTCTAGATTTTCATTTGGAATATTTTTTTCTTCTATTTCTTTAGTCGGAGACCTATCAGTAGAAGTTCCTTGTGAAAAATCCCAACTTTTCATTGCTAAGTACTTTTAATATACATGTCTACTAGCTCTCCTTAAGTAACACTTCAGCTTAAGAGTAAGGAAGATAATATTATCACAGCAATGCCAGGAGTTACACAGGACAACAGAGTATAAGGTAATCAACTCTTCTCTTTATTACTTTACTGTAAACACATTATGATTTGGTCAGTTAAGGATCGTTATTTATGGGAAGGGATGGAGAGTTGGGAGAAATCTGAGTTGAATATATTATACATTACCCAAGTTATAGGAAATGTACGAAATACACCTTCACTAACGAGCAGCCCCCATGGAAGTATTTGTCATACTAGCCACAAAAACCACCTGGTTAAATCTGCTAGAAAAGACGTGCAAAGCTTAGTTAGACCTGTGAGGAAACCTCATGAATGCTACGTACCTTGAGGGCCTGGCAGGCCTATGACACCTCTGAGTCCTGGTGGCCCTGGTAATCCCGTGTCACATGGTGGACCAGGGAAGCCTGGACAGCCTGGTGCTCCTATATCACCTTCTGGGCCTCTAAAACCTTTAGCACCTGGAAATCCTGGGGTACCAGGCTGCCCTGGAAACAACAACAACAAAAAAATGTAAAATCTTCCCCTTAAACTTCTAACACTCAGAATTCCAAACTTCGATTTTGAAATTGTATGCTCAGTAATTTGAATATCTCACTTATCCTCCAACTTTTACATACTTTGTGAAAACTGATCTTTTCTGCAATTTAGAATTGGCTGTTGTGGAGAGCTTCCTTCTTTAAAGAACAATTATTAAGCTCTCACCTACAGGTGAGGAGGGCTTATACATATATATATATATATATAGGAGGGCTTATATATATGTATAATATAATACATATACATATAATATTGTTCAGGATTATATTGTGTAATTCTGGACAAAGAAATTCACCTCTCTTTCCCTGAGTGTTCTCCCACCTTTAGCCCATCTTTTCAGATTTGAGTAAACAATTTGAGGCAGGGACTATCTTTGCGTCTGTAGAACAGAGCAAGAGACCCTACACATAGATGGCCTGTAGGCAGAAAGTAACAGCAGTAACAGTAGGAATCTGTGCTGTTACTGCGTGGACTGGGGAAAGACATCTTCCTCCTCCTGCAGTTCAGATCTCCTCTGTGGCTGATCAACCTTAACTGTGACAATGGCAATGTAAAAATACGGAGTACCCTACATAGTCACCATTATGCGGCCAAGATGCAGACAAGAGCAGGTTTTATTGCTATCAGTACTGACCTCACTCAAACTTTCTCCTTTGATCATGTAGAAATGCTTCATAAAAAACTTTCGTACCTTGAAGCCCAGGAATGCCTGGATCACCCCTTGCTCCTTGTGCACCAGGTGGTCCTGGCAGTCCCCTATTGCCTGGGATTCCCGGAGGACCATATGTAGTATCGCCTGGAACACCTTTCAGACCATCTATGCCAGGTGGACCTGGAGCGCCATTTTTACCATTAATGGTGGGTCCTCTTTCACCTTCCTCACCAGGATCACCAGCTTTGCCTCGGAAGCCTGTTGGTATGATACCAAAAGTGTTTTTTTTCCAAAACTGTGGAATATTATAATGCAAATTTAACCAGAATTACATTATCAGTTTGCAAAGAAAAATATTATACAGAAAATTTCAGACTTTTCATTTACAGCTAATGATACATGAAGAAAGAAGGGGATAATTATTCCTGTGGGAAGGGGCAGTGATTTTCTCTAGGGCAGCATCTATCTTGCGTGTTGTCATTCTTGCTAAGTTCAATTCCTCTGCTAAAATTATACTAGTTATTCTCAGTTTTCTGTGAAAATGTATAACACCGAATTTATTTCCTCCTGTACAATGAACTTCAGGTCACTGCAGTACCTGCTAGAAGAAAGGACAGATGCTGGTAAAGATTCCTCTTCTATTAGGTTTGGTTGAAATATAATTCTCTTCCACCACAGTAGCTACTTTACCCTGTATATATGCATGACACCTTGACCAGCATGTCCCCTGGACTGAGAAAAGCAGATTCACCTTCTGGCCCAGGGATTCCTGCTCCTGGTCTGCCTCTCTGGCCTTTTTGCCCATCAAAGCCATTTGGTCCAGGACGACCAGGGAGTCCTTTTAAACCCTTTGGTCCTGGAAACAGAAAGAAAAGTCAAAACCTGATAGAGCTCTGAAATTTGTGACCTAAGGAAACAATGTTTCATCTTTATTCCATGCAGATTCATGTACTTTGAAGACTCGTACACTTCTAACATTTTAGGCAAGATCCAACACCCAAGTCACAACCAAATCTATGGCTGCTGTTTTTTCTAAATGGAGTTGTACCCTAATCCATAAACAGCAGACTGCAAATCCCCAGAGTAAATTAGAAAAAAAAAAAAAGTGTAACATTTTAATATTAGAAGACAGCAACCTAGTTATTAACAAATTACTAGTAATTTGTGAAATATTAGTAACCTAGTAATTTGTAAATTTACAAATTTGCAAAATTAGTAACCTAGTAATTTGACAAAATTACAGTTGTCAAATCACATTCTTCTGTGCTATCTGCTTCTCCTGGAATCATGCAGTTGAACTCAATACACTAATCTCTGTTCTCTCATGTCTGTATAGAATTTAGCTACCACTCACAATACTGATATCAGGGAGCTGTGTAATACCACATTAAAGGGACAACTTGAAAATCCATTTGTTCTGATCATGATTTTCTGTGGTATTTCACATGTTTCAGAGGTGATCAAAGCACTATCTGGACAGTTCCTGGATGAGTTCTTTGGATTGAAGTTGAACAAGGGAAGTACTAAGTATTGAGATTTTAGGGCTCATTTGCAACTTGCCATGAACAGTATTATCTTAGAAATTACAGACTTGCAGCATATCTTTTGCCAGGCACACCTTTTTTTCCCCCCTTATCCAGATGTGGATGTTCAAGGTCCTATCTGAGTCCAGCCAACTGCCCATTTAACAGCCTCTCGTAACTTTTAACTGAAGCAGGACAGAATTTCAGAAATGAAGCTACTTCCTTTAGCCATTTCTGCGGAGGCAGCCTGCACACCTTTAGATCACGCAAACTGCAGCTGTCTAGCTCTTGGTTGTAAAAGATCATTAAATTCCTGTGCATTTGCAGTTTTACATTTTGAGACATCTGTTGAAAAACTAGAATGCTTAGTGTATCTTTTTAAGATAGCTTCTTTGGTTTTTTGTGTTTTGTTTTGTTTTGTTGTTTTTAATTAGCATTTAAAAGCTCCGTTTTGATTAAAAACAAGAATTCCCTCATTTGTAAACATACCTTGAACACCTTTAAAACCTGGGGGACCTGGGCTTCCAGGGGATGGTGATACAATACAGACAGTCTCACCTGAAGCAAGAGGGACAAAGAAACAGGCCTATTTGATTTTAGAATAAATAGTCTGAACATTTACTGTAATATTTCTGTGGAAATAACCAGCCAGATGTGTAAAGAGAAATGTCTGTTTATGTTTATAGTTATTTCCACATTATTTAAGGTTTGATGAGAATCTTAAAATGTACTTCTCTTGCCACTTATTTTGTACAGAATATTGGTAATGACTCAAGTTGATGTAATACAGTTGTATTCTGTAAAGACAAAGATTTTTTGTGTCTGTTGGCAGAAATTTGTCTTTACAGTTGAGTCTGTTGAAAGAAAGAGAAATGTTATTTTCATCTCAGTTCTATGTACATGCCTGATTTATACACATTGACAATCAGTGAAAAATTGTTTCTTTGGTAGGAAATTTTTGTAAACAAACAAACAAAAAGACCATGCCTTAAGTATTAGTTGTCTTTTCCTGCTCCTTCAGCAAAAAAGCAGTGCCCTGCAAATCCTGATACACAGGAGTAGTCTTCACTCCAGCAATTAATTCCTCTGGTAGTGTGCAAGTAACACACTGCAGGTTCAAGGCCCCTTGAGATTCATATAGTCACCAGTGTGCGCTGCTAAATGCTGACAGTTTTGTACCTTTCCCTAGCCGTGCTTCACGGGACCACTGAGCTTGCCAAAACTGATTTTTACTATAAATGAATAACACTGTATAGAATACATATGAAGCTGTAATGGATGCTATCAAACATGTTTTTCATTATTTGGCTTTTAAAGTCAATATTCAAAATTACCTTTCTGACCCTTTAGACCAGGCGGCCCAATGCTACCAGTATCACCAAAGTCTCCAGGGGTACCTCTGACTCCAGGAGGGCCAGGAATCCCCAAACCTGGCAGTCCCATTGGTCCTTTTACTCCAGGGAGTCCTGGGGCTCCAGGGAGTCCTTTATCACCTGGCACTGCTATTCCAGAGTCACCCTAAAAGAAATAAACTGCTAAGAAGAAATAGCGTGACCTGATTCCTTTCTTCTCTTTGATTATCGAAAGCCACATTAGAAAATTATCTGGAGAAACCACTGTTCTTCATGTAACTATATTGGTGACGTTATTAGTTTTAAATATTCAAAGGCAATAGGAACAGAGGGCAGATTTTTTTTCTTCCTGATCCCATAATATTGACACAGTATACGCAGAAGTTATGTCTAGAAATAACAAAATAAACAGTAGTATTTCCAAGAAAATCTTTTTTTCAATAGATACCATGATTTTTGATCAAGGCTAACAGAAAATGTTAAAACGGATTAATCTGCTAGAAATTTGGAATACAATGACAGTTTTCATTAAGAGCTATCCATTCTTAAGACACTATGTTAACTGATATATATATATATAAATATATAAATCATGTGAAAGTCAAACGTACCTCAGCTCCTTTCTCCCCAGGCAATCCTGAATCCCCATCTCTGCCATCATTACCTCTTTGGCCTGGAAATCCTGGAACCCCGGTAGGACCTCTTTCACCTTTTATTCCTTAAAACAATTAAAAAGGTATAATATTTACAATAAACACAGGGTAACCATTCATCATATCTGGATCTGTATGGCAATTTTTAGTTCTTGAATTCTGGTTTCCTTAATGAGGTAATTTAGGCTTAGGAAGGCAGTATGTAGTTGGACACCTCATGGAACAACTTGGTCTCTGTAAAAGATGGGTTTACAGGCACTGGAAGAATGTGGCTTCTGTTCATGTTATACACAGAGTGAAAACATATTGTGCTATTGAAATCAGCCAGAGTTTTATCCTTAATTTCAGTGAAATCAGAATGCACAAATATTCCCCAAAGGTTTTAAATGTTTTATTTTTTTCTTACTTTTCCCTCCAGATTTCTCTTGGACTGATATTTATTAAAATGGAACTTTTGCATAAAGGACAATAGTACTATTCTAACCCAAAAATTCATTTTGCTGTGTCAAGAAATTCTTTATAAATAAACAGCAAATGTTTTGCCCTTCTCCAATGGCTGTAAATAAACACGGGCATCCAAAGCTAAACTAACTTTTCACAAACAATAAGATTGCCTTCTTTTTTTGTCTGAATAATTAATGTAGCATTTGTAACTAAGCTTTCCCATCAGATTACTGTAATTTGTTGTGCTCTTTCTCTTTTGGTTTTGCAAATTATAACCATAACTGTGGAGAGTTTTTGATCTATTTAGTTACAAGAATTTCAGTTGTGCAACTGGTGGCCTATTGTTTCTTTTCAATGCCTGGTCAAAAGTAATTTTTCAGAAAGAGAAGTAGGAATTCAAACGGCCACTGAGATTGTTTTTCCCAAGAATTTTGGTTGTTTAAGTGGAAATAACAGCTGGGATACTGACATATGACACTTCAGGAGGTACCTTTTGTATGACAATATTTCTTCATACTTTCACAGTAATTGTATTCTGATTGGTCTTTGCTACACAGACCTCTGTAAAACCCTGATTATCCATCAAATGATACCAAGCCATTTGTTAGCATTAATATCAATCTGTTAAAACTAGTTAATGGCTCAACTATTAAGTAAAAAGCACAAAAAAAATTGTGTTGATCTTGTGTTGAGCAAGAAGAAAATGAGAGATTGTATCAAGCAAGCAGTCTGGGTTATATGTGACCTCTAGGTTTCAGTAACTTGCTAAATTAATGACTTGAAGAGCAGATGAATGTGTCTGTCTCACACTATATGAGGCACTGTGTAGGAAACAAAAAGGATAAAGGATAAAACATGTATTTACCTTTTATTCTAACTCTTCCTAGGTCACCCTTTTCTCCTTTTTCACCATGTTGTCCAGCAGAACCAGGTGTCCCCTTACCATTGATAACACCAACACACACACACACACACAAAAAAGTCAATTAATCTCCAGAAAAGAAGCAATATGGGAATTGAGGGGAAAAATAGTTATCTGTCTCTTGCTCTTGCATTGTTTCTCAAACCAGGCTAATTAAGGTAACAAGCCAACAAAGCAAAAAACTCACTGTTTTCTCTCTTTTGATATTTATAAAGAGTTGTGTGAGCAGCACCTGACATTTTCAGCCTGACTGCCACCAAATGCAAACAGATGCAACTGTGTGAAACCAAGTAATGCTGGAAGAATTGGGTCCATGGCCTCATTCAGCTGTGACTGCAAATGCAAGAATATTAAGATGCAAGCAATTAACAACTCATAAACTTCCCACTGCAGATTTTGACCCATGATTCACCAAGGCTACAGAAGGAGGAAATCTCTCTGGAGTGTTGTGACTGCTGGATGAGGCTGCCCTCCTGCTACTGAACATGGCAATTGGTAAGTGCTGCTTTTTTGCTGAGTGAAAGCCCGCAATGCTGCCAGTATAAAATATCATCCACATCTAGTTTAGTACTTGGTGTTGTCAGAAGAGTCTATTACTTGCCAGGTTCAGAGAGTGGAAAAAATGCTTTCCTTCATTTTTATGCTGATCTGCGCTCTCAGCTCTCCAAACCCTCTGGGTTGCGTATCTCCTTGCTGTGAAGTCTGATTGTGCAACAGGCTACATGGGTAAATGCATTTTACCTTGTGAAGTTCACACAAGTAAAAGGCCACTACGGTTGTAAAATCGGGTTATTATTTAGCCATTCCTCTAAGTGTATGAAAAAGAGTTTTGCCACCTAAAAAAACCAAACAACTCCCTCCCCGTCCCCCCCCCCCCCAAAAAAAAGCAGTTGCTATAAAGCTAAGCATATCCAAATGTATTTTCAAAGAAAGTGATCTCACACACACAAGAAACTATTAAAAAAAAATATCTCTACTTAGCATCACTTTGCTATGCAGCATCCTAGACATTTTTAAAAACCTTTACCACCAAAAAGTTAATTCAGTTTCTTTTCCTGAGGAACTTGAAATGAAATTATTACATTGCTAGGAAGCTACTCAAGCAAATGAGAAGTCTTTATTTTCATGGTAACTTTTCCTTCTAAGGATTATTAAATGAAGGGCAAAATCTTGATTCCACTTCAGCTTCATTGCTAATACATGTGTTATAAAGAGACGAGGCACTGCCTACAGCAGCTGATCCATATGAAGAACAAACTTTGACTGAGTAGTGACTAGAACTGGGAGATTATCCTTTCACTGTTCTGTATTACTTCATAAACAAAACTAAACAAGTAGCACTGCCTTTTAGGCTCGGCGGGAGTGAAGACTGTATTCTGTTCAGACCACCTCATCAAATAAATTAAGCATTTTAATTAAATTGCTAAAAAAAAAAAGAGAGAGAGAGAGAAAAGGAATAAAGAAAATGACTTGAAATGCCAGAATAATATCTAAGGTTTCTACACACACACAACAGAGAGAGACAGTTGTTGACATAAAATAAATCTTGATCTGAAGACACCAGGCAATTCTTTGCCTCAATAACATTTTGTTGGAAAAACTTTCATTTGAACTAACTGAAAAATCATCTTCAGTGGAGCAATTTGTGCATTATTTTCAAGAAAAAAACAACAGGAATTTGAAACTAAAAGTAAAAACAAATCAAAAACAAAACAGGATTAACAAACACAACCTTTCCTAAGCCTCCTGATGACCCCATCTATGCAGCACAGGATTCTGTCCCCCAGCATAAAACTCTTCCCACTGCTGCAATCTGACAAAATCTAGTAAGTGCATCCTCCCACAAGACTGTAATAAGCAAAAGTAGATAAAACTTTTACATAATTTTCCAGGTCCATTCCTCCACCGCTCATCTTAAATGCCTGCTGTGTGAGTGACCAGTTGACGTTACTTATTTACTGAAGCTCATACAAACTACTCACAGGGAGCCCTGGTGATCCCATTGCACCAGATAAGCCTGGATCACCCTTTTCTCCGTGTCTTCCAGGGTAACCCATTTGTCCTTTTTTTCCTGGAGTACCCGGAGGTCCTTGTATACCACGGGGACCAGGAGGACCAGCGCTACATGAGCAGAGGCCTTGGTTTCCTATGTAAATGTATTAAAATTACATTGAAACAGTTGCACAATACATAAAAAATACTGCCCTTTTTCTTTTCTGTATGCGTAGTGCACAAACTATTTTATCTCATTATGGCCTTCAAAGGAATGAAGCATATCAGTACTTTCTCACAGTGCTGAGTAAGTGTTGTACCGGTATAATTTAGAAGCTGCTGCAATGTGAACAGACAGTTAACTACACATTTTGATGGTCCTGATCCTACAAGCTACCATAAACTTCTGTTTGCAAATATAGGTCTGAGGTGCTGATCTGGCAAAGGTCTCATATTCAAACAGTTGCTATCCAGGCATACATACTTACCTTTTTCTCCTTTTTCACCTTTTCTTCCTGGAAGGCCTATCTGACCTTTTGCTCCAGGTTCCCCAGGGATCCCTCTGTCAGTACAAATTACACCTTTGAAAAAAACAAATTGTACAGCTACTATAAATCAGGTTGACTTTTTCCAAAGCTTAGGTCATGTGTTCTCCTCTCCCTTACCTTGTTATTCTCGTGTGAAAATCTAGAGATCTTAAGAAATGCTTTACAAGTTGTTGCTTACAGATCATGCTACAAGAGTCAGCCTGGCTAGAGCTGATGTTGACACAAGTGTTTTTTCATTTCTACTCTTTCTTCATTTTTCTGCTGTAGAATTTTACAGCTCGTTTCTTTTCTAAAGGATGCTGATTTGGTTTTCCTCCCGAGTGTACTATGTTTTTAACTTCAGGTGATATGTGTTTAAGGACTTTTTTCACATATGTTATTTTGTGGGTTTAAATCGGCCAGAAAAAAAAATGAAAATCTTGGTATCTTGGTGATTGACAGTGAATGGGAAACACGTGTTTTCTACATCAGGTATAAAATTTGATACATCTGTTGAAAGGCAATTCTTTTTTCGTTTGTAGAACCAACAAAAGCAATGGGTTTGCTAACCTAACCTTAACCTTAATATGTCGAATGATATTTTCATGGAATAAATTGCTGTTGCACATACTAGGTAGTCCAGGTAACCCTTGCCTTCCTGGCTGTCCCGGTAGTCCTGGCAGTCCAGGATATCCAGGTCTTCCTGGAAGTGGTTCACCTGTTCCTGGCAAACCAGGATCACCATGAAAACCTTGAGGTCCTGGTGCCCCACTTAGTCCTGGCAGGCCAGGCAGACCTGTAAAGAAAGTAATGATATAGGACCCAAACAACTTCACAGTAAGGATTAAGACCAGGTGTCAAGAACAAAACTACAGACCATTCAGAACTGCCACGCAGAAGAGCTTCTGTATAATAAAGATTTAAATCTAAGTCTTCAGATATTTCAGGATTCCCAGGAAAAAAAGTGCTTTCTGCTTTGTACATACAAATGCCTCTTCTCCTCCCCATTATCTCCTTTCCAGACATTCCACTTAATGTAGTTGTTTCTTACACAGAGCAAAGTCAACCACATCACTCCTCTTGGTATCTTTTTGAGATGGGGAACAGAATTTTGAGCACAGCACTCCAGATACAGGCATATCATGGACTAACAGTGCATAGCAGCATTCTGCTTTGTTTTCTGTTCCTCTTCTAGTAATTCCTAATGCTTATTTGGAATATTTTAGTTCCTTTTTGGCTACTAGCAAGCGCTGAGCTAGTATTTTTAGTGAACTGTTTTGCAGAGCCCTAATCCTTATTGTTGGTGATTTACATGAAACAAGAACAAAGAATTTTCTTTTAGCTGTCTTATCTCCTACTGGTGTACATAGCCCATGTTTTGTCCCCCAAATCTCTTACTTGTTCCATCATCTCCTGGTCTCCCCAGTGGGCCTGCAGGACCAGATGGCCCAACTGACCCCACATCGCCAGCAGGACCTGGAAACCCAGGATCTCCTTGTGGACCTACACAGAATTTTAAAAATGTGAATTGAACGATGTATGCAATTGACAGTTTATATCTAAATTAGACTGCAACCGAAGTTATAATTCAGGAACTACACAAAAGTAAAATACAGTGACCTCTCTTTTTTTTTGTCTTTATGAAACAGTTTTAAATGTGTGACAAATTTTAAGGTAGGAGGATTTGGTTGCTTTTCTATGGATTCCTGCCCATTTCACGGACACAGTTTTAAAGCTTTGTCACTCAGTAGTAGTATCTTTGTGGCATATATTTCAGAATACTGAGAGAAGTGTTTGCCCAAAATAAATACATGGAGGAATTAAAATAAATGCACATTTGATGCGTATCTGACAGCGCTCACAAGAAGGTCATTTCAGGATCATCCTACCTGAAATTATCCAAATTTTTAAAAGTATATCTTCAAAATTTCTATAATAAATACATTTTTGTTATTATTGAGTGATAAAGAAAATTTAAATCAGATATAAAGGGCTTCATTAAACTGGAAAAGTGAAATATTGGTACTAATTCTCTTGTCAAACAGCTCTGCAAAAGGACACTTTCTCTTAAGAACATAAGAGTATTTCAGTATCTACTCGCACAGCATGCACATGATTAACTTTAAACGTTACTTGAGATATTAAAGTTAAGCATGGGCTTAAATCTTTTGCCACATGAGCTGGAAACCCTCAGAAGCCAATGGGAAACAATTTTAATTGATTTTTGATGAGGCTACTATCAGCATTTGCTGCACTAGAAATGCAATTTATGGGAAATTCTTTGTTAAAATGATCCTACAATACAGGTTCCCTAACTGTGAGATGCCAAAACAAATCCCTTAAAGGCAGCACGCTTGGCTGCTCCCCACTGCCTCCCACTGTGTAAGAAGTAAGAACTTGCACACATTATCACCAATTAGATAATAAAGATACGGATAAGGGAGATAGGATATAAAACAAACGTCTGAAGTTTCAGTAGGAAGGCAGTGGGATTGACAGCTCTTCTGTTAGGAGTACAAGTTCCAGACAGATAGGGAAAAAATGACAGAAAGTTGAGGGAGGGAGGAAGAGAAGGTACAGATGTTCCCTCCTGTAAATATATATGAAATAAGCACCAAGAGGTATTTATTGATGGTGCCAACAGACACCTTTGCAGCTCTCAGGTACAGCCAGGCAAACAATGCTTAGAAATGCCTACTCTAAAGCATTAAAGTTATGGAATTAATGAGTGATGATATTATGAATTAATGAGTGATAATGCAATACTAAGGCAGAATTAATGTATGATGACCAATCTTTTTTTGCAGGCAACCATGATTTACCTGTGCCTTTCTATACAAGGGATGTAAACTGAATGCTTCTAGGACCTCTAGGACCTCAGTACGTGTGCAGATTAGGTCATGTGCACAGCAAGATCAGCACTTTCCAAATACTTTGGTGGTTCTGGATGTGCAACCACAGAACGCATGCTTTGTCTGTCCAGTAAATCTAGAGGTAAGTTTGAGCACATCATCTCATGCTACCACAAATGTACTATTTAGCTCAAGAAATTTTAGATAAAAAGTGATTCATCTCCATCTGCCCAGATTAGATTTCTTCAGGGGAAAACAAAACAAAACAGCATGCTCAGGGAATAGAGGGGGAAATAATGGCTTATGAAATTCTGAAATCTTTCATTTTTTATGTTTGCAGTACTCAATGAAACACTGACATAGAATGATAATAGCCTGGAACTTGAATTAACACAGCTATTAAAAGCAGTGGACCTCAGTGATGAAATCCTGTCTGAATTAGCTTACCGCAAACTTAAGAAGCAGGATTTCATCCCCACTGTGCAATGAGAGGAGAGGTTTAATTGCGATCTAAAATCTGTGTGTTTTGGCAATTCTGAAAACAGAATTTCTAAACTACAACATGAAGTCTGATTGTTTTATTTACCATCCTCTACCCAGCACAGGCTTATTTTTCAGAGCTGTTTCCTAAATACGCCTAGGTCCAATAACAAGGGACAGTCTAGCAGATCTAGCTGTGACTGCGTGCATAAAGATCTTTCAAGTGAACATTTAATCTGAAACATGTATGTTTAATGTCGTTCCAGTAAGATCAGTGAGACATAAACTCAGAACGTGGCCACTAGGAGGATAACATTTTAGTATCTTGTTCCTAATGATCACTTTCTAAAAACACCTTAGCAAAATAGGTCGTATACACTTCACACAGCAGAAAGAGAAATTAAAACTAGCTTTAACCTTTCACGGGAGGCAATGGAGTTCCAACAGCACCAGGAGGACCTGGGGGCCCTTTTTCTCCAGGATCCCCCTGTAAGAATCCAACATTAGATTTTACTGATACATACAAATATGCAATGCCCTGGCATGCAACTAAAAATTCCAAAACGATGGGGTATGCAGGGACGTGACCTATTCATATCACCCGGGCAAGACTTAAAATAATGATCTTTCAGAATAACTGTGACTTAAAAATATAACTATCACATAGATCTGTTTGGCTTTTCAGAACTTGCAACTGTTGCATCAGATTTCTTTCATGTATTTTGAAGTTGAGTCAATTACAGTAAATTCAGTACCATATTTAAATGAGATGTTTCAATTTAGCAACCAAGTTGTAATTATTTGCTTTAGAATCCTATACGAGAATTTGGAAATTACTTCTGTGATAACAGATGAGGATTAAGAAAAATTTCAGTTTGACAGATATTATCAATGATAAAAGATACTCAAAATTCTTATACGAAATTGAAAACATCTGCGTTAGGGAAACATAAAAGTGCCTACTAATAGCAAGGAAAATCACTTTTGCTTGGAGGATTTCTAAATTAGCTTGGATTCTGATATTTAGAATTGCAAGTGAAGTGGACTTTAGGGAAGTCTTTTATGTGGCAAATTGTTTTAGACTTTTTGCTTTGGTGCAGATCAGGAATCAACCCTGCTCTCTGCAGCAAATGGGAACAGAGGAAACAAGAATGTGAATCTGGGAACCACATAGTTGTGTAGCATTCCTCAGGTTGGAGTTCAGGGCCTTTTAGGACACAGACAAGGAGAACTGAGACTGCAAAACTGGATGCCTATCCTTATACAAGTAAAAACAAGGAGTTCATGCCTCTTTATGGGGTTTCCCTTTTTAAAGTTGATATTTCTATGATATTTAAACAGCTGCCACTGATTGCTGGCCCCTTAATCTTTAGCTTTTGACTGGTCTTTTCCCTTTGACTGTATCTCGCTGAATGAAATAACATAATTGTGTACTCTCTATTTTAATCAATAACGTAAACTTGTCTTCCGTAATGATTATAGGAGAGTCTTCTGTGTAGCAGGAAATTAAAAAAAAAAATAAACCTAACATTTTACTTCATCTGATAAACTTAAATATTTTGAGATTTTAAAAATTAACGTAATGATGATAAAACTAAAAAAGATTTGTGCAATAGATGGATAAGGCCCAAGTCTTTTATGTTTTGTATGCTTAACACTAGTGTAAGATAAGAAAGAATTGAAGAATTTTCAAGCCAAGGTCAACAGTGTCAGGTCTTGGTGGTTTTTGAAAAACAGAATATGACTGATCATCTCCCTTCTGCAGCCTTCAGAAAAGAATTCCATGAATTTTTAATGTGAAATATCACTAGACTGGCATGTGGATCTTCTGGAATTGGATTAAGCAACTCTTCCATGCTTTTCAGAAGAATGTGCTCCTCTTTTACTCCTTAGCTCCCCAAACATGACACTGACACTTCTAGCCCCTAATAGAAAGTAGCATCCATTATAAAATGTCAGCATCATCTATGTGAGCAAAAGAAAAGTTTAAACAAAGCCAGTGTGAAGGAGTGCAGTTTCCACTCTGGTAACCATCTTCAAAAAGCTATTTATGAGGACAGGATGAATGCAGAGAGACTTTGGTAAGTCATGCAAACAAGCCCATCTGACTCAAATTTCACCACCTCCTTTGATGACAATTATTATACTAGTTCATGGGCCAAATTACCTACAGTAGCAGGTTACCTGAAACAGCAGTTCCTTTACCTGTGGGAAAGGAAGTATCCATACCACGCTTGGGAGTGCAGCTCAACCATGACTAACTTGCAGAGTACAACTCATGGATTAGATTGCTATACTGGTACAGGTAAGGGTAACCACTGGTAAATGGAATTTACTAATCCTTGTGGTATACAAAGTGGAATTTCCACCCTCCTACGCACCGAGCAGGAATGTTTACTTACACTGCTGGTTACTACCGCTGTTCTGAGTAAGCATGACTGTCATGAAAACAGTGAATTTTAAAAGCGATTATGGCTATAGAAAAGGCAAGGATCTGATAAACAGGTGCACTGGGAAGAATCATTAGCACTGATATAAGGGAGTGTGTGTCTGTGTGTGCACGTGCTTGAGTTCATTTTTGTTGTTGTTTTTTTTACCTTCACGCCTGGATAGCCAGGTTGCCCAGGAAAACCAGCAGCTCCTGTTTCTCCCTGTAAAGATCACATAAATACCATTTGGTAAATCTGTTACATTAATATAATTAATTGTACAAAAGACAATGAGACTGTCACCTTACAATTGCATCCACAGTTGTTTTCAGAGAAATTCACTGGGTTTGTATGAGAGATGACATGTTTCATAGAATCTCTTCCATAAAAATTAGTAATAAAAAAAATATTTCTCCAGGTTATTTAGATAGTTGTCAGTGGATTCAGTGTAGCTGGGGCACAGAACTACTTGGAATACATACCAGAAGACTTTAACAGACTGTTTAACACAGCTGAAACTGGCTTGCTGCCTGGTGAATGACCCTCTTAAAATATTATTGCATGGGAAACAGCTGCTTATCAGTTCCTCCTGGCCTTTTATGATCTTTTATGATATACTTATCCATCCCTTTAGGTAGGCAGTGGTTTAAAAAAATAAAAAACAGAGTAAAAAGTAATTTTGCAGACAGAAGTCACCTTGAACATAACTCTACACACAAATACCTGTACATTAATGTGATTTGTGAATAGCATGATCATTACCTTCATTAGATTTAGAAATGAACAGGGGAGAAAAAGAAGAAAAAGGGTGAGACAGATCTGTGTATGTACATGTTATTCTTTAATCCATGTTCTAAGTTCATAACTACTACTGGATTTTTTTGAGCTAGAAGTATAAAAAAAAAGTGTATAACACAAAATCACAAAAAAGAATGTGAGCATGGCAAGTGCACCATGCTGTGTACCTTTTCTATTGTGTTATCTGCATGCCCCACTGCTTTCCCTTCTGCTTACAACTTCATATCCCTTTAGCCAATTTCAGGCAAATTTCAGAGAGCGGCAGAAATTCATAGACACAGTTCATACAACTTTTGTGGCAAAAGGTAACACAAGGACATAAGGCTATCAACTATCAAGTATGAGGAAATTCTGTATCTGCACAAACCTACAGAAAATCAAACCTCACTGGTGCTACTGTTCAGAGAGCTGCTTGTGCTTTGTCTTCTTACCTTTATTCCAGGAAAGCCTGCAGGTCCATAAGAACCAGGACTACCCTGATAAAAGTAAATAGAATCCAAGATAAAATGGTAAAAACTTACTCAAAATTACACTTGTGCACAATTGCTAAGCAGTTAATATTCCTCAGACAATTATTACTTGGGTTAATATTTCCCAATAGCTAGCACTTGCAAAGTTTTGGCAAATAGTTTATGAGAGATGGCCGTGAATTTGAACTATAGCTCAGAGTAAACTGGACAGGTCTTCATTTATTTTTATCATATCACAGTAAGTATAGTAATAGGTATGTTGCTCCATGTGAGTACTGTTAGGCAAATCAAGAACAAGCTGCTGTAAAAAACCTGCCATTGGCAGGTATGGAATACATTAAAATCGGTGTGTTAGTATTTTAGTATTGTGCTAGTCTAGAGAAACTTTATGAAGCACTGAATATTTAAAGGAAAACCATAGAGATTTGCTTTCTTTCCCAGGCAGGAAAGTCTCTATGAGCTTATGTTTAAGTGTGGAACAGGGTGACTCCCAGGACTCCTAAGTATTCTATACAGAAAGTATGACAAATTAGTAAAAAAAAAAAAAAAAAAAAAAAGGAAATCCTGTTTGGAAATACATACTTAAACCAACAAATATTTTATGAATCTAACTATAGTGAATTTATAAAATAATTTATTCTGGAACTGCCTTACCCGCAATCCGGGGAATCCAGCAATGCCTTTTTCACCCTTTTCTCCTCTCCCAAGGATACCCTGGAGCATTCAAAACACTCAGTTTAAACAAACTGCTTGCTTAAGTTAGGCATAAAATTTATTTTAAGCGCAAGTTTATTTGGTTATGTATATATTAGACTAACGGATCTTGTTTCACTTGCTAGAGTCAATCCCTGGGACTTAGTTCATACAGCACTACCACAGAAGTGTCTTCATAGCTTCAGTTATTCAGGAACCCTGCATGATCTCTTCTCCAACCTGAAAGTGCTTTCAGCAGTTTGAAATTTTTTGGGCTGAGGGCACCTTTTGGGCACCATCACACAATTCCTCAGTTCCTGCTTATAAGTAACAAGTGTACAATTACCAACACGTACAGCTCTATCTGTTGTACAGTAGTAGTAGAACAACCATATAAATCCCACTTTTTTTTAGGTAAATCTTATATGAAAGGATGAGTTTTGTTTCCTTTTCTAGTGCTAAGTAACAGTAGTCTGGTTATGATGGCAAATGACTTCCTGAAAAAGTGCTAGACCTTGAACTCAGAAATGTGATGTTCAGACGTCTTGCTTCTTCTCTTCTGCCTACAAAGTTAAATAAGAGTGTAACATAAACTAGCTTCATTCTTTTGTTATCTTATCTTTTTTCTGTGGATTTCTCCCCTCCAAATCTATCAGCAATAAAGAATCTAGAATCTTTTCTGCGCTGCTTCCGCTCAGCATTCAGGAACTCCTTACTGGTATATCAACGTTTAAATGAATTATATTGACAGAAAGAAAAGCAAAGCTAGAAGAGACAGCAAACAGCAACTCTCCCTTCAGACAGGTGTCTCTGCCTTGTCTACTCTCGAGGACACCTAGAATCTGAAGGTAAAGTCTTTCCCTAACAAATTTAGGGAAACAGACGTATGCCCCATAAAGAACACAAACATATCTTCTCAATTTCTCTCCTTGAGAAAAAATATGTGCTTCTGTTTCCTTCACAGTCCCAGTCACTTGTGTCAATAGTCCAACTGGAAACAACACCGACCTTTCACGGCCAAGCAACATTTGATAGGTAGGTATAAAACAGACTTGGAACAGTGTTCCAAAGGGTTGGGTTCTGAAGTATTTTTGCTTTCACACTGATACAGGTGGTGATTAAGTGCTGTTATTTCTTCTACGATCTTGTGCTTTAAAATATTAACTTAAAAATAACAGGACTTTGCCAGCATCATTGAAAAAAAAAAAAAATGCATTACTTACCTTGGGTCCACGTGGTCCTCTGTATCCTGTTATTCCGGGTAGTCCTTTTTGGCCCTGCGTATGCAGGAGAAGTTTTTGTATATGTTACCACAGAGGACATAGTCATGTTTCATTTAACATTTTAAAGTCCTGTTCTGAATTACAACTATTAAAATGCTACTGGGCCTGTTCCCCTAGGTGTACCAGGCAGAAGGAAACAAGAAAAATTAGTAGGTACTGATTTTTGTTTGTTAACACATTGTCAAACCAGCACAATGACTGTGGACTGAGATAGACGTATCTTTTCATTTGCAGAGACTTGCTAATTGGGACTTTGTTCCTACAAACATGTATGAGTACTTCTTTTTTTCTGTGGCTCTACTAGTTTGATGCAAGTTTTCACATAATCTATGCCTTTGCACACAGCTCCAGTCTGAATGGGATACGTGGTGGATTACATGGTCACAGTCACGTCGTGGTGCACAATGTCTAAGTCACAGTCAGCAGTAACGTGGAGCTTATACAGATTCTTGTGGTTCTTTCCTTCTTTCTCATACAGCTCTACATAGCAACCCTTTCCATAATGAAAGCCTAAGATCCAGTACATGAAATCTATCAGCTCCCTGAGTTGAGGCTGTGGGGCTGGCAATGCTGAAATTCACATTTT
Source organism: Nettapus auritus (assembly GCA_011076525.1). NCBI lineage: Eukaryota > Metazoa > Chordata > Aves > Anseriformes > Anatidae > Nettapus > Nettapus auritus. Next base: position 3,484,952 of record CM021773.1, on the reverse strand, counting down.
CTTTTCTGTATCCCTGCAAATCAGACTTGAGAAACACAGAGACGACAACACAGGGTTCTCCGTAATGCAAGATCTGTAATTCCTTTTTTAACATACATTCTAATGCTTTAAGGTATACCGTTGTAGCTACAGGTGTATCACTGAAGAAATATAATAAATAAAAGGATTTTGCATTAAAAATAGACAACAAAATCACCCTTATTTTTCATATCAACAGAGCACCCTAGAAGGATTAAGGTTGACAGCTCAAAACATTACAATGGGTAAGTCTCAAAGAGAATAAATGCCAAAGATCTGAAAAATAAAAGCCTTACTGAAGAGCCACAAAAGAGATTCAATACTAGAGTAATAATCTTTGCTTGAAATGCCTGAAATATAATTTACTAATGATGCAAAGTAATGAAAACCAAAGCAAGGGCAGTAGCTCCTTTTTTCATCAAGACAGGCTGTTTATGCCATCCTTACAAAAATTACATCACGGGATTGTACTTGCCAAGTCGAGTACGGTTAAATGTGAAGACAATTAACACCTTTTCTCCTTTAAACAGCTGAGCTCCAGGAGGTCCAACCAACAGTGGCGACCCAGGTGGTCCAGGAAGTCCAACATCGCCCTGGGGAAGCAAAAGGTACATAGAAAGATGTTCTGTTCCATGTAGCTTTCAGTGAGACTCACCATGTTTCTCCGTTGTACTACAGCACTGTATGTTTTTGTACTTATGGAGCACATACTTGTACTAACGCCTGTAGATAAAGAAGGGTTTGTACTGAGATCTGTAAGCCTCTCCACAGTCTTTGCTGATAAGTATGGCTCACAATCTTAATAACCGTTCTATTCTCATCACTCATTAAAGATAATGTTACAGGTAAGGAAATAAATGAGAACCCTGTCCTCATGGCTCCTGCTCTGCGTCTGCTGTGGAGATGGTTACAGGATTGTTTAATCTTGTGTGCACGTACAGTCTGCCATGCTCCAGACCAACGCCTTTCAACCCAAGGCTTTGTGAATGTAAAGACAAAATTACTGATTTGCTATGGAAAGTTGTGCATGTTAGAAACTTAAACCAATTCTAAAAAGTGACTGGAAGCATTCACAGAAGAAAAATCAAATATTCCACTTTGATTCTGTAAGTCTTGAGTATGCTACCAGGGGGAGACTGGGAGAGGAAACATTGTGCCTGTTCTTTTCTTACACCCTTTCCTTGGCATCTGCTGCTGAACACAGCAAGAGATTACATTCAGGAACTGACCTAGTACAGACACTGTTACTGGAAATGTATTACTGTGATTCTTAGGCTATATTTCTAATTCTACAGTACTAATCACATATTTAATATCTTTTTTTCTTACCGGCTCCCCCTTTTGTCCGTCTACCCCAATACCTGGATTTCCCTAGATGACAAAGAAAAAAAAAGTGCATAGTTTGAAAGTAGTTAGAAAACGTTGACATGATAATTTAATCAACTCTTTTGAAAAATTTGGTAACAAATAGCCATGAAGGACATTTCATATATCTGTATAATCTGTTGTTTCACTAACAACTTCAGGAAAAGTCATTACCTACCTGTTCACCTGGCAAACCAGCGTAACCTGGAATACCCTTTAAAAGAGAGTGAAGACAAGTTAGTACGTCTGATTTAGAGAAAGAACTTTGCTTTGAAAATTACCTCTACTTGCCAGTATCACCTAGAGGCAGAATTTCCTCTTGGGATGTTCCTGTCCCAAAGTGCAATTTACTTATCATGGTCACAGCTTCCAGGAGGGCTGAACTCTGGCTCCCACCTTTCTGTTTCACAAGGTAGCCTTGGGTATGGCAAATAAGGAGGGAACACTAGCGGCATGACCTCATGACCACAGACTGCCGGGATGCTTCAGGTTAACACAGGCATGGAATGAAACAACACATGCTACACTTCAAAACTGGTAAGGTACAGCAAGCATCTCTCTTTTTATCAGCTGCCTCAAAAATTACCTCTACGCTTTGATTCTCTCTAAGGCAAGTTCTAAAACAGGTAAACAAGAATTTACACAAATCCTGAAAAAGCAAGGCTGTAAAACCACGGTGATCTTACGGGCAAGCCTGGTTGGCCTGGGTATCCAGGTGGGCCTGTTGCACCTCTTGACCCTCTAGGACCCTGAAAAAGATGGCAGAAGGCCTGTTGGTGAAAATACCGAGAGCTTACTATTTTCTTCACAAAACTACTTTCTTCAAAATGCCTGCATCACTTGGACTCAGTCTAGTGGCATTCTACCCATGTATTCCTTGCCTGAAGGTATGCCACACCTGAAACCTCACTGTCACTAGGGCAGCTCAGCACCAGTTTCTGGATAATACTTTACAGGCACATGTCAATACAGTGACGTATTATTAATGGTTAAAAGAATACTTGGTTAGTAACTGTGCTACATATAGTATGGGGATTTGAAACAACTCATCAGTGAATACTTTGTTGACAAACATAAGAAGAGGCACCAAAGTCATATGTGTGAAAGTCTGTAAGAGCTCAACAGTGGAGTTAAACTCTTCTTCTTACATGCTTTTATGGCAAAAAATGAGGTCATGTGCTACATATTCCTGGGACACCCACCAGATACCACTGAAGAAGGTGTCACTTTTCTACATCTCTCCTGTGAAGTCTTGAATTTCAAGGAAAAAAACATTCTGCAAACTGAATACATAAGGAGCGACAACTGCTCAATGCACAGCGACTGCCTGCACACAAACCGCAATGCAGGTGGGTACAATGCAGCCACCATGAACTGGGCATGGAGGCTGACAGCAGGGGATCGATGTTCGTTAAACTTTATTCTGGAATTTTGCTATTTAAGGCAGGCAAGGAGAAACCCCAGTATTGCTTTATTTTATGAAGAAAAGAAATTTGAAAGATCTTCAAGGCAAAAAGCATGTATAGAATCCGTCAGTTGTACTTACGGGAATGCCAGGGGGTCCAGGATCACCCCTCTCTCCCTGTAATGACAATCATTTAGCAAAGGAAGTATCACAAGTGTTGACTTTAAATTGTAATCAGAGTTCTCTAAATTTTATAACTTTTAAGATTTCAATCTATCTGTTCCAGTTGTATATTTGCTTTTAATTTGTGTTTGCACCAAGCTTCATAAACAATGAGGAGATAGAACAATTAAATTTGCCATACATTTTTTCCTACGAGATATGATTTTTTTCACAATCAGATACTTACTGGGGGTCCTTTTCCAAAATAAGAAACGAACACTGAATTTCCTTTTTCTCCTTTTTGCCCTGGATTTCCCTATAAAGAAGAAAAAAAACCACATATTTTATGTTAGGCTGTACTTTCCTGGTGTCCATATGTCACTAAGTAATCCACTAGAACCACCATAATTGTTTTAGCATTTTGCAGCTCTTTTGTTTTACTAGACCCTTAAATGTGAAGTTTTCTTCTGGAAACGGAGCAGAACAGCTTCTCATAGATTCTGACTCTGCTCTGAGTGTCTCCTTAGCTCTTGGCTACTTCAATATTCTACAGTTTTCACAGATTTTGCCTTTAGTATGAAGTATATCAACATTATCTTTTCTTTCAGTGAGTCAGTGGCTTTAAGTATTACATACACTGCCTTCTCCAAAAGTCCACGCTGTGATTTAGAAGGATCTAGTGTGATTCTGCATACAGTTAAAAAGCTGGGAGTAGGGACTGTGTTACATGCACAATATTCAACATTTCCACCTATTAGCAAATATATTTCACAGTCTACAAAAAAAAAAAAAAGTATATATGTGTATATATATACACAGACCTACAGGCCGTATTTCTTTTTAAAAATTAAGTTCTTGTGGTTCTTGCTGTGAAGTCCTTTGTATAACTTAGCCTATCATAACACACTCAAAACCTCAGTATGAGTTAGCAAGCGCAGATGACCACTTCTTCAAAACTTAACTGTAATGTTCAGTTGACTGTTAACAGCATGATACGTATGTATCTGAAGAACAAACATATTAAGACATTATTTCTGATATTTTCTCCTTTGAAATCCTGACATACCAGGTACAATTTAACTGAAGCCCATAACCACTTAACTATTGATTTCAGTAAACTGGGTTACTGTTTTCCATGGAGTTTAACCACTTTAAAACTTTACTGGTTTCCTGATACTATGCACTTGCTGTTCAAATCCTGAAGTCAGAATGAAACAGGGGAAGTAGTTATCCCTCGAATGGTACAATAAGAAGAGTTACAGCTGCCTGCAGCTGGATATACCTACAGCAGACGGGATGATATTTACAGGTCAAAAAACAGCTGCTAGGGAACACATTAAACATCTCAGAAGTTATGCTTGTCTTTCCTTATTTTACATGTCATCTCTTGTGCAATAAAAAATCTTTATTAGATTCAGTTTATTAACTTACTTAAGAATTTGCAAATAGAAATGAATCTATTTTTAAAATTTATTGGTGAGGTCAGTGAAGTAAAGCTGAGGAATATGTACACAGTGTTACATAAAATGATACAAGATGATGTTATAAATAAGAAGTAACATATAAATATTAGCTGTAATATATAGTAAAGTTGGTACTTGGTGCAAGAAAATTGATTTAAAAACAGGCAATCCACACTGAGGTTGGAGTAGCATTCTTGCACACAAGCAAATATGGTTACAATGTCTTGTTTTTCTGGATAGCCAAATTAATTTGCACTGGATTTTAGTGTGAATAACCAAGACTACATGCCTGTTGTGTTTCCTTTTCTTTGTAGGTTGCAAATGCTTTTCTAGGCCTAACAAAAAGCATGCTCCTGGATCTGGGAGGGTTTATGCTACCGTTTGTCCCATGTCTCATTTTATGTCATTTGTCTGATTTTTAAAGGCAAAACTCCATTTTGAAAGCAGTAAGTAGGAAAACACAGGTAAATGTTACAGAGGGGAAACCATTTTACCATTTGGAGTGTAATGGGTTACCGTGAGAGGTGTAACAAATGAGGTTATTAGCAGGTTTTTTATCAGGTTGTGTGCTTGACAGTATTTACTACAGGTCCAACACTTGAACTGTATGTTTTTTCTAATTGATAAATTTTGGTAATGTCTTCTCACCCCCTCTCATTGATGGCATATGTCTGGATCAGCATCTTATTTAACTCCTACTAAACACATTCGACTTTTCATGTAAATTGCACTGGTTTTTACTGTTTTATTTAGAAAGGGAAGCACTTAGACCAACTAAGGACATATTATTAATCACTGACAAGCAAAAATTGTTTCCACAGAAAGTCAAAAACTGGTGACTAGATCTGTTCAGCAAAACTTCTCTGGAGCTACAATAACTTATAGCCCTTACTGATACGAATCTGTGTTTTATTTTCATTAGAAAAGCACTGCTAATGTGACTATTTAAACAATTTTAAAATGCTTTCCATTTTAACAGGAAAAGTGAACAATATGCAAGTGGCAATTTCAACTGAAATTATCTCCATGTACACAGATAAACACCGAGGCAAGATTAGGTGTGCACAGAGTGATCGTGAGTGGATATCTAAAAAGAGACACGTGAAACTGTAAGAGCATGATTTTGGAAGAGACCTACTAGTACATTTTTGTGATCTACCACTAAAAAATCTTAAAGTATTACAGGACTTGTTGGAACTTCCACTGACTGATTGCTAACTCATCTCAGGTATGTTCCTACCATTAAGGCTTTTATGAAGCTTCAAGCAGTGATAAATGGTATGTTTTCAAGGTACTCCTTCTCAGTTTTACTTCCATGAAACGGTACTAGCTTTGGTGTGCTTATGTACCAGGGAAACAAAGTAGAATTTAACTCTCAAGCTAGACATATATACTTAAAGGCTATAGGAACTTATTTCACTTTCAAGTTCAGACTTAATCCACCAAGGCATCAAGTGTTCTTCATTCCTTTTAACTTTAGCAAGAATAGAAGGTGCATGGAACTTCACTGTCAGGAGGAAAGCTAGTGCCGTAGTGTAAAATCCTTTCATTTCAAGAGCTATTAGTTGCAAAGAAAATGTAGACATACACGAAAAGCAGCCAATAGGAATGCCTTTAACATACATAAGGACCTCTAGGTCCAATATATCCATTTTCGCCTGGAAATCCTGGATCTCCTCTTGAGCCATTGCAGCCATCTACACCACGTTTGCCCCTGGGTCCTTCACTTCCTGGTAATCCCTGAAAGGCAGTTTACTTTTTATTAGAGACATGCCACGATACACAGAAAATTCGTTTTTAAATTAACAAAACAATTCAGGAACAAATATCACAGAACTGAAACAGAGGACATCTCACAGTGGTCCCAGCTTCATCCTCTTTACGCTAGAAATGTTTTCTATTGTGATTTCTGTCTATATATATGTTTTTTTGTGTGATAAGTGAAGAATCCCCACCTTTTTAACATGTTGTTCTTCAATGCATCACAAATATGACAGGGACAGCACTGGGCAGAGGGCCAGACTGAGCTCTCATTTGAATCAATAACTAATGTGCTATTTTCTCAGGGAAAGCAGACTCCAGCTCTCTACCTATTATCTTTCTTGTTGCTGTAAAGAAAAGTCATCTTGTCTAGTAACACATGATGTAATTTTACTATTTCTGAAGGGCATACACAAAGGTCGTCTGAAACAGCCTCCTTTTTTTTTAATTGATAGGGTAAAATGTTGAAAAAGGAGACACAGCTTAACTCAAGCATAAAGTAATCACAGAGAATGACTGTATTATTCCAGAACTTAGGAAGTAATTTTCCAACATAGCAAGACTTAACCAATGTAAAGATAAAGTTTAGTTCTACTTCAAGTTAGATGGTAGGCGATAAAAACAGTGACTATTTTTTGGTTCTGAAAAATAATCAGGAAAGTATCCTGGCCATTTGCCTGAAATGTTCTTGGCAATTTTACTTTCTTCTTATCTTTAAGGCACTTCAACCCAATTTGTGGACACTTTTTCTGATTAACGTTTTTCATCAAAAAGTTATACATTGCTTGGGAGTGCTAGATTTTGGCCCCAGGAACTCTACATTATACAGACATTCCGGTAATAGTCCCATTGTCAAGTTTGGACAGCTGACAAGCAGATGCTAAGACACCCACTCAGTTTCTAGTTCTATTTTCACTTTCAAAATTCAACATTTTAACTTTCTTTGACCCATACGAAACCAATAACAGCATAAGACTTTAGTTATAATAAACATTTTTCAAAATACTACATCTAAGAGATACTATTTTTCTTTTACCACACCCATTTCCACACTGAAAACCACATTCAGAAAAATGTATCATCAAATGCTTATATATTTAGGACTCACTTTACTTCTTCAGTCTCTATTCAGGTAAAATTCAGTGATTTATTTATTTATTTATTTCCCTGCCAAAGGACTATGGGAAAAAAAATAAGTTTGACCAGCAAACAATACACAATTTGAGATAACTTTCAGAGATGGAAATAATGCAGCAAGCAGGCTATAGCATATTACAGAGCCTAAGAAAATAAACTCACTGTTTTTAATCCTAACGCATGCTGGGTGGACTTGGGTTAGTATCTATCTTCACTGCCCCTCTCCCCCATGAAAATGATTTACTTACCTCACTGAGATTTTGTGGAATTTGATGTAAGTAGTAAACGGTTGATGTTATCCTGGCTACTTAACATTTTTGCAACATACGTAATTCTGAGGTAGTACAATAAGAAAGGATGGATGAAAAACCAAACAATTTATTAAGTGTGTTATTCTATCAGAAGACTTGCTTTGACTTTAATAGAAACCATGATTTTATAAAGCAATATTCATTTGATACGTACAGGAACACCATCTAGACCAGGAAATCCTGGGACTCCAGTTGGGCCCTAAAAACAGGTGACATGAAAAAAACAAAGTTGCTGAGGTCATTAACTCTTTAGAGGAACTAAATAAGGAAATAAATATTATATAGTGAGAAACAAGAAATGCTTGTTTGAAATATGAAACAAAGCCTTAATTATTATCAGAAATAAATATCTGACAAAAGGCTTAGTATCAGACTAGCCAATGTCAATTTCTCGTATTCGTTCTTTCTCCGACAACTATAAATGTACAAAGAAGTGAAAGTTGACTATAACTTACAGCAGTATTCTGCACTTAATTTCATGACCTGCTCCTGTTTTGATAATACCTGTAGCACAATTTCTATTTACAGAGCTTATATCTCACTTGTTAGACACTTGCCTTAGTGATTTTAATCATCCACTGAGATGTGAAATTAGACCATTAAAATTAAAATTAAATATAAAAATTAGACCATTAAAATTAATATAAAGTACCAAGAGCTAAGTACAGGGATTGCACAGCTATGAATGATGTAGACCTGAACTGCAGTTTATACTCCGTAAATGGCAGTAAAATTATATTTAGTGTACAGTGCTTTTAAAACCACCTTGCTCCTCCCTCCAGCTCCACATTCCTCCCACAGTCCTCTGAGGTTAAGGAGGATGACATGATATATACTAATCAGAAACTTGATCGTTTTCATTTATTTTTTTCTTCTGAGAATTCTAAGTTCTCAATCCAAAGGGAAAAATAATCCCTGAAATACTTTTTCCAAAGAAAGCTGTAATTGATTTTAGTGAGAATTTTGGGTGAGCAAGATAGTTTGGCAAATGCTTTGTAATCATTCAGATTCTGTTTTACTTGTTAGCTTTTAACAATATATACTGTATGCATCCAAAAGAGATGTCTGTGGTGTTTCCTACCTTATCACCTTTTTCTCCAGCTGGCCCAGGCTGCCCATTCTCACCTCTCTGTCCTTTTTCCCCTGGCAGACCGGCTGGTCCTGTAGCTCCCAAGGATCCAATTGGACCTTGAGCTCCCAACTCACCAGGCTGACCCTGAAAAGAGTCCAAATAAGCCAGTGAATAATGCTGTACACCTCACAATAGTCAGCATTTTGGAGATGACTGTATGGATAAAACAAGGCTTGCAATGTTATGATTCAGAACAGCTCACAGTACAGGCAGCAGATCTGTTCCACGCATTAGATGCTATAGGAACAGAACTTTCAAATTTAACAATTTAGTCAAGGTGATAATTTCTTTTCATCTTCATCAGGTCTCCAGCACCACCTCTCCAAGATATCTGGGATAAACTGCAAGTCCTCCTGGGTCTACCAATGTAAGTAACTCCTACTGAAAAAATAAGACTCTACTGAGCATCATATTTTTGCCACCAGAGAAGTGTTGGCTCATTTTAGACAAAAGGGCTTTGTAGACCTTACAACATATCAAGAGAGTTCGCTCTCTCTTTCAAGCCACGTTATATACTCATTATCTTAATTTTTTCTAGCTCACGTCTTCCATCATCACTTTCAGATTTTTACACCTTATATAATAGGTGTGAAGTTTCCTGTAGGAAAAAATGATAGTTATTAGCAAATGCATTTTCAGAAAGTATAAATTTGAATAGATTGAGTTAAAAATGTTTAGGAGGCTGCAGAATGTCACTTATTTATACACAGCTCTAAATTCAGTATCTGTACCTGCAGTACCATACAGATCAGCTCTATGGATTTCTGTTTCCAAGGTAATCCATATTTTCAAGGAAAAACACTCCCCATTACAAAACAACTGGATTTCTTAGTCTATAGCGTTGGTATGGAGTTGTTTTGATTTTTGTTCTGTGCTGCTAAACAACTATTAAATCACAGACTCAGTGCTAAGTAAAAGAAGCTTTCTCGTCAAACATGTCTCATATGAGCTGTCTGCACTTTCACCCTACAAAGCCTACGTAACGCTCTTCATTATTCATATTTTTATCATAACATTGTGCATATTTTTCATTATATATCATCATAATGCTTTTGCTGTAAGTAGTTTTAAGTGTTTTGCTTTATTTTCAGAGTTAGTCCATCAATTATACCACATTATTTGAAAAGAGGGCAAAATGGATCCCCGTGCTTTCCAAAAAAAAAAAAAAAAGAAAGAAAGGCTACGGCTCTAAGACCACTTGAGGGCAGTAAAGGATATTTCAGTACAATCTCCATTCACAGAAACGACAAACCATACATTCATTTCTATGAATGGATTCAGGAAAAACAAAAGGACAGAAATCAAAGGTGGCTGTAGACATGTATGTTAGCTCCAGGCATCAAATTATGTTGAAGTGATAGAACCAAATTCCATTCTGCTGAGTGTAGACTGAATCTGTCTGAACAAAATCTTTTCTCACAAATTGCAAGCAGGGCCTTAAACCTTTTTTTTTTCCTCTAAACCTCAGGGCACTAAAACTATGACAAGAACTTAGTCCAGCGGCTAGGAAAAGAAGTCTGACAAGGATAGTGGAGGACTACCTGAAAAGGTATCCTCGTATACCTTGTGTTTCGCTTGTCATTACTGGCACCCCTCGCTTAAACCGTGATTTTGTTTCCAGTGAAGTCACTCGCAAAAATTCCAGGGCAGAATCAGCATTTTGTCTTCAGCAACAGTTGCTATAATTTTTGGATAGCATAATTGGAAGTATAAAATATTATGGAAATTGAGAGCTACAAGTATTAAAATCTGCTGATTCTACATTTTTGTTAACAATGGATGGACAGTAAGGATTCCGGGTATTTTTGAATATTTGCTTCTATGGGCAATTGTAGACAGTCTGTTGGCAGTGCCTTGCACATCCTCTGTTCTAGAACTGAATGTATTCATTGAAGTACCTTTTAAAGCAGCTATGGCAGACCATTCATACTTGAAAAAAAGACTGGACAACCATTTTAATTATAGCACAATTTTGAGTATTAGAAAAATAAAATGAATGAGACTAATAAAATAGTAAATACAATTATTTGAACCATTCACTCTACTGGAATCAAGACTTTTTCTTAGTATACTGAACTAGCTTTTACCATGCAAAATATAACATTCATCATAAGGAAAAAAAAATGTTCCAATGCCTTGGTGCTAACAGTGCATTTTTTTTGACAACAACGTGTTTCTGCAGCAACTTTACTATTTTTAATTAATGTGGACACTGCAGCCAAGAGTTGAGAAATGTTTCAAATAATGATGTATCCTTTGGACAGTTGAAGAAACATGATTTTCGGAGTGCTCAGAAAAAAGGTGAGAAGCCCTATGATGGTCATTAACCATCATAAGCAATAAACATGTATCCTAAAGGATATATGGTCCTTTAGGCTGACAAAAATGCCTTCTCTAGTTGCTAAGCTATGAATTCAATTGACTCCATGGTTTATGTCTTCAGCAGGAGGTAGTGAAGTCATAAAACACAGTCGCTGCATCCAGAATTCACAATAGGTTTGACAGCTGATACAACTTTAGCATGCCATGTCAAGCTGGTGGATTGTCTCCCTTTCTTTCAGCTCAAAGACTGATAATGACCGGGAGCTTTGTTAAGACCAAACTGATACCATGTCATAACAGCTATTATCACATCTATTATTTGTGCCCATCCAATGTGACTACCACAGCATTACGGTCTCAGGACAGCTGTACAAATAAAGAGGATGAAGGTAGTCATGCTCATGTGGAAATGACAAATTAGCTCAGTTAAAACGGACAGAATATGATGTCTTCTCTGCCATCTGATGCCAATCAATTCATTTAGATCCTCACTGCCTTGTTAATTGTCTAGCTCAGGAACTGCCCATGTCAAGACTATGGTCTGTCATTTTAGCATGTCCTGGACTTGACCTGCAGTAAGAAACTGACTTTTGACAAAACAAGACCATATCTTTTAAAATTAAGTACGCTTCCTGTGACTAAGACTCGAAATATTTCACAAGCATGCAGCAAAGACTGTGTAGAAAAAACAATGGCCAGGATTACTTGGAATTACTTTGTTTTGGTAGCCTGAGACTGACGAGCACCTGACTTTTGGACTGCCTTGAGCACTATCTGCATGAAAATCAGACATTTTAGAGGAGTCTTCACTGGAAAAGCAAACAAACAACAGTTCAAGCTACCAGAATGAATTCTATGTTTCACTTCTCGTTATCAATAAAGTTAAAAGAAGTCCAGTTATCGCCTTCAATTAGAACAGTACCTATGTTACATGCTATGTGGATGAATCAATGATACGGGAAATGGATTTACCTTCTGTTCTCATAAACGAAAGCAAAACTTCTCGGCAACTGCACAGCATCAGATTGCAGGCAAATACTACAGTGCTCCTTTCCATTCTGCACTAGACTCTGGCATGTAACCAGTCTTTTTCATTTTACCAGTGGCAGGATGGAGAAAGGGAGGGAAGTAAGAGTAGTCTGGAAGCAACAGAGAGCGTGCACAAAGGCATTTGCAGACAGATGTTTTCTTTTCTAATTTGCTTTGTGAGGTGGAAGTATCTGCTGCTGCTCTAAGCTCCACTCTTGTCCTCTCCCCTTTTGGAAGAACAGGTCTTTTACACAGCCAAGCCACAGCTTCCAGGACTTGTAAGGGCGTCCATGCTGGGAGGTTTCCACTCCTGCACTGTAACTCTGTAGGACTGGGTCCAAAACCTTTTTTACTCGAAGTCAAGGCTTCAGAATCAACCTTCTGAACATTAACATTACCAAGATGAGATACAGATGGGAAAACACATGACTAAGTGTCTTTAAATCCTCCCTCTTTTCATTATTAGAGCAATTTTTTCTTTGAGGATCAAACAAATATATGGGATGTACGTTATTGTCAATTTGTTCAGAAACAACAGATCACGTAGCGCCTTTGAAGTATTAGGTAACTTCTTTTTACAGTCAGATTTTGAGCTGATTAAATGCAATAGTAACCCTTAATGGTTGACTGGTCTCAGCATCCAGATTGTGCTACAACCTACTAGGAAAGTCTGTGCTCTTTTAGCATTAGTTTGTAATGATATGCTAGGGAACATAGTACCTGGTGATGCAGCTTAACCACGATGTTTTAGTGAATCACAACAAGTCACAGTGAAGAGCTGAAAACATTTTTCACAATTTTGTTTTGTTTTTAACACTGAACCATGAAAACAAGAGGCATCCAATAAGCCAGTGGGTGTCACTATTGTGTCAAAGAAGTACTGAACCAGAACGATCTTGGCACAGACACTCTAAGACAAGCAGAGGTTGAAAGCAGAGAGCTGCAAATAGAGTGTCTTGGACCACAAATGACTACCATCAGATTAGCTAATAAAATAAAATAAACTTTTGCTCTGATTCCATCTCTTGAAGTGTTCAAGTCCAGGTTGCCTGGGGCTTTGAGCAATCTGATCTACTGGAAGATACCTCTGCCTATGGCAGGGGAGTTGGATCTAGGTGGTCTTTAAGTCCCTTTTTACTCAAATCATGCTTTGATTTTATGATCCATTTTATTGATACAAGTCACTGATTGGTGATAGTTGGTTGATTCAAATCGATGAAGAAGAATGATTTTGTAGAGTTGTGTAATCCCTCAAATTCTGGTGCCCAGTGTGGAAAAGGTTACTGATCTGAAGCAACTTAGAAAAATACTATTAATAGTATGGTGGGACAGGAGAACCAAAATTACTGAGGAAGGAAAATACTCAAGGACAAAAGAAGAGGTAACTTATTAAATTCAAAATGCTTGAAAAATTTGGAAACATGCCTAATATGAAAACTGCTAATTTACAGATGCTGTTGTTGGACACTGTATGAAGAACAGTCTCAAAGAGACCTTACAGTGAGGAGAACGGAGTGATCCTGTTCTTATTCCACGTTCTGGTAAGTAGATTCCATTCTCTATCAGTTCAAATCCTAATTTCTGAAACCAGAGAACCGCGTCCTGCTCTGCTCAGCTACAAATAGATAAATAAATAAATAAATAAATAAATAAGTCTGCTTCAGATATAGGTCTGAGGACCTCCTTTCTCTAGGTCTGTTGTTCTGTGGTTCTCAGCTAACTTAAGTGAAATACAATAGAAATGCCACAGAAATGTGTAACTCATGTCAGGAGTCTCATATTTTAAAGAAATTAAATCGTATTTTAGCTAACATACTGAGAAAAATGATCAACAAGTACAAGGCAAAAAGTGGGACAGATTGGGGTTTTTTCAAATGCTCGTATGCATCTCTGATAAAGGATTCAGCTAAGCACATGCATTTTGAGATCACATAGATGGATTTTGCATATTTTACAAGTGCTGGATGTTCCATGTGAATGACAGACTGCAATTCTGCGTTAATGTTCAACACCATACTGGCAGGCAAAAAAGTGTGCTTTAATAATTCCTCTTAGGCACAAAAAATGACAATTTCCTGTTTCTCAGTTAGTAAATCTTTACACTGTGCTGTGAACTGGACTCGGTTAACCCACAGAACCCACTAGGGAGACATGATAACCCACAGGACCTATTAGAAAGATGTGATGAGAACAGCAGTATCAGAAGACAGACTACCACAGTGTTAAATTTCACCATTAGTTTCCCACTGTCCAACTCATTTAGTATCCCTCACAAATGCTTACTCCTTCCACCTCATATGCAAGACGTTCCTCATAGATACCTCTTTGCTGTTCTCTCCTCACCAGTATGAAAATAGGCCACTTGCTTCATCTGCAACAGAACGAACATTGGTCTTGCTGAGTTATACTTGTTGTTCACTTCGCTGCAGGCATTTCACATGATCTCATAGAAGCTTGATCAGGTTGGGTCATGAATAGACGCTTGCTTTCTAAATCTACTTAACTCTATAAACAAAGCCAAAGGAATTGAATGGGATCAAACTCCAGGGTCGGCACAGGACAAGTTTACAATCGGTCACTGCTAACTGCAAACATTTTTTAAATTATCTGTTAAATACTGTTAGAGCAGCCAGCATTTTTTAGGCCTCTGATTCAACACTTCAAAAATAATTAAGGGTGTAATTTTCCATGTTAGAGAAAGGGGAAAATGGAGGAAAGATTTCACCATCTCTTTGACATATCATATGGAAGAATAAAGAGGAAGATAAACTAAACCAATGAATTTGCTGTTTGCCTCTAATTACATTACTGCCTCCTTAAAGTCTATACTTCTTGACTGGGAGAGAAGAGGCAAAAGAAAATCTCAATTGATCGGGGCTGGCACCAAAAATCATGAAGAACACTTACTGAACATCCCCAGCTCTCTCAGCCTTTCCTCATAGGAGAGGTGCTCCTCCTCTAAGGGTAAGTCTTACACTACCATGTTCAACTGAAGATAATGAAGAGAATGCCATTCATCTGAATCCTCATGGCAAAAGAACTCAGAAATAGAGAACAGGTGAAAAAAAGTTGGCGTGGGCTACATATACCAATGTAATTCAATTACATACACTGTTAGAGCTCACTCAGATGCTGCCTTTCTCTTTCAGTCTTTGCAGAAGCCCCCCATATTGCAGCTGCTTGAACATAGCTGGTTGCTCTAAGTCTGGCCTTCCAGCTGCTCTGGATGGGATTACTGTCCCATTGCCTTTTGCCCAGCAAGTACACAAATTTTCTTGTCTTTTTGTGCTTTCGACAAACGTTTGCTGAGGGGGCTAGCTCATCCTTATTTTTGACATCTAGCCTATTCAAATAGCAAAAAAGGAAAAAAAAAATGAAGCACTCAGCAACAAAATGTACACTGTTGCTCATATCTCCATTCCTTTACAAAGAAGGTTTATTTAATAAACTGTACACTTCTGAAATTTTAGGCTTCGATACTGTACAATTCCAGTCCTTCAATGTTCATCTATTTCTTGCACTTTGAAGACCAGATTGAGGAAGATGCAAACCTCTGATGAACCAGCCTGGGAGCAGAATTCAGACTGGAAAGAAGATAAAGCATGATGTTTTGCATTCTAGGAAGCTAACAACAAGATAAGTAAGTGTTCTGTTTTGTAATAAGTAGTCTCCACAACAGCTAGGAAAGCAAAATTAGTGTGTCAGAGTGTAAAGGCAGAACGCAGAACACAGCAGAGAATCAACAGGATTGCAGGCTTAAAAAAAGATTAAGTAATACTATATAGAATAATTCAACACCATACATTAGAAAACATTTGCAACAATCTGTCTGAATGATGTTTATTTAAACTCTATTTCATACAATGGCTGATAAGAACTTTAACTCCTTGTGTATTGATGACTAGTAATAATTGCATGGCACATAAATTCCTGTTGCACTGGAGAGATTGTACTTGTCAGTGCGCATATGTATTTCAGAGCTGTTTCAGAGAAGGGTAAATTCTCAGCTTACATTAGCATAATGATCACTGAATTTATTTTGAAATGTTTATTTTCGTACTACACTGCTGTTAGGCACTTAGGTCTGGACTTTGTAAGTATTTAGAAAACTAATTGCAAATCCATGAGTCACGGTTCAGTTTACCTGCGGAGGGGACGACAGCTGAAGAAAGAGCCTTACTGACTGCAGTGCACATTGATTACTGCCTGATTACGGGCATGTAATTCAGAACTTCCAGACTACTGAGAGAGAACCAGATTCAGGGGGAAATTTCATCATCCTTTCTTTTTCCTCGTTTCACAGTCAGTTGTTTTTAAATGGTACTTCGGATCACATTTTTGGTATCCAAATCAGGCTGTTCTGTAGCGCTGTGAGACACTGCAATGCTGCTAGTCAAAATACTCTTCCTGGGATGCCAATTTGGTAACAGTGTTACAGAGATAGACACATCCTAGGCCCCTATTATGAAAATCCTACAGTATGGGGGAATCTTGTATAGACATAATCCCGGAGGATTAGGATAGGATCCAAGGACACCAGGGCAGTGATCATGACACAGCAAAGCATGCCAATGACTGCAGAAGCACAGGAAGGGAAAGGTGTGCCTTGCTTTTGTGGCCACTCAGGTTGTACAGAAAGAAACAAGGCATGCAGCCCCTCCAAAAACTGATCCACTATGCTCCAAATGTTGTTTTAAGCCCCAAACTTTAACATTAGTGCTTTGAAAGAAAATTGTTTCAATCACTGACAATCTTTCAGTTGTTTGATCACCAGGGAACAAGAAACACCTAAGTTCCCACAAAACTAGTAAATGGCACAGACGTTCTCTTTTAAACAACCTCTTAGGAGAAAACAAGCATAGATTTCTAAGCTTAATATATTATATGATTAGGCTTTGTCTAACTTCCAAATTGATCTCAAAGAATACTTACCAAAAAAAATGGCACCAGGAAATTAGAAACCTAATTTACAAGCAAACCTGTTCACAGTCTTAACTTCCTTCAATGACAGGTGTACTTCATCCCAGCGACAGAATTATGCTAGCTTGCTGTACTCAGACTTGTTTATGCTCACAAGCTATACTGAGTTTAAAGAATAGCAATGTGCACAAAATGAACAGTATTTGCAACAGCAATTATCAGTAATTCTGCTTATCACTTACTCTTGATCCTTTTTCTGGAAAGCACCGACAAACTGAACAATCCTGTCCCCCACATGGGTCAATATATGCGTATCCTCCCTAAAAGTTAACAGGTTATAAATTTAATAACACACAATAGACAGCAAACAGTTTCTCATATGGCATGGCACTATTATTATTATTAAATTCTCGGTTGTTGCTGAAAGGGTACAATAAGAAGCAACTGCTGTTTAAGCAAACTTAGCCAGTATTGAGGAACTGAACAAAAAACGTGAATTCTCTGTTAAAATGTTACCAAAATTAATAATATATTATTTATTCCTATTTAATTAAGATGTGCACTAAAGTTTTTGATTTGTACACATACTGTTCAATTAGATGATTTTTGAGGCAAAAGATTTGGCTACTGTTGCATGCCCAAAGGGCAGTTCCCTGCTGAGGAAGGAACTTGGCATAGCACCAAACGTCAGAATACAGCGCAGATTTTCAACTCCATGCCCACACTTTCAAGCTGGTGAGGTCTCAAGAAATGCACTTCCAGCACAGCCGGGGTGTGTCCAGACTGCTTAGCTGAGGACCACAGCAAACGCAGCGCTGACACCACTTGCCTCTTTGTGGTATGGACTGGCACCACAAAACACTGCTAGAGCCTCAAAAGCTGTTCTTGCATGCCAAGCTTCTCCTACGTTTTGCAAGTCACTGGGCAAAGTCAGGGCCTCTGAGGGACACTGGTACCAGAAGCACGTGATCCACATCTGATCATTTCTACCACTTCATAAAGAGTTTCTGACTCTTCACTTATAAACTCACTTAGGTGGTTGGAATGTCCGTTAGGTCACAATTTTTCAGTAAAATTAAGTGTGTAAATGATCAGAGTGGCTCTGAATAGGATGACAAGAACTTAAAGGATTTAAAAGCAGTTTAGGTAAACAAGTAAACAGTGATAACATGAAAATATTTGCTTAGTATGGATTTCATTTGTATCAAGGTCAAAATGTTTTATTTTAATAATCAACAGAACACAATAGGTTCATACTTCAGTTTTTCAAGGAGAAAGCACTGACAAATTTTAGATAAGGAAGAAAATTTCTGTACTTTCTATCTACAATATTTTTAGAATATCTGGTGCTCCCAAGCCTTAGAACTAGATAGAGGGTATGATAGTCACTCTCATAGACTGCTTCTCCTTCCCATACTGGACTTCCCATGAAATTCCTAATCTATCTCACACTAGACTCTCACCTAGTTATTAAAAACTTGACTCTATTGGAATGCGAATGGAATGCAACTTTCTAATAACACATAAGCTGTTTCCTTTTGTTCTAATAGAACACATTTATTTTAAAAAAAATACTTCAATCTTCAATATTTCAACTAAAAAGGGGTGACAGGAAAAAAAAAACAACATAAAAAAAAGCTTTTCATATATATTTGAAAGAAACAAAGAGGATGGACTCAAAAGACATTTCACTGAGGGCACTGCAAACATGAGATTAACACAGAGGACAGCACAGAGAGGAAAGTCAAGTAGATATTAAGACTATATAAAAATTTTGTATGAAAATTTTGACTTCAGGAAGGTGGGAATGTACGGAGGGGCCGGTTTTAACATATAGAAAAGGGCCTGAAAGCTAGAATAAGCATGATAAATATAATGGAGAGCCACTGAAGGGATTCCATGAGGAAAGATACAGTGCATGAGAGTGACTTTTTAAAGGCAGGTTTCCAAAAGTGTCTGAAGATGCCAAAGCTATAATCTAGGAGAATCCAAAGGAGAAAATTACAAAATAGTCAAGCTGAGCCACAGGAACATAAAAGAAAGTAAGAACTGCAAGAAGTACTAAAAGAAACATCACAGTTTTCCCACAGGTGATGTTGGTGTATATCCTGTTCTTTGAACTGTACCACTCTATTTATCAACTGTCAGAAGTAAATATTGTCACTTACCCCATCAATTTCTTGTGCTGAAAAAACAAGCAGCAGCCACCTGATTTAGAAGAAGGAGAAAACTCATTTAAAACTAAACTTCCAATAAACAACCTTCACAACCACGTAGCCTCTAAGAAGAAAGAAGTGTAGCCATATGATTAAGTCCTATTTGAGGTGATTACTTACTGAAAGGATATAAGAGATACGTGTCATCAAAAAATGGTCAGCATATGCTACATAATTTTATCTTTTTGAATTTGTGATCCTGAGTACAAACAGATAGGGATGTGCAAGAATATGTAAAAGTTCTTTTTCCTCCTGATAACCTATTGGAAATAGGTTATCCTACAATTAGGAACAGCCAGAGGGAAAGCATTCCAGACAGACTTCTACACCTCCACAGACACCATGGGTGAAGATGGAGCAGAGATGGGGGTGATTTGCCATCTGCCCCCATATGAGTTAACTACTACTGTTCTCTTTGGCTCAGAAACACAGCAAGGGAGAAAGAAGGCAGGGAGCAGAAGTGCACTCAAAACAGCTGCATGTTTCCAGAGCAGCTGCTGGGGAAGGCCAGCTCCATCCCAACCACTGCAAGTGGTGCATTATGAAGTTGCAATTGTGCCTTTTCTGACTTCTAAATGAATTAATAAATAAATATTTTTTAAAAAGAAAAAAAAAAAAAAAGTTAAGGAGGCCAAAATTTCTGCAGCAATACAAGAAATGATCATTATCATTAATGATTAATATTAACATTACTATTAATAACAAATAACTGGGTGCCCACTCTTTACGTGGAAAGATACATTAGATCCAGCTGTAATGTACAGGCTGTACTGTGTATTAGTCTACAGCTGCAGTAAAGCCTGTAACAAAATGCTTCAACCCTGCAAATTTAGTAAATCTCCCAAAGTCCTATTTATTTTTGCTTTATGTTATTCATGCGACCAACCCTTCGCAGCATTAACAACTGTGCTGGAAAACCCAGGCTTATCGTTCCAGACTATTAACTGTTCACAGAATCAGACTGCAAATTGTAAAACCTCTGTATGCACTGATACATACTGACAAATCGAATGTATTTTAGCTATTTATGCACATTTACTCTACACACTTTTTAAATTTACTTTGCCTGCTACTGTTTTTCAAGTGTGCAGATTTTATGGAAATTAAATGTCCATGAAAATGATTACTGGTGACTGAAGACAAACTCATATTCTCTCTTGCTAAAAGTGAAATAAATGCTTGGTTAAACAAGGTGAGGTTGTGCTATGATCAGCTATATGGTAGTAAATAGTGGAGTTTTGCATAACACTGCTCTCCACGCACAGCTGAGAGAAAGTCTACTGGAATTTAATCAGATTTGAAATATATTTATACATACCAACATTATTACACAGCCCTTTTTTGTACCTAAAGAACTCTGCAGCTCAAAACTTTTCTCTGCTGTTAGGCTTCATTCTCGCTAGATGCACTATCACTGCCTCTAGTTAGTCGCCTGACACGAAGACCTGAGCTGTAAGAAATTTAAAGCTCCTTAAAGCACTTCCTTTCTGTATGGCAGGGTTTATTCGACAGTGAAGATGCTCTATATCTAAGTGTTTCATCTAGTAGATGAAATCACACAACACAACAAGGGAAGAGAGGGTATGACAGAAATTCCTGGGCTTGGTGATGTGCGTTACTCCTAATGACCTTACATCCGAAAGACGTACTGGCAGCATTAAATCCAGCTGGCAGAAACCATAGGAAACATAGGAAATACTCTTGAGATGAACTGGTTCAGTGGGCTTTTTTTTAAACCACACGTGCAGGTGGTATAATAAAGACAGAAATACTATCCAGAATAGAAAGAACGAGATATTTGTGTGACAAATGAGTTTAAAAGAACCAGTGTGCCATAGCAGTTACTTGGGTTTATTATGAATTTGGGAATATTTGGGTTTGCATTGACTTTCTATGGAAGATATTATAGAAACGGAATTGTTTATCTCACACATTGCTCTTTGAATACTCCTGGTCACATTGACCCTCATCTTCTCCTCAGGATCATTTTCCTCCAGAAAGAACTCCTGCCACAGCTAGCACTAGCAAGTATTCCCATCATAGTTTCTAAAAGTTTTCTTCATACCTTTTAATATTTCTCCCTCATCTGCCAAATTATTCTGGGACAGGCATCCAGGTTTGAATTAGTCATTACTTTTCCTTCTGCAAATGTGCTCATCACCAGAATGGAGGTGTAACATCTTTTCTGTTAAAACAGTTCAGAATTATAGTTCCTGTTGTCTACCATTTAGTTGGTGTAGTACCCTAAGTTTAAATGATATGAACTTACAGACAAATAGAAATCATGTGAACTACCTTATATGCTTACAAAATTTAAGGCTGACTGAGGATCATTTAACTGGTGATTACTGTTTAATTGATAGCTAAGAATGTATCTCAGTGACTCTAGTTAAAAATTGTAGTGATCTGTAAAACTCACCAGGCAGCTCTGAAAAGCCACTTAATCCGTTCAAACGAATCCTTTGTTAATGCCATTCACATTGATTGATGATCTGCACTTTTTTTTCTTTTTTAAATAAAACAGCAGGTCTTCTGTTTCCTTCTGTTTGTGGATGGTTTACAGACACCATTCCATTCTGTTGTCGTCTTCCCCTCTGAACCTGTTTATATGAAAATATATATCTGAGGTACAATTTTACAAGAGTAATTACTGGAAAACCAAAATGTGTCAACAACTGAAATATATCCCACGGCACAGCTTTATAGTGGCACTGTTACCCCTATTAAGCAGCATTTTTATCATCTATACAATTATTTCAAGAGGACTATAGATGAAATTACAGGTGACATGAGAAGAGTACAAGATTTTACTCTAGAAAAGATTAGTCTTCACCCACTGTTTGAAATAATGAACAAAGAGCATCTTGCATATTTATTTCTTAAAAAGCTGTCATACCTACTGTTTCTGCTAAGAGCGTTAAAAAACGATGACACCTTTCTACTGTAAAGACCTAATGAACTTAAAATATATATATATAGTCTAGATATTAATATCAAGACCAGAGTTAGCAGTATCTGCTGCAAACTGAGTTGGACTGGTGTGTAGGCATCTGCATGTGTGTCTGTGCAAAGGACTACTCTGAGTGCAGCATAAGCATTATACAGTTTCAGGTCAAGAGTTACATTCACATGTATGGATAGATAACACAGCAAACATCACCTGGATGTTTAAACTTTATTTTTAGTCCATTTTTTCCACAAGTTTTGCCAGGATTTAGGGAGCTGGAAGCTGGAAGTGCAGGACTGACCACAGGGCTCTGCAGTCCCAGAGAGGTAAAAGTTTGCATGCCGAAATGAACTGTACCATGCATCTGTGACCTGACTTGGGTCCAGCAGAATACACGTAGTTTTACGAGACAGTGTGCTGCACCAACTTGTTTGTAAGCTCAAGCTTCACAGATCTAGAGAAATGGCCAGGTCCTGTGCAGACTTACTTACACCCCAAATAAGACAAAAGCTGAAATCCTTTAGAATAAGGTACCTCTGGCAAAGGATTCACAGAGGTTATCTCAAAGTGAAGGCTTAGAGGCTTGGCTTCTCCTAGGATAGCCCAAGTTTTTACAACCTTTTATTTTTCCGTGCTGTAGTCTTCCAAATCTGGGGAGGTTCATTTTGAGGAGACTGAACACTGCCTAGAGTAAACAGCCAGGGATTCACTTCCTTTGGAGAAGTCCCCTGAGTAAGCAAAGGCAATCGGCTGCTGAGAAGGGAGCAAGGACGCGAACCTGCAGCAAACCGGCTGCTCTCTTTCAGCTGTTGAACAAACAGCTATATTTTCTTTGTAAAACAAATGAGTGTGCAGTTCCAGAAACATTACTGTCTTGCTTTCTGTAATTTACTGTAACGGCTTGCTAACTAGAACTAATTTGTGAATAATATCGACTCCTGTGTGTATGCACAGTATATCCATATCCCACGGTACCATGCACTGACTCATGAATGAACAGCCTACGGGCAACCCGTCCATGCTGCAAGATCACACTCCACATACACTGCACAGTCCTCCCTTCATCTGCCAAATTCTTAGTCTCCTTCTGTGCCCCAGTTTTTCATCTGTGTGGAAAGAAGCAAGGAAGGAAGGAAGGATGCACAAATACGTTGATACCTCACTGATTTTTTACATTAGTAATATAAGCAAGACTGTGAGGCATTAAAATACAGCAGGGAGGGACTGCCTCAAGTGGAAATTCCAAGCCAGTCACAAAGTGTTAGACTTCACAGAACTTTGTTCTTGTTGCCTGCGATCCATGTCGTTATTTCATTATCCAGACAGCTTCTGAAAGTGATGAAGAAATTCAATTTGGTATGTATTTGTATTAGCACAGAAGCTTTAATTTTCAAATTAAATTCCATTTTGATCCAACCCATTGACATAGTTTGAAACCATACTTAAAGCACGAGTGGAAGACTTAACTTTGCTTTTTCATCATGCCCACCTAAAACCCATCATTTTCTGAACAAGCTTCATACAGTTCAAAGTGTTTAGCCGCCAGTGCAAGAACATAAGGATTATAAAGTGTTATTTAGGCAGATATAGCCATCTGATCTCATGTTTTACCTTTTGAAGTCACAAAAGTTACCACCATAGAATACTTACCTAATACTTAAAGTGCAGAAAAAGCTCGCGCTGTAACATAACCTAGTGCTTAGTCTCTAGACAACAACCGTGAAGGAAGACCATTTCATACCTAGGGACACTGATGAAGACCACATCTCCCTTGTCAGTATTTTCCCATCTCTGCTTTTAGCCTTGTTGATTTATTTTTTGGAAATTGCCACGTGGGTTTTCATCATCTGAAAACTGACTTAATAGCTTTGTATTGTAGCAGTATTTCATTCACTAGGTCCTCTGCATATATTCTTTTCTCCTCATAGTGTTTTTCCTTATTTCTTCTGTTTCTTCCAATATTTCTTTGACCTTGTATTCAAAAGCCCCCGTTAAGTATCTTCTTGTTTGCTCAGTGAGTTATACCATTCATCCTGCCTCTGAACTTTCATCATTTCTGACCATTCTCTTCCACTGACCCTGGTGTCCCAGACAACCTCACACCTTCTGTTTTCACTTTTGTGTGGCGCTCTGCTACCTTCTAACACCAGTTCTTCTAATGTTAAGTTTCAGTGATGGATTTAGGTGCTTACAATGTACAGATGCCTATGGCTTATAAACTGTAGGCCACATTTTTGTCCTTATTTGTCCTATATTTGTGCATAAAAATCATAGCACTGCTACAGTTGTTTGGTTTAGGGATCTCACAAATGGATGGATTTAGTGATTTTCTCCCTGAGGTATCATTTTCTCTACATGGTCACCATCAATCTGGCTTGAAAACCAGGGATTTTTTTTTCCCTCTTCTTTCTGTACCTGCCAGCTTGCTCTCATCAATATTTGGGATTTTAGAGTAAAGATGATCGTGTCTGTCATGATGTACAAGATCTTTGGCACTGAACATGATACTCTGCTCTTCCAGGGACACGTTTTTGCTGTGGGGAAAAGTAGCCTCTCGTAACTCGCTTTCACAGCGGATTTCAGAGGGGTCTGACAGCGCGCTGTACTGAATGGAGACCCAGCTCTTCTAATCCCATGCCTGTTTGAGCGGCTGTTTTACAAAGCTCTGTGGTTAGCTTTATGCTCATGAAAGACTTTAGATTTCTATCTCATGAGTAATCCTGACTAAATTCGGATACATATATTATATTGCTGTACAGCTAGGCTTTTCCTGCATCGCTTGTAGTGCTCACCAGAGCCCTAACAGGCTGTCCCGTACAGCGCTTCAGAACACTACAAATCAAGTGGGGCTGGCCTGGCCAACGACCTCCAGACTCTGCCCAGCAGTCTTTTTGGTGCGATGTTACTTCTGTCAGCAATACAGATGTGATAAACTAACTTTACATACTGCCAGCACTTCACAAACCACGCTTCCATTCGGAAAACCTCCCTATTACTCAAAGCTGTGCGAAAAGCCGGGGCAGAACCGCTTCCCGGGGGCTGCCATCGCTGCAGCGGCCAGCAGCGTGTAATTAGCCACCCGGTCTCCGCCGCCTCATTACCGACCCCCCGCTAAAAGCCGAGCACAGCCGCCAGGTCTCGGTCCCGCCACAGCCGCGCACCTCAGCGCTGCCCCCCCCCCCCCCCCGACCCCTCTCCGGCCGGGTCCCCGTCCCCATCGCGGTCCCAGCACGGCTCGGGGCTGCCCCCTCCGCTCACCTCAGCTCCCAGGTGGGAGAACCCCCGGCTCCTCGCCTGCCCCGTGCCCGACGGACGGACGGACGGCGGTGCCCCGGGGTGTGTGGGGGTGTGGGAGGAGAGGGGTGGCCCCGCCCCGGCCGGCCCTGTCCCCTGTCCCCACCCCGGGGGGCCGGGAGCGCTGTGGAGGGTGCGAGACGGCAGCCCCGGGGGGCAGAGTCGGAGCGGCCCGAGCCGAGCTCCGCAGGCAGCGCTGGGATGGCCGCCGGGGGCTGTCCCGGCCGCCTGCCGCCGCTTCTGCCCCTGCTGCTGCTGGTACTGCTGGTGCCGCTCGCCCTGCTCCGGCCGGGCCGCGCCGCGGCGGCTGAGGTGAGTGCAGCGCTCGGGAGCGCGCTCGGAGCCGCGAGGAGGGAGCGGGGCCGCGCCTCAGGCCTCGCCCGCCTGCCCCGGCAGCGCCGCGCCCTCAGGTGCCGCCGCCCCGTCGGGGCCGGGTGGGCGCCGTCCCCCCCCCGGCCGCCTTCCGCCGGTTGCTTTCCTCCCGTGGCAGCGAGGTGGTGGCTTCTCCTCGCCTGGGGTTGCTTCGCAGCCCGTTAAAACACCTCGCCGGGCACCGTTACGAGGAAGCTGACCGTCTGCTTTGCCGCTGTTAAACGGAGCCAAACGCTGCCGCTGTGCAGATTGAAACAAACCGATTGATAATAACGTGTCTTGGAAAATGCTGCACCTCTTTCATTTGCCAGTTCAGTGCCCAGAAACAGACCAAGCACCTCGCCCATCGTGTTCTTTCCTGGCACTCTGTGACTAACCTAAGTCGCGTTTGGTCGTTTAACAAAAATCTAATTGCTTTATTTAAGAAGGAGTTAAAGCACCTCCTGATTCTTAATAGAACAGAGGTACCAGAGCTATTTGCCATTCCAGTAAATTACCAATTTTCTGCAAAGTTGTTTCAGGCTCTGCGTAGAAAGCCATACAAATAGCCAGTAATAAGTCCTGTTTCCCTCTTCTTCCTGGTTGTTCTTAATTCCATTCCTCAGCGGGCACCCTCATCGCCCTCGCTGCTCCCAGGGCACGGACATCACCATCACCGTCTGTGCTTCTGGGTGGCTGCGCACAAGCACGGGCTGTGCACCGGGAACGCCTCCCCCGGCACACACACATTGCTCTAGGCTCCTGTTCTGCCTGCCTTGATCTCGTCCTGCTGTGTTGGTTTTTTAACTACAAGGGAAGGGAAAACGAGGTGTTTTGACAGGAGGCCGCATATGTCCCAGTGAAGCACTTTCTAGCATGCTCGGTAGGATCCTGGAGTATTTGGCAGTTTTGCAGACTCGGGTACCTCAGTTCATTAGCAGCCTTTTTGCTAAGAGTAAATCACAAAGTTCCAAGGTACCACTTTTCTAAATTGTTGTCGTTATTAGATCCTTGTTTATGACAGGATATAGGGTGGTGAGAAGTGTCCGCGCTTCTACGAGATTTCTACTCAAGTCTTGCTGTTTAAGCAAAGCTCGAATGCAAGGTAGTGATGCAGTGGTTCTCTGAAAGTTCAGATTTCAAATGTTGTCTGAGATTAGTTTAAACTAGATTTACAACAGATAACGTCAGATTAAGATTCAGATGTCAGTTTCTGCTCTTCTGATATATTCTAAAGAAAAAAATCTGTTCTAAGGAAGTTTTCTAGATGATGGAGGAAATTGGAAATTTAAAACCAAAAGTTTAATTTGACGTCCTAATTAGTGGTTAATGTTAACTGGCATGAAGTGATTTGTTATAATAATTGACTGAATAAGTCAGTGCATCTTAGCTGGACTGTCCATTGCAAGGCAATAGTCATCATTTATGTTTTTAAATCATGCTACGTTTCCATGTGAAAATCAATTGATATTTGTCCTCACAGCCCTTCACCGTCGTGACTTCCCTGTCCTTAGGAGCCTGAACTTTCTGGCACATGCTAGGGAGTATTATTATCTGCATTCCTGGCCACTGGCATGCTCTAATCACATCTTCTGAAAACTCAGCAGAAGTAGCATCTTCCCATGTCAAAGGCTTTTCAGCTTGCTTGATGTATTCCTTCACTCCAAATATTGATGTTATAATCCTTTGGATTTTTCCACTGTTCATCTAAATACCTTAGAATAATACAAAATAAAACATCTTTTTTTTTTTCCCCTCAGGGAATGAAGTCTTTCTTATTCCTCATATATATATATATATATATATATATTTCCTCTCAGAAAAAAAAATAAATAAATGAAATTTGCTTTCCTTTTCATTTACTTTAACAGCATCTGGAGCTGGTACTTGGTACTATCTTGATGTGCACATACAAGCCAATTCTCCTGAGAGTGTCATGACTTTAATATTATCCATGCTTTTCTTTTCTGCTTTACAGTGATGTATGTCTTGAAATTAAATGTGAACCTAAAAAAGCTTCCTGAAATGTGTAGTATCAAATGACACTAATAAGAAAAAGACATGGGTCAGTTTATCGATAACTGCTCCTTAGTAGCATTGATCACTTTTATGGTAGCATCATGTTGATGTGTTCAGGATAAAAGAAGGCTTCGACTTGAGCGAGATTACTTAATTGCAAGTTAGTTGCTCATCACCTCACATTACTGCTAGTGCTGAATTTTCATTGTAATACAACTACAATATTGTATTAGCTCACGGGATACAGGATACACTGTATCCTGTATTTGCATCAATCATTACTCTGCATTTTTTCATCATGGCAAAGGAGGGGAGATAAAATACAAAAAATGCAAAAACAGTGACTACAAAACTAGAGAAGATCTTTTTTTCCATCCTCTTTCTCACTTATGTTTACTGGCTGTGACTAGATGCAAGTGTTTATTTTCCACAATTTATTTATTTTTTGTCAGGAATTTTAAAATTCATGGGCAAATACTTGTAAGCCAGTCTCTTCTTTATGCAATACTGATATTTTCCCCTAAGTGCTATGTGCAATGATCATGTGCTATGTGCTAAGTACTATGATCTATGTGACAGCAATATCGCTTGTATTTATATTTATATATAAATATAATAAATATAAATATATATATAAATATAAATATTGCTTGTATTTATATACAAGCAATATTGCTATCACATAGATCGTAGCACATGGCTCTGGAAGGGACCAGCGCGGGGTTCTAGCTCAGCCATGAGCACCTCCGGGTCTGGTAAGAATGGGATGCAGGCTGACTGGCTTTGTGGAATGAGCAATCAAAATGTTGGAGGCACAGTGAGAATGAAATCAAATCAGCGGCACAGTGAGAATGTGCCTTCTCTGCCGGCCTTTGGAAGCACCCAGGCTCTGTACCATGAGGCAACTGAGAAGGGACGACATGCACCTGAATATACAAAAGAGTTCACTGAGCATGTTAGAAGAAATTCTTTGTGAAGTGCTCTCTTTGATTTGGTTAATACGATCCCAAGTCTGAAGTCAGTGGGGGTGTTACGCTGATAATTGACCCCAATTTATACAAGACTGTTCTGATCCCGATTGCCTCTGCAATTAGTTGCAGCCATCATTTCCAGAAACAGGCCAATGTCAGAGCACTGCAGAAGAAGGTTTTTCCCCCTGAGCCATGATCGGAGTTCCTATGAATTGGTAGAACTGCCCTAACGTTGGTGCACCACACAACTGATGGAGCTGAGCTCTCTTACACCGCGTGGAAGCTTGCTCTGGTGGCCCAGAAACGTGCAGGGCTCTGTTTAGAGCTGCAGGCCGCAGCACACGGCTGAAACAAGATGAGCCTCCTTAGGTGATCTTTGTAAAACGCCTGTGAAAACTGAACTGTTAACACTTAATTTTTTTATTATTATTATTATTTTTTCTAACAAATCTGCTAAGTAAATATATTTTTAGCCAAAACTCTATAATTCAAGTTATATCACTGACTGAATAATATTAAAATGATCAAAGTTGGCAGGCAGACACTGGTTCTTTCTTCATTGCTTTGCATTTCATATAGGAATAACACCATTTTATTTTGAGATCCGTGCAAGCACTCCCTTCTGCAGTACCTAGAGCTGGTTTATCATAACATGGCTTTGAAACAGAATACTTTGCTATTAAGTGCAACTAGTATGGGATGTCCGGTCATCTATTTTACTGTCACATTCTCACCCCGCTGCCTAACACAGTAATACTAGAAGGCTCAGTATGCTGGCATGAGTTACAGAAGCTGAGGAGGACAGTGAAATACAAAAAGGCTTTTTTCTTAACTGTTTACAGTCTCAGTCGCTCTTGCACGCTGAAGTTCTACTTTGTCACACAGTCTATTTCTAGTTTTATTTTCATTCTTTGTCTTGTTTTTTAACTTAGAAGTTTTGTGATAGGGTACAAGTCTCAGAGGTTTACAGGTTTTCCATTTGGCCTGGTTCAGTGAAGGCTTTGTAATTGGGACTTGAGGCTGCATTTTCCCATTTGTGGAGGAAGCTGCAACAAAAAGCAACCTTTTTTGTTGTTGTTGTTTTGCTTTTCTTCTTTTAAATCTGTAAAAAATCACAAAGCCTTTCCAAAAAGCAAAAACCAAAGCATGTGCAGTAAGCTTTCTCTGAGCAAGCTACTGTTGCTTTCATTTCTATTTGCACCACTTAACAGAAGATGCACACCAGGAATTTTATGAATATACAAATATACGGGCCTGAGGAGACAACGAGTATAATGAATACCATTCCCACACTCAACAGTTGGGAAGAAATAGTGTGATATGATGCTAATCATATTATGGCAGGATGGCAAAAATTCACTAGTTAAATTATATGTGTTCTGTGCTATTAGGTTGCTCTTTTAAGATGCCTTCCTCTTAGGAAGGAAGAGCACGGATGAATAAGCTGCTTAAACACCCTTAAGTTTGCTACACAAAAAATTCTGTGTCCTGAATTGCCTAATCTTTTTTTCCCTGTGGATAGGAAGAATATTTATTTGTGTTGTCCCAACGTCCTGTTCAAGGTCAGGAGAAAAAAAAAGAGAAAAGAAAACACAGAGATAGTGTTTATGGGACTGCCTTTGGAGATTGAACCAGTATGAATGTATCGTGAACATTTAGGTCCAGTTTCTGATAGCCCTCATCACAGTATCTTCTACCCCAGTGAGATTGCTTGTAAAGTAGGACAGTGGTCACTGCATCAGAAACTCCTGGGTTCCAGCAGAAGAAAGCCAGCCATCATTCTCCCTGCTTAAAGAGGGCATAATTCTGTACCTTAAAAAGTAACAGATTCAATTTAATTTCAACTGATTGTTTTTCAAAACTGCCCACAACATGCCAGGTTTAGTTACATAGACACAGTAATTTTAGGCAGCTTCTACAAGGCAGGCCAAGGTGGTTGTCACTGAGCTCGCAAATTTCAGTTGGGGAAAACTCAGGGGTGTTTTTCTTCTAAATGACAACATTTTAGTTGTTTTATCCAAACATAAAGATGACAACATGCAGGCACAATGAAGATTGCTAAGCCCTACTGTTCTCACACTCCCTAATTCTTTACCATCGGTGAGTTGGAGAGGAGAAGGGAGTAGCGCCGTGCAATTAATTGCACTGTATCTGCCTGGACAAGAATGTGGCTGGCACTGTGGAAGTTGGACGTCGAGCTATGAGGAAGATGGCACAGCGGCATGCTTTCATCACCACAGTATAAACAGCGATGCTATGGGAGCTTCTTGCAACTTGCACACAGCTGGGTTCGTTCACAGCAAAAGAAGATACGCTGTTTAGTTGCGTGTAGTACGGAAGGAGAAGCGCAGAGTGTTTTAAGTCTTTTTTTTTTCAAGTGCATTATATTACCTCATTTGAACAGAGGCTGCGAGAGATAACAGAAGTTTTATGAAAATGTTGTTTCTGTTTTGCACTGTTCTGTGTCAGGTTTTTGTTCTTGGTTTGTTTCTTGTAACAAATGTGACAACTACTAATGAAGAGACTTCACTAACAACAAAATTGTCATTAAGCAAAGTTCTTATGCAATATTTTTTTAACTTTAAAAACTGATCAGGATTTCAAAACTGTTTAAATTTATGAAGTGAAAAGAGTTTCTGTACCCATGTACCTGTGACATAGTAGAAGGCTGTCTAACTGTTCATCTACAGCAGCTTCTCCCATTTGTCCGTATCAGTCATTTACCATTGATTTTTGGTTGATTTGCAAATGCAATTATAAATACATCTTCCTATTACATTAAAAATAATCCTTTTCAAAATAACTCTAGGCTTTAAATTAAGGACAGAAAGCAAGGAAGTTCTTATCAAATACAGATAGGCATATGTTGTATGTTCACATTGATCACAAATTGTCTATTTGTTAATTAGGCACAAAATACTGCTGCTGTGAAAGGTTCTGAAGACTTTTTCCAAAGATCGTAAATGCTTAGGACGTCTCTTCCATACCTCATGCTGAAAGCAGCACATATCCAGTAATATAAGGGCCGTGTTACCAGGGAGGGATAGTGATTCAGTAGCTATTCCCTGAGCAAGGTTCCCATTACACGTGTTTAATGGAGCTTATTCAACACCAGCCGTGGCTGGAGCATTGCAGTTGTCTTCCACAGCCTCCGAGATCAGTTCTCCCTGCATAAGACATTGACTGAGTTATTTATTAGTTAAAATTGCAGGTGTGTTTCTTGGTAATGGAAAGTAAAAATGAAATAATTTGCGTCAGGTGCAAAGTATTTGTCTGATAGGCAAAATGCTGTGAATTCGGATAGCATTCGTTGCTGTTAACAGGAGTCTTCTAAGGTAGGAATGTCTGGCTGCCTTCCAGTTCACAAGTGACTACACAATGTTTCAGGGTTTGGGAACTGACATATTTTCCTTCATCTCATCATCTCCTATTTCTGCTCTATGTTGTCTATACTTATTGAAGGCTTAATAATTTGGTTTTGTTGTACTGGTCTAGCAATCACTAAAAAAACACAAAGTTCTTCGTAGTCTTTGATAATTTTAATGAATTCATGTTTGATGCTTAGAATGCATGAAAAACTTTTAGTATACAGATTGTGATTGTGAGAGTGGTATTTTGTTATGATAGCAATGTTTTGGAGTGAGGGAGCTTCATTCTCCAGTACCTTGTGCGCTACGTGGTGACTTGCAGTTGTGCAACAAGAGGAAAATGCTGCAAAGGTCACATATTTACTAACTGAGTCTAGGTAGAATTACTAACTGTGCTCGTCTAGTTAAGTATCCTAATGCAAGTGCATCTTAGACTCAGAAAAAAAGATTTTCTTTATATAACTTTTTCCACACTAGGAACTTTTTTCGTGGGATACAAAGATGGTGAAAGGCCTAGAGAGGACGATGTATGAGGAGCGGCTGAGGTCACTGGGCCTGTTTGGCCTGGAAGGGAGGAGGCTGAGGGGAGACCTCGAAGCTTCCCTCGAGGGGGAGTGGAGGGGCATTCGCTGATCTATTCTCTTTAGTGACCAGCGATAGGACCCGAGGGAATGGTGTCAAGCTGTGGCAGGGGAGGTCCAGGCTAGACATCAGGAAGAGGTTCTGCACTGAGAGGGTGGTCACACACTGGGACAGGCTCCTCAGGGACATAGTCACAGCACCAAGCCTGTCAGAGTTTAAGAAACGTTTAGACTGTGCTCTTAGTTATATGGTTTGAATTTTGGGGTAGACCAGTGTGGTGCCAGGCGTTGGACTCCGTGATCCTTATGGGTCCCTTCCAACTTGGGATGTTCTATGATTAACTTTTTTCATGGTGGCCTGCAGCTCCCGCACAAGGGGAGCGGAGGGGCAGGTGCTGAGCTCTGCTCTCTGGGGCAGGACCCGAGGGAATGGCATGGAGCTGGGACAGGGGAGGGTCAGGCTGGGGGTTAGGGAAAGGTTCTGCACCCAGAGGTGGTGGGACACCGAGCAGGCTCCCCAGGGCAGTGGTCACAGCACTGAGCTGCTGGAGCTCAAGGAGCGTTTGGGCAGCACCCTCATACACGTGGCCTGGCTTTGGGGTGGTCCTGTGTGGAGTCATGGGTTGGACTCGATGGTCCTTGTGGGTCCCTTCCAACTCAAGACATTCTACAGTGCTATGATAATGTTTTACACCCATTTTTATTAGATGCAATAGAAAACACGTAGTAGAGGACACTAGCGAAATGGGTCTTCTGTAGTTTTAAACAGTATATGAACATCAGCTATTTGAGCAATATTATTCTGGTCCGAGTTGTGGTTTGTAGATGCAGCTGGAATGTGTGAAATGATTGCTTTGCACTGAGACAGCTCAGGAAGAATTCAGAAATCTCCTTGTGTCAGCAGCCCTGAAAATTCACAGCCAAGGTTCTTAAAGGAATTGGCTCACTGATACATCATTTTTAATAAGTATTGGAATTTAAGAGAAATTACAGAAAATGGGAAATCAGCTGATAATTTACTGCTACTTATAAAGGACTGTTGTCATGGCATGCATAGTTTTAGGCTGCTCAGGATACCATTAGGGAGCAGAAACGTGGGGGGAAGAAGTGTTACCACAGAAAAGTAGATCTTGTCCAACGAAAGTTATTTCATGTTTTAGTGGAGTTCTACTTCAGTGATCTTTGAAATTAGAAGATAAAGACCTAATTATGGGATGGGTGAGATGCTAATAGAAATGAACTTTAAATGAAAAATCAGACTTGCATTTTTAATCATGAGCCAGATCAGCGTCCAGAACCAGCAGTGCAGGCAAGTGACAGCTTCAGCACTCACTTGAGAGAAGACACCTGGGTTATTCTTACTGTCCGCTGTAATTAATGAATTTCACTTGCACTGCTCTTAATTCATGTTAAAATTCCTCATGTTGCACAGTCATCTTTCATTTATGTTAACCAGGACTCACCCCTGGAATCAGTGGCATTCACCCATGAAATTAAAGACCAATCAGGCCAAAAGTGTGAATTTAAGCCCCTACTCAACCAGGTTACTTTGTTCCTACAGCACACATTTAATTTCAGCTCACCTTTCATCTGAATGTCTTTGTTACTCATCCTGGGTGGTTTTGATGTAGGCTTCATCTGAAACCCGCTTAGGGAATACGGTACCTGATCTTTGCTGTCTCTGTCCTTGTGCAGGTTTATTTGTTTGTGTCTTTTAATATATAAATGATGTATTTTTAAATTGTAGCTGACCATGATGGCTGACCTACTATAGTCTTCTCCAGATCTAGATCTAGAAAAATAAGCAAATGCTCTGTCTCCTCTGTCGTCATATATGTCTTTGTGGAATGACGTGTGGAGAAACACTGACACATCCTCCTCTCTGGCTCATTTTGTATGTTCCCCATCTTCTTGCCCTTAACCCCTTCCCCAAGTGACTGTACTACCCTCCAAATGTGAGTGACAGAACTCAAAGCTTGTGCTTTTGGTAGAAATGCCTATTGTTTGCTTTTTTTTTCCTTGTGTTGATGCTTTGTGATCTCCTTTGAGGCATTAGGGTTTGGTAATATCCCTAGATCCATTCTCCGATATCCTCCGTATAGCTAGGTCTGTCGGCACGGTGCCGTGAGCTGGGTGACGTTGCCTGATGCTCGGCTACGACTGCAGCGTTGGGAGCCGCGGTGCCATCCTGAACCCACATCGAGCTTTGCTTAGGTGACAATGCAGTCCTAGTATGGTTTTTCTTCCTTCTTTCATTGTTGTTTCTTTGAGGGATTCGGTAAAGGGAGAGGACTCACTTTTTAAACAGATACTTGAATTAGTCTCTGAACTGGGGGAAGGAAGAGGTCAGAGCCTCACAGAATCCAGCCCCACAGTGTGGGAAGGGCACCTCAGCATTATACATACCACTGTAGGAGGCCCCAGCGTGGAGTTACCCAGTGAATAAAAGTGCAGAAGATGTGCTGCTGCAGAACAGGTGCCTCAGTGTGCAGTGCTGGAATTATTTAAAATGCACGTGCTACTACACTGCCATTCTAAACTCCTCTGAAAGGAGCTCTTCTAGGTTGCTCCAAGAAAGTGTTGTGGGTTTTTTTTTGTTTGTTTGGTGGTTGTTGTTTTTAATTTTGCTTCATTGGTTAATTTCTTTGATTTGTTACCCACACAAGGACTTGGCTTTGTTCATTAGCCTAGATTTTTGGATCAGAAATCTAGTTCCATCTCCCTGTCTGATTATTTGAAATAAAACAAGGTGATTATTAGAAAAATCACAAAGCTGGAAAACACGCAGCCACTTACAGAGCTGTTATTGTGAGTATTTTGAATAATCTGTTAATAGCTAATATTAAATTTCCCTATCTTACAACTCGGTAGTAGACTGTTGCTTTATGATGATCCTTTGATAAAGAAGCTGCAGGCATCTTGCAAGGCTGTGGAAACATCCAGGCAGCATCAGTAGTGTAAGTGAGCAATGACTTCTTGGTTCAAAGCTCCTTTACAGAAGGCGTAATCTAATCTTATGTAAAAATCATATGCCAAAACATTTAGCGTTATCCAGCTAACTGTCTGTGTAATGTAGAATCATCTTTGGTCTTTTCAGTTTAGTTTAAAGTGAGATGCATTCACAAAAAGATCTAAATGGATTTGAAAGCTAACTAATGGCAAATTAAACACATTTGAAGCATTCTGACTTCTTGAAGAACAAAGGCTCTCTTTCTTCAAATGGTTTAATAACCTTCATTAATTATGTAGCATCATAAGTTTTTACATGTTCATGCATTTAATTTCACATTGGATTAATCTGGGATTATAAATTAAAAGTAATATTTTCGTCTGTATCCGACATACCGGGGCTTCTGCAGATTATACTTACTAGGGAAGAGTCGTGTCCCTTGGTAATTTCTCTACATGTCCTGAAAATTGTGCTTTGCATACAAACACTTTAAAGAATCTGTTTGTTTGTTTGTTTGTTTGTTTTATAGTTAGAAATAAGGCGCAGCTCTGTTAAGGCAGAATTACGATGGCAAATACTAGTAATGTAGAAGCCTGTGAGTATTTATGGGGAAAGCTCACTCTGCTCAGCAAGGATGTGCTCCCAGGTACTCTGAATAAATCCAGAGAATTTGGACCACATCAAGAATTTTCTCCTAGTAAATGGCACCTTTCCTGGGCTGAAGTGGCTACTAAATCTGTAAGCTAAATCTTTGTGTTAGCAGTTGAGTTTGCAAAGTAACTGGCTCTCACAGCTCTTGTTGTTAATTTACAATTTTCGTATGCAAGCCTTAAAAACTGATAGCTTGAGTAACTCACCAGCAGTAAAGCGCGGTGTCTGCAAGTAGGAACTGCTTTTATCATATTGTGTGATGAACACGTCAACATGAGCAGGTACCGTTTTTACACTGTTGATCAGACATGTACCAAAAATGTGTCAGTAGAATGTACTATTTTGTAGAGAATTCTTTGGGATGGAAGGTAATGTTATTTAATGTTACTGAATAGGAAACAATCTGCTCCCAATTTATTTTGAGATGTCTATCACTTTATCCTTTTATGCTTATACTTATAAGATACCTGTCATATAATTCAACTGGTGAATTTAGAATACCCAGTGGCAAACTTACAGACCTCACCAAGAAGGATTCAGGATAATATTTGTTGTTAATTCTGAGCTACTGTTTATTCTTGTGCCTCTGGTTATTAAATCGTGCTGATTGAAATAATATCAAAGATAGCATAGTCACGTCTCTTCTGTTTTACAAGACAACATTGATTTCCAAATTTCTGATTCAGTGCTACTTAAACTCCAGCTGTCATATCTAGGGAAGAAAGTCATCTTAAATCTGCTAAAGAATTAAAGCTTGCAACACTAAAAACCTCGCCTGAACCATCGCATAATTGCCTGTTAATCTGTCCATGCCACAGACATTTCTTGGGGGATTTGCTTTTCATGGTTGATGGATTCTAATTTATGCTTTATTTTGTAAATAGCTGTTGACTTGAGGAATATTTCCTGCATCTGTTTTTAAACTACTAGATGGAGTTCTCCCCTAACTTCAGCCACCTAAAAGACAGACAGCTTCCGCCAGCAATTGTCTAGCCCCCAGAGAACGGCAGGTACCTGCAGCATCCTTCCTTCAGCTGAAAAGAGGCACCTAAAAAGACGGAATGAATTGTTCCAACCCAGCTGTCAGGTTCCTGCGTGGAGTCAAGGGAGAGAGACGGACACCATCAACTGCGTAGGAAAGGAAGGCAGATACCTGATACCGGATACCCTGGTTTTGGCTGATAAAGATAGATGAAATCGATCCTAGCTCATGGGAAGAAAAGATGCTGTTCAATTCTGTAAAATGTTTTACCTGAAAGTACTGCTACCGAGAGATTCAGATTTAATGACAATCTGACACCAGCCTTTTAAAATGTCACGGAGAACATTTTCTCTATCTTTTGCTTTCTGTTTTTTTGAGAACACCACTGGAAAAGTTATAAATTTGGAACAGTGCTGCCGTTGTATTATGAACAGCTGTAGGGGTTAATTAATTCTGTCTTCAGCATCTAAATAGAAATTTCATCTCATACCCTATTAAAGGCTTTGATCTTGCTGGAAATATAGTTCCTCCCTCTTTTTTGAGTTCTATGAAACTCAGGAAAATACCATCATAGCCAATGTAGGATATCTGTCCCTTTCCTATTGTCTGGAGCTGTACCATAGTATAAGTAATTGTGATAAACAAATAGACTGAAATGAGAAGTTAAACTGAAAAACAACCTTCTTTCTATAGCAGTACAGTTGAAAAAGTCATTCAGCAATAGCTTCAAAAATAAATGGAAAAAAATAAATACACAAAACAAGAACAATAAATGCACATTACTCCATATCTGTATGGAATATATTGCTTAGTAGCCTTAATAATACTTTTGTATGTACAATATTTATGTTAATATTGATGCTTTTTCTCCTCCACTCCACTGAAATAGGACATATCTACATGAGTGACATATCTACAAACTCTTAAATTTCACACATCATACTGATATTATAACCCTGATGGTGGCGAGCACAGCTTCTTGGCCTCTGCCCCAGCTTTTAAAGGGAAGCAGTGACCTTACCTGTCTCAAAAGACAGCACTGAGGAATAATGAGCTATTCTGCTGACAATTACCACGCTTTGAAAATATTTTTTTAAGTTGTATTATCTATAAAATAATAACCTTGCTAAAACCATTGGGCTTTCATTCGCCCTTCACCAAGCAACATGACGAGAAAAATTGTTTTATTGTAGAATTTGAGAATTTGTCTTTTTGTTTTTCAGAGCTGTGTATGCAAAGGTAAAAGGCCTTGCTTTTGTGATGGCACGAAAGGGAGCAAGGTAAGAGCAAATACATTTTTCCTAAGATTAGTTTGTACTGGGAAATTGTGAATAGTTGAGTTGAACTAGCAAGTGAGTATTTCGTGTGATGGTATTCTGTCAACAAAGTCTATGGGGAATTGTAAAAGCAATACATTACCTTACCAAAAACATTTTAAAATAACTCTGGGCGCACTATTTAACTAATATGTATTCTTTTTAAATGCATAAGTTTGTTTACAGTGTTTCATGATGTTTGGATACCAACAGAACAACCACCCAACCATTAGGTACTTTTTACTAACTCCTAACAACTGCTGTCAGTTATCACTGTCAGCAGCTCTGCTGTTACACACTTTGTAGTGGCACCATCAGAGCCATGTTCAGTGCCTCCCTCTTTCCGTGTTAGGGCCTTGCCATCTCCCTCCTACCCCTCGACCCCTGCGCATTTTCTGGTTCCTGGAGGAAAGGTAAAAGCATTTGTATCCAACAGACAGTGCACGTCCCGCAGATTGAGACACAGGACGAGTTTCTGGGTCCTAATCACAAACACCTGGCCAGGAGCAGGGGAACAGCGTCAAGTCGGCCGAAAGCAACAGAGCTGCAGCTCTGCCTGTTGCCAGCTGTAGCTTGGCAGAGGCTCAGTGTGGCTTTTAGACAAACCTGAATTACACAAATGCCAAAAATTCTTTCAAACTCTTTCTTGTAGTTGGAAAAACAACCGATTCACAAATGAAAGGGGCATTATTAGAGAAGTCACGGTTGTAGTTCAGGCTAACCGTGGACACGGTGATTGCTGTACTAAACCTTTTCAACACATTTCAGATATGCATACACCACCACAGTGTCTGTATAGACTGAGGGTTATGATTAGTCCCACAGCTTGATACAACTGGTTGGTAAAGAATTACTTTTGACTTCCCTGCTGTACTTTTATTGCCAAGAAAGTATGTCACATTGCACCACAGTAAACACTACTAGTCTTGCCTTTAGAAAGCTAAAGAGGTGCAGAAAAGTAATCTCAAAGTAAATGTTCTTTATTAAAACATATTTGTATGTGGTAAAGGAGGTTACCCACGTCTTTAAAAAAAATCTCAGTGCTTGTTTTTCATGTTCTTAGTTGGTCTGACCTTTGTCCTAACCCGTACAGATTGAGACCAACGGAAAAATAAGAAAAATAAGAAAAATGTAACTTAAGATGCCCACTAAAAGAAAAATATTAGTGAGTGAAAACCTGCACCTTGTCATCTTCAGTTCCATGTAAAACCAACTGAGCAATGTATAGGTAATAGTTCATCATTGTTTACACTGATCTAGTTTTTCATGCAGCTGTGGAAAGGATGGACAATTATATTCATCGATAAGTTTTCATAACTGTTCCATGTTGAGAAATTCTCCAACCTGAGAATTTTCTGATCTTGTTGACCTGTCAAGAAGACAGTGTGGGTAAAACTGCCTGTGCTGTGTGGCCATGAGCAAAGCAGGCAGGGGAGCGCGGGGCTGCTCTGCAGCTGGACTGCGTCCCACCACTTGCTGCAGTGAGGGTTGGCAAGCTCAGCAGGAATCAAGGATTTGGCGTTTTTCAGTGAGTTAGTTCCACACCCCCTCCAGTGGCACGTCTCGGTACAGCATTATTCTTTTTGCCTTTCTTGGCCTGGCTCTGGATGAAAAAACGGATTGGTTACAAAAAGCAGTGCCAGTTTACGATACGAATCTCGTCAGCACTTCATAATGCAATCCTCATCTTGCACTTGCGTTCGGATGTTCTGGGATTATCTTCTGTGTTTAGCTATTTTATTTTTAATTCAGAAATTATTTAAAATCTGGCGATTTTGAGAGGTGAGAATTGGTGGTGGGACAAACCAACATATGTTAGCTCCTCAGGATTTCTTTAGGATCCTATCTTGTACGTTGACTACTAAGATACCAGCAAGATAACCTCTGCACAGCAGAATTTCAATTGCTTTTTTTTCTGTAACTCTCCTCTGATAAATAGGAAAATTGACTCCAAGAGAATCAATAACCCTATCCTCTATCTGCTATCTCATGCTGTGTTGTAAACTGTCTTAAGTAGACAGCTCTTCACTGATGTAACACTGAGCATGCTAAACTGCTGCTATCTAAAGAGTTAGACGCCTTTTCTGTGAGTTGCTTAGGCTTCAAGCACTTTATTTTAACCAGGATAACACTTGCATGTTCATTATATTTAATTAAAAAAGAAAAAAGAAAAGAAAATGCCCCTCCTACTGTAACATAGTCTCCTTTATTACATTTGTGTAGCTTTAGTCTTTTCTGTTTCCTGTACATGGTTTGCTTATTTGAACTCGACCTTGAAAAAAATATATATATAAAAAAGTAATTGGGTGGCTTAATCTTTGAGACTCAGACTAATGTTATAATGTTACTTAAAGCAAACTTATTTTTGTTCTATCTGAACAGTTTTGCCATATTTGACTCCCACTGTTTCTTTCCATGGCTTGCACGAAGAGAGAGAGGTATTGATGATTTGGAACTGACCTTACTGTTCAGCAGCAGTTATTAAGTTTGCCAGCTACAAATTAGGAGTACTATAGTGGACTTGGATTTGTGTTTCTTGTAGAGGCTAAGCGTGGTATAGAATATTAAGAAGAGATATGAATCTGCTGCTTTCTTAAACTTTTCAAGCTGCCAATTAACTTCAGAACTCTGAAAACTTGAGTACTGATGTCTTCTGATATCTTCATAATTAGCTTGTTACTTCAGTGGCACCATGTGGCCTAGGCAGCACACAGGAGAACAGGTCGGTATGAGCAAGGATAATCCATCACAGTAGTTGACACAAACACAGAAGTTAAGAGGTACTGAGAATAATAAATGTCTTAAAAGTTATCAAAAAGAGAATCAAGGATGTTCTCAGGACTTCTTTCTCTTAATGTTTACAGGGTGAAAAAGGTTTCCCCGGTGTCCCAGGTCCACCTGGTCATAGAGGCTTTCCCGGTCCAGAAGGGCCTCCAGGGCCACAGGGGCCAAAGGTATGTTCCCATGGAGGCATGGGGGTAGCAATACTACATCTGTGCTTGACTGTGAAAGTGAGGTATGACTGGATAAAGAATTCTGTTTAAAACAAAAAGCAACAACAACAACAAAGCTCTGTTCAGAATCTTCCATTTGGTAAGGGATGTGTGGTCAACAGCTGCAATGTTCATTTTAGACGAAGTGGAAGTAGTTAATATGGTGTGTTCAGCTGTCTTCCATTCAGCCCTGCTCTCCCATCCTGCTTAGCTCCCTGTCAGCCTGCTCCTGGCTTTCCTTTCCAAGTAAAACAATGCAGGGTAGAGTGACGCCTGTATGTATCTGGTTGTTACATTGACATCACTCATGCTCGGGAGCTGAAAAACTCTCCAGAATACTGATGAGAGGCTTCCAGCTATTTCCTCATGGACAAAGCTTTTCAGGTCTCACAGTTTGAACAGACCCATAGCAACTGCTTTCTTAACGTACCCTGAATGTTGTTTTTTAACCTCTGATGAGATTCATCCCCTGTAAACACTGAAAGGGAGGGCAAGATGTCAAGATTTATACAAGTTGGATTAAAAGCTTGTTTCTTATAGTGTCTGTAATGGACAAATTTGTTATTTATTCATATAGTTTTGTGTGCATATGTTGGTACCGATATTTAAAAATGTTGCATGTCCTGTTGATATATATGTGTATTTTCTCAATTATATTGCGATGTGCTGTTGTCCATTTCTGGTCTAGGGTTCACCAGGACTTACGGGCTTAGTTGGACCCAAAGGTATACGGGTAAGTATTTTTGTTTTAAACAAGCTTTTATGTATTAAATACTTTGTTTAAAGCTAATAATAGTTCAATCAGTAGTTCAATAGTTCAATCAGTAATTTGTGAAAAATAAAACATTACAGATGATTTAAAAATATTTTTAAAATCATGACATGGAATATGTACACTCGCTGTCTGTATTTTAGAATTTTACCTTTTTTGCTATAGCTTATGCACAAGTTTAATGCTGTACGTATTTAGTATTAGGATATGCGATGAAGAAGTCAGACTAGAATTCCACAGATAGTTGATTTTGAGTTTTTCTTGGAAGGGGAAACCTGCCTGTTTTAACAGTTCAGAAGCTACCATTATATTTGATGCACAGTCAGAAGGGTTAAGGAAGATAAAGTAATGAAACCATGATTTTTTGACAGAACTATACTTGCATTCATTATTCTTGTGAATGTGATAAAAAGGAAAACTGCATCACAAGGTTTTTCTTAATACTTGCAATACTCTTCCTCTGTTCTTATATCATTAGGGAGCCCCAGGAATACCTGGATTTTCAGGTCCCCCAGGTCTTCCAGTAAGTAAAATTGAAACTGATTTATCTGATTTCTCTCTTAATGTAGTCTTCAGTACACAATTACCCTCAACCCAGTGTACTCACTCTAGTGTCAACATCAGCATTGTCTCTGTCTGTTAACCTAGAGATAACAATCTTAGCATCAGCAGTTCTTACTCACTGTAATGATTTCAGAACACATTGTAGTCTGTCAAGTCTTATGGAACACTGCTCCAACATAAACTGTTTCAGTGTTTCTGTAGGGTAATATGAATGTGCAAAAACAAAGCTCGTGTCAATTTTGCTCTTGCTTTTAGGGTGAACCAGGAGCTGCTGGCCCTCCTGGACGCTCGGGTGTTCCAGGATGCAACGGCACAAAGGTACAAACCAAGCTGAATATCGTGGGGATTGTGTTTGGCTGTGAGTGGCAATGACGAAAAAGCATTCATTTTCCCACAGGTATAC
Source organism: Nettapus auritus (assembly GCA_011076525.1). Taxonomy (NCBI): domain Eukaryota; kingdom Metazoa; phylum Chordata; class Aves; order Anseriformes; family Anatidae; genus Nettapus; species Nettapus auritus. The sequence continues at coordinate 3,441,549 of CM021773.1, read as the reverse complement.
AATCATTCTGATTTGTTTTGGTTTGTGACTTTATTGACTAGGAAAAATTTGAAACATGACAGTCACCAGAGGAAGGATAAATGCTGCCTTTACGTGTAAGATTGATAAAGAAATAATACGTGTCGAACATGTATTCTGTTTGACAGAAGACCCTTTTTCTTCATTTAAAATCTGGAAGACCTAATCAGTTTTTCCTAACCAATTCTTCTGTTGAAATGGGAGAGAATTAGTTAATTTCATTTTACCAGTATATAGCTTGCAGCTGACAATTCATAAATCCTGAAGGTAATTAATAGAAAAAGTTTAACATTACGTTACAGGTTTAATCATTTTTCTTTGCTCATAGCTTCAAACAATCTGAAAGAGGGAGTCAGAAGGATGCCTACTACAGAAAATCATTCATTTCTAGTGAAACAGTAAACTGGTTTGACCTAACTAATAGAGGTTGGTCTTTGTGGTAGAAGTAAAGATCCCTAGGGTCAAGCTGTGCCTCTTTTAGTAAATATAGTGGTAATGCAACTCATAATTTTAGTATGATAATATAAAAAACTTCTTTTGTAGTAGCATTTGCTAGACTCAGAATAATAATCAATAATAAGCATTAACAGTTGCTCTTACTGTTTGCAGGGCGATCAAGGTTTTCCAGGTCCTCCAGGTAGAAGAGGTCCTCCAGGCATTCCAGTAAGTGTCTGTGAAATGTGTGATTGTATGAATTTCTACCACGGAGTGTAAAGCCTCAGATTAGTTGATATTGACAATAGGTGAAATATATAGGTATTCCCATTTTATTACTATGAAAACAGTGCAGTAAAGAGAAAAAAAAGTGATGCTTAATCTGCTGAGTGTTAGGCCTCAGCTTCTTCAGATGTGAATGCATACATGTTCATTGACTGGTGTTAGCTCTTCAGTGTCTCAGGGCATACTTGTCAACATTTAACTTGCATCTTTAAAGGTGTCCAATGTGTATTAAATAGATTACAGTTTCAGTTCATGCATACATATCACTGAGGACATGGCCCAATTAAGTTAATGACAGAACCAGGAATTAAACCTGGAACTTCTGATTATGGCTGCATTGCTTTAACCCTAGGATTTGTGGGGGTTTTTTTTGTTTTTGTTTTTGTTTTTTCTCTGTAGAAATGTGATTTTAAAATAAACTTATAAACAACAAATTGGGAAAGGAATGCTACCAGTCAAGTTCTTGTGGCTTCAAATCTGATAATTTCTGAACATGATCTTTATTGCACCAGCTCTCTTGATTATTTTATTTTTATTTTTTTTAAGGTCAGGCCTCAAAAATGTTCCACATTCATTTGTAGAATTGCAGCAGTGAGACTGAACTACTTTTTGACAATATGTCCTTTCTTCCTAAATTGAAGTCTGGCACAGCAAACATGTACCTGGCTATACACCATGGTCATGAAAATAAATCACTTCAAGAGCATTGAGCTCAGAAAGTAGTTAGAAAGTGTCCTTTCATCATTGTTGCTTATTTTCTGTTTTAATAATATGATTGTTCTTCTTCCTAGGGTGTCACTGGCATCAGAGGGGAGAAGGTCAGTTATTTACACCGTATTATGTGAAGTTTGTATTGGTAATATTATGTATTTATACTTGATGATGTAAAGGAATGCTTGGTATCTCCATTCAGCGAAAACAGACGATTTACTTTCCATAAGAAGCAACAACTGACTTTGATGCATGGTCTCTACTAGTTAACTCGCCCCAAGTCACAAAAGTGTATTTGTTTATGTCCTTTCCCTTAACTGCCATTGTTGCATGTTAGGAATTAACTCTTTAGAACACACAAAGGATTAAGCCTCTCCTGAAACAGGTTATGAATTCATATGGAAATCTGCTAATGCACTAGAGAGTAGTTCAAAGGGGAAAAAAAAGTGAAGAAAAATTGAAAAAGGTCAAGACTGTGAGAGAAGTATATAGGTCTGAAATGAAGACTACTTCTAACACAGAAAACTGCCTAAAATGCCTAAAAGTGGTGTATTCTGTTTAATAAAATCTTTTTTTTGAAGGTAGAACTATCTGTAGTAGACAGTTGCTTTCATCATGCAGTTTTGATACTGATTACAACCCTACGTACTGTATTAAAACATTTAAAGCCTAAGATCCACTAAAGCGTTCTAAAGCATAACTTTTTATCTTCCTTTTTATATAATTATCTAGGGGTGCCCTGCAGATGGATATAACCAAGGGTATGATGCAAAAGGTGATCCTGGGTTGCCAGGAGTGCCTGGACTTCAGGTAATTCTGAATAAATTCATTTATATCTCATGTGAGATAAAAATGCATATATATATATATATATATATATAAGTGTATGTATACACATATATCCATATAATGCATAATTTTATGTATTATATATTATATATTCTTAGTATTCTTACAGTTATTCGTTTCTAAACCAGCAAATATATATAATATGATTAATGCAATATACTAAAAGTCTTTCTTCTGACTTTTCAGGACAAAGTACTCCAAGGCAATAGTAATTATTTTGTCATCAGAATCAATAGTCAGTAAAGTCAATAGTTAATAAAGTGGGATAAGGAAGTCAGGTTGCAGATGAGAAAAATATTTCAGAAAAGGGGAAAAGTTCCTGAGGAAGTAAGATTGTTTCAACTTCTGGAGAAGCATTAGCAAAAACCAGCATGATCCATATTTTTTTAAATGAAATTAATAGAAGGAGGCAGAACAGATGTTTCTTTTGACTGTTAAAATAAATGGAAGACATTGAATTAAACTGAAATTCAACATTTTTAATTTTCCATTTATTTGAAAGTGAAGCTTTAAAGGATAGAATTTATTGCATAGAATATTCTGAAGAGTGTAGGCTCACTAGGGCTAGCAGTAGGACTAAATGGATAACTGAAATGTCAGTTGCATTAAACAGGACTTATACTTTAAAGTAGTTTAGTTTTAGAACAGGTGTGTATTCTCGTGTTTCAAAACATATACCAAATGATGATGCAGCAGGGAAGAATTGTACTTCTGTGTTATCCTGAGACATGAAGAGGAAGTCAAGAGACAGGGTTGCTCCTCCAGTATTCAGTTCATTGAACTTAGCATTGTGGTTTACTCATCATCTTGCCAGGACATTTATTCCTGTTGTGGTTTGTTTCTTTTTTTTTTTTTTTTTTTTTTTTTTTTTTTTTTTAATATGCAGGGTGCCCAGGGTGTTCAAGGATATCCTGGGGAAAATGGACCACAGGGCCCTCCAGGAACTTCAGTGAGTATGAATTTGTCTCACTTGTTACTTTAACCTTTTGATTTTCAAAGTAAACAAAAGAATTACCTGACTGTCCCAGACTTCCTTGATGTTTACAAACATGGATGTGTGAAATCCATACCTTTCTACACCCATCTGTTTTTGTATTTTCCTTTTGATTATTTATTATGCATGATCATTTCCATGTTTTCAGAAGTGTTCCTGAAATAAGGCTAAATTTTCATTTTCAAATAATTACCCATAAATTCACATTAAATAGTAATGTAATTAACTATAACAGAGGTATACGTTTGCAACCAGACCATATAGACATTCTGCTACCACTGACAATAAATTGCAGTTGTAATGGTGGAAGAAGAAATTTTAAAAAGTAATATAACTCAGGTGAAAACTGGGTACCAAAACTCCTGTATTGGTGCTGAAGATTGTAATTTTTTACAGTATTTTTTTTTGTTTATTTTCTTTTTTTTGTAGGGAATGCCAGGGAGACCAGGACCTCCTGGACCTAAGGTAGTCTCAGATTGGTAATAAAAATGAAAGCTTGTCATTAGCTCATTTTACAGATGCTATTTAAAATAAAAATAACATTTTTTTTCTTTTTTTTTTCTTTTTTTTTTTTCAGGGTCTTATGGGAATAAAAGTAATAGGAACCAAAGGAAGAAAGGTACATGTATAAAATGCTTAAAACATTTTTTGTTTCTGATCTACTATGGTGAAACACTTGGAGAAGTACTGTGAAATAAAAATTTTCAATGTATATATATGGAAGTATTTTACTGGAAGATAGGAACATGGCAGTTAATGTGTGAAGACAAACTGTGTTCACATAAGAACTGAAGATAAACGGAAGGGTAGAAACAGTTAATATTTACTCATACATAGCATTACATTCATTTAGATACGATTTTCACGGTTTTCCTAGTTATCCAAGCATGGAAACAGTGGTAAATATATAGCATCATGACTTACCATATAGACTCATGACTTACTGTGGCCCACATCTCTTTGGTGTCAGCCCTCACAATGCTAGCAAACCTCCCAGATTTTGAGGAAAAATTGAATGGTTTGTCTTTCATGGTTTTACTTTGTATCCTATATAATTTACATTCATAGAAATGACTGAATAAATACATTGTCTCTCAGGACTTCCATGTGCTGTTGGAAGGCCATTGTAGTCAGTCTGAGTATCCTTATAGCATCCTTTTAAGAACTTGGAGCATCTCACAGTTCAGCTAATTGACCTGCACAGATTCAGTTGTGGGCTGAAACACCACTATCTGACAGTGGGATTGATTTTAATTGATTACTACCAGAACCATGCTAGAAGTTTCCCGGCAAAATCTCTAGAAACATAACTTATTATTCATTAGCATTAGCTCAAGTGAGCATGTAACATCTTGCTACCTTATAAAAGAGCGATGCGTTCTTCACTGTTATGCTGCAAGTGCATGCAGAGGCTTAAAATCACTTAAAATTATGGCTAATGTTCTGCTGAGCTCTGCAGGAAAGATCATATTTAGGACTTTCCCTGTTCTAAAAGATCCTTCTTGAAAAAGTGCACTGTAATACCATTTTAGGTCAAGAGTACATGGAAGTTAATTTTACCTGACAGCAACATGTGACAATCATCTACTTACAGTATACAGACTGCAATTCTGAGGATGTCACTGAAGATGCTTCATGTATTTTTGTTAACTCATTTAATCAAACTGGGAGAAAACTGATAATTAACTATCAGAGAAATTTTAATTAATTTAGAGATAAAATTGTACTAAAAACACTATTTAAGCTAATTCTAGATACTTTAAAAGAAGTCAGTGTATGCATTTTTAGATTTCTTATCTAGGAGAAGACTTTAAAAGTTTTTACAATGTACAAAAGCATAGCAGTAGTAATTTGAAATAAAGACAAAAAACACACAACTTATAATTGCTTCATTTTTATCTTACTTTTAAGGGTGACACTGGACTAACTGGACCCCCTGGACCACCAGGAACTGTTATTGTGACATTAAGTGGACCAGACAACATGACGGTAATAAAATTGTCAAAGATGACATTTAGATAAGCCATCTTACTGTTTTTTACTTTGTGCAGGACATCTTCATCTTCATTGTTCTGATTACATTTCCTTTCATCCATCCTAACTTTTTTCAGATTTATTTAGGTAGATGCAAATCTCTTCCTAGAGCATGTGTATTCGGCTCAGCTGAGGCCTGTATATTCATACACTCATCTGAACGATTCCAGTGGAATGTTAAATGCTCATTAGTAACCCATCTGCTTTTGATCTCTGAGTACATGGAAAGTAAATCACTTATAGCTTCACCAAATCAACACAAGTTTTTTGACTGGCCATCAAAGCCACAGCTGTGATGACCTCTGGGCCTCGTCACTGAAAATATCAGGACTCCGAGCTACTGAGTTTCACAAAAGCTTACAAGTTGTTCATATACATTTCAAAGTTTTTCTCATGTTTTTACTGAAATGTGAGTAACCATAGAAAGTGTTGGAAAAACAATTAGTATCTGAGAAAGGAAATACTCTGAATCAACTTTCATTTTAAATGTTTTGTGCATTAAGAGAGCATTAAGAGTCTTGCATTTTGTCCTTTTATAGTACTTAGACAGCAGTTCTTGATACTTGGTTTTATATGTTCACATGTGAACTGAAACAACTCTTCAACCTGGTTTTGAATGTTTGCCTTATTTAAGCTACATGGAGTTTTCAAAACTTCTCTGTTATGGGCTAAAATAAAAAGTGATTTTTGTCATCAAAATTAGGGGAGGAACTTTACTGATGCAAAGTTTCTGTTTCTTTTAGTCATTTAAGTAAACTAGTTATGCTTAAGTGAGCTTGTTAGTAAAGTTTGGCTTTCCTATTTGTAACACACAAATGTTTTCATAAGCACAGAAACATCCCAGAGACCTTGCTAGATTTTGACTTTATGTGTAACAGGACTTGAAAGGAGAGAAAGGGGAAAAAGGATCAAGAGGACTTCCAGGACCAATGGGGTTTACAGTAAGTGACCAGAAAAAAATCCCATAAACCCAGACATTCAGGCAGGATCACCTAGTAAATGCTACTCTTTAGAGTCCCATATTTATGCTATTTATTCTGACCTTTAAATATAAATACCTATTGATGACATTATATTTGTACTTTTTAAAGATTAAAAAATGATAAAAGATGTATTTAAGTTTGAAAATGTGACCATAATTATGTATATTTGATGGTGTTTTTGTTACAGGGGCCAGTTGGTGATTCTCAAAGTGAAAAGGGTGACCGAGGAGAACCCGGAGCACAGGTATGTGGAAAAAGCACTTATATACATGTTAGAGAATTAAATAGGAAGGTACCACATGGTATTGAAATGACTTCCAAATTTTCACATGGAAACTTCTCAATAAAAGGTTCCTGCTCGTAGTAAAATCCTCTATGAATTCCTAACAGTGTACTAATTTATAATCAAAAATTTATAGCCTTCTATAAAATTTATAACCCTACAATACTCAAATAACAATGTTTTGTGGTATTTTTCTAAATGAAACATTCTAATTCCTCAATTTCAAATAAATTTTCAAAGCAATATTAAGAAATATCTCTTATCTGAAATGTCTAATATAAACACATTTTAAAACTTTTCCATACTTATTGTGGCTATAATAAATTATCTTATGCAAGAAAGGGTAACAGTGGAAGACTTGTACTACCTATAGATTGTGCTTTCTTCAGTTGTGTGGTGCTTTAACAATGATGATGCTGTAGACCAGCCCAATGTTTATTTTTATTATTCCTATGCATTATGAAAAGTTGAAGCAGTAACTCTGAGAAAAATTAAAAGTACCAAAAGTTCTTGCTATCCAGGATGTATTGTCATTTTTCTAGCTTCTGTATTCTGTATTATGGTAACAGTATGCAAAACTTTACTAGAACTCTTCTTGATTGACCTTTCACATCCTCTTTTCTGGAGAAAGTAGTGGAGCACCCTTGCTTTTCTGCCTATTGACCTTGAGGAATGCTAGGAAAATACAAACTATGTTAAGACATTGACTGACCAGCTATTCTAAAAAGAAAACAAAATTATTACTACCACATACCAAACAACTGTGAATTTCATGTTCTAGAAAAAAAAGATCATTTTGTGCAATTAAGTTTGAGTCACTAGTGATATCACTGCTATTTCCAGCTCCCCCTCTTCCCTTCCACAGTATCACCTTTAGTTAATTCTGCCATCTCTTCAGAATTACTGTTTTTTTCTGATGCTTTTTCATAATTCATGGTCTGATCTTTTTTTTTAATATTATTATAATTTTCTTGGGCTTATTCTGTGCAAAATAAATCTCTGAAATGTACTTTCTTTCCTGTTGTTCTGAACTCATAATCTTTCACCCCCCTTTATCTTGTCATTACCTTCCTGCTGTTTTAACAAACCAACTTTTCCTGATTTCTGCCTTCAGGGTAGCAAGTTAAGGTATCCATAATTATTTTGTCATTTACTTCTGTTTTACTCTCCATTTTCCCCCCTCCTCTGCCTTCCCTTGTAATTTTGTTGTTTTTTTTTTTTTTAACAAAAAACAGTTTCTTTTTTTTTGCTATTTTTTAAGTAGCTTAACTTGATGCATAGTTGCCACACTAGAAGCCAGGATGCCAGCAGTAGGCTGCCACAATGTGCTGTACACTGTGGATAACAGCAGATATGTCTGGCACGCTGCCTTCTCCTGTTCTCACTTTTCCATTTGCTGCCCTACTTCCTTTACCTTTGAAGTGCAGTCCCTATTCTTCTTCATTAAATGGTTTCTGTTCAAGCCATTTCTTAAGCCCAACTCCTGTAAGTCTTTCATATCTTTTTCCCTTTGGTATCTTTCCATGCTCATCACTAGAAAGACTATTGGCTGCTGTATTGTTTGGTCACAGCTTGTCTTGCTCCTGCAGGGACCTTGTTTTGCACCAAGCTTTGTGTACTTCCCTGGCACTTTGTGCTGTTGAAGTGTCTGCCTCAGCTAATTCTCCACAGGAGAAGGAATGTCCAGGGAATATCTTTCTCTGTTTTACTAAACATTAATTCTGATTAGAAATAATGAACATTTAGTAAATAGCCTAAAAGCTTTTCAAAATTAGTAAGAACCTAAAGTACAGTTGCAAGCACAGCGTTTAGAATGCAATGACACCTCTTTAGTTCTTTTTAATTTTTTTATTATTATTATTTTCCTCTGTAGGGTAAACCTGGAAAAGAAGGTGCCCCAGGTCCACCTGGCTTACCGGTAATGAAGGAAGCCTTCAAAAGGTCTTTTAAGTAACAGTCATCTTTTTTTGGTGGTCATATCTTTCTGTCACAGCTTCTTCATGTTGTGGAATTTGTCTGGGAATGTTGATTTGCATACATGGTGAAACATTGCTTTTCACTAAACTGGCCTAAGGACATACCATGTACCTATAGATGTGTGCAGGAGAGAGAGGTTTGCTATATAGATCTTGTTGCTTCTGTGTAAAACAAAAAGACCTGTTGTTTGCTTCTGAGTATCAAATGAGTTTGAGACGGAGGTCAAATGAACACTTAGTTATGCAAAATTACCGATTTTCATTCTGGTTAGTCACATTGAAATATTTGCAAAAGAGCTATATCTTCACTTCAGAAAACAAGAAGCAAAATGAATAATTTTAATCACTAGAATCAAATTCATCCTTTAAAAGGAGAAGCTATAGTCAATGTCACAACCATCTTGGCCTAAAGTGAGATGACTGATAGATATTAAAATCATCATTTTGGAGGAAGTACCAAAATATAGTTTGTAAAATATATCATTTCATACCCAAAATTATCTCATTTGTATCCTGGTTCAAAAGCTCAAGTTGTTGAATTGTCTTTGGAATGCTTATTGAATTGGTTAAATATCAGTTCTTCTCTATTTAATTCTCTTCCACTTTAATGATATCATTAGGGTCACAGTGACCTTACAAAAATCTCAGCAGAATTCTTATTGTTGGTATAACCCATTTCATAAATATCTAACTAAAACGCCATCCTCATTGCGTCAAAACAACCTTAGCACCCAGTCTAAACACATTCCAGTCTGACAAAAAATCTTGGAATGACAGTTTGCAAGACTCTACTGCCTTATTACGCAGCTAACAGGAAAAAAAGCCTGCTGTCATGACAAAGACATGTCATTGTTCTGTTCCCATTTCTGCCTTTTACCAACTAGGGGTGTGTTCAGCTCCATAAACCTCTGCAAAATCCTTTTTTTACATATATGTACGCTTGCAGATAGTGCAGACCGCTGCTAAGGCTGTTTTCCCTCCTGGTCTTGCTGATACCCTTCAGTAGACACTAGCTGGACAAGGTCTGTGGGATGGAGTTGATGAATATGAGAACATCACATGGTGTTCAGTTTTTCCCCTTTCAGGAACAGCAGTTAGGAGGACAAACCAGAGCCTCTTACACTTGTGTTATCTGGAGTGGCTTCATCTTGGGATTGGTAGAATGTGCCGTTATAAAGGCAGGTTCGGATATGAGACCTGTGGTATTGCCTGCAGACGTGGAACTTTGCCCCATACTGAGTCTTTCCCTGGAATTCCTTCCTCTGAGCAAGTCATATTCATGTTGCCATTGCCCTGAAAGATTAAAGCTTTCAATTTTAAATTTGATGACAGTGCTAAAAGATTTTTTTTCTCATAAAATTGTATGCTGTCATCTGCAGGGACAAAAGGGTGAACAGGGCAAACCAGGAATAGCTGGCAGACAAGGAGCTAAGGTATTGTCTAATGCTTTTGTTGTTTTTGTGGATGAGGATAAGGTATATTTGGGGGTTATTAGATGTTCTTTTTTATCGTTAGCAGTACAATATGTTTGTACATGACAAGTAATGATGTTGTGGAATGGGGAATTGGTCAGCTGAAATAGATGATGTGCATAAACTGGTGTCTGTCTTTGCCGGCTGGTGTACTCCTGTGTGTACTCCTGTAGTTTTTGGAGCATGTGGCTGAGCAGTTGTGGCAGGAACAGAGGACAGGGTGCTGAAGGACTGGTCAGGAGTAGAAGTCTTTTAATGTTATAAGCTATGTACTGAAATGGCAGTGGATATCAAATGTCATGTCATGTATTGTTTTAAATAAATTTAACCCATTTCTGTCCTCTAATGAAGGGGATAAAAGGCAACACTGGTCCGCCTGGAGCTCGTGGTCGAGTAAGTGTAAATTATCTTCATCATGTCATTTCTGTAAACCATTAAAATAAGTCAGACTGGCTGTATGTAGCTAAAAGGGATGCCATGATGCTCTAATTGGGGTATATCATTTTCAAGGTACTGTTATTGCTGGACATCTCAAAGGCATGGCATCTCCCTTCATGTAGAACTGGTTGGAAGATGAACACCTGGTTAGATTTCACTCATTTCCAGCAGTTTTGGCAGGAGACTGGACTATCACAGAACAGTTACAAACACTGCTGGAGTTGATTTTTTTTTTAAACTAATCAGTTCCAGAACAGGTGTTTTTAATTTGAAAATCCCAAGGTTCTTTATTTAAAAACAAAATCAAAAACCCATCAAACTAACACATACTATGAGTACAATTTCTTTGTCTGGTTATGCTGCCTCTTCAGTGTCCTTCTTAAAGGCCCTTTGTGCATCTAATGGAAACTTTCTGCTCAAGTTGTCCAAAAAGAAACAACTTTAAATAAGCTGAATGAATTGTGGTATTGACAGAGTGCTAAAAACCACTGCTTTTCAAAAAATCGATAGAACAAGAATAGAACTAGTATATTTTAAGGAGTTTTTTATGCCTTTTAAAATTGGTGTTTTAGTAGTCCATTTAAATTTTAGTGTGATGTTTATGTGTGAAGGCACAGCTCTTATCATAATCTTATTTTCAGGTAAAGGTGTCAATTCAGAATAATCCAGAAAAGAGCAAAAATTTGTAGTTAGAAAAAAGTAGAGCTATAGCTAATAGCATTTTGATTCTGCCTGTTATTTATATAAATTTTGAAATGTCATCGTATTAAACTATAATAAATTGAGAATATTAATTTCATAGGAATTAATTTTGCATGCATTTGTGGTTTAACTAGTTGATTTTTGTCTGTTTTCATGTATGATTACTCAAAAGAGTAGTTTCTGTATAGCTGAATCTGATTTGAAGCAGTAGAATAGATTTGATAATTCCTAGAGGTTTCTGTCAAGAATATTTTCTATCTCATGCTACTGTAATATTCCTGATTGGTCTCTAACTCCCAATCTGCCTGCATAATTGCATCCACAGGCAGAGGAATCCTTTGGGAATTAAGGAACTGGGCAGAAAATCCCAGCCCCCGCTGTTTGTACAGGTCTTTTGGCATTATCTGTGTGTAAAATTGTGATTTAATTTCTGACTACTTGTGAGTAATTAGCATGTGATTAGGCATGTCTCATAGTGTCACAACATTGGAAGGATGAATAAGGTCATAACATTGTACTAACCAAATGGGCAGTATGAGGCACTGTGCTTTTCTCTTCAGTCTTACTATTCGTTCTTTTCTTACAATCTTTCTATTAAGACAGAGTATTATGATAATGTAGTTGGTGATAAGGGAGATGAAGGACCCCCTGGACCTCCAGGACCAAAAGGTCAGCGTGGTATGCCTGGTGAGTAGCATATCAAGACTACAGTCTTTTAGCATGATGTTGTGGTGTAACGCCACAGGCAGCTAAGCACCACACAGCCGTTCACTCATTCCCTGGCCAAGTGGGATGGGGGAGAAAATAAAATTAAAAAAAATAAATTAAAAAAAAATTAAAACTTGTGGATTGAGATAAAGACAGTTTAATAGGACAGAAAGGAAGGGAAAAGAATAATGATAATAATAATGATATATTCAAAAAAAGTGCTGCCCAGTGCAATTGCTCACCACCCGCCAACCAATGCCCAGCCAGTCCCTGAGCAGTGGCCCCTCTCCCAGCCAACCACCCCAGTTCTTATTGCTGCTATGGAATATCCCTTTTGGGTCAGCTCTCCCTGTTGTGGCCCCTCCCAGCTTCTTGTGCACCCCAAGTCTGCTCACTGGCAGGGTGATGTGAGAAGCTGAAAAGTCCTTGGCTCTGTGTAAGTACTGCTCTGCAACAACTAAAGCGTTAGTGTGTTGTCAGTATTACGTTTCTCCTAAATCCAAAGCACAGCATAAACCAGCCTCTGTGAAGAAAATTAACTCTGTCTCAGAAGAAGCCAGGACATGGGGGCTGTTTATTCAAAGGGCTTGTTCCCGGCTAGGTTTCTGAGCACACAGCAACCTGCCTATGCCTTTTCAAGAGTTATTTCCAAATTACTCCCATCAAATTTATCCTGAGGTATGTAGTAAAATTTCTCTAACAATAATGAAGCTGGCATACTTCTTTGTGCACATAATTGAATTGAGCACCTAAGCTCATTCACGTCCTATATAATGACCTTAGTGGATTACTGCATCAGTGTTACTTATGTATGCCATAAACAAAACGCCAGAGCTTTAAGTCTCCTGCTAAAGGTCATACTGTTTTGGTAGCTTTCAGAGTTTCTTATGCCATTTTTATTGCCTATAATATTTTTATTGTTGTTTTTTGTTTGGCCACGCTGTAAAATTAAAATGTCTTGATTTATTATTGGAGCTGTCTCACAATATAATAATAACTTGTGGGCAGAACTCTAAGGCAGCAAGTTGTGACCTATACCTCATACTCACCCAGCAAATGCTTGCCTACTGCATTTTGGTGTTCTGTTTTTATGAATATTCATGTGTGCAAGTGATCACGTTGCATCCCGTGAACACCCTTTGTCTTAAGAAATCTACTTACATGCTTCCAAGGGATGACAAGAGGAGAGTTGAGCCCTGCAAAGATAATGCATTTTTAAGAAGTGGTATCTCTATTACAACAAGTAATAGGGGCAAAAAAGAAGGAAGTTTACAGGCCTGTAAGCCCTTCTCAAGTAACTGGTGCATCCCCACCTGAGGATAAATGTGGTGGGTCCTATTCCTACCTCTTGTAAACACCCATATCTTGCCAGATTTCAGTGAGAATTGGCAGTGTGCAACAGTTGCGTGAATGGTATACGACTACTGAGGTAAAACCAAATTCTTAAAAGATAAAATAAGCATAGAATGCAGAAGGACAAAGATTGCAGTCAATGTTACTGAGTAGGGATTTGCTGAGAATACAATGGTTTAACTCAAGTTCTAACCATGTTGCTTTTGCAGGGCCACAGGGTCCTCCTGGAGGTGCTGGTAGACCAGGTACGTGTAATGCTCCAGAACCACAAAAATTGTTCTTCCTGCCAGTTAAACCAAATCACTGTTGTGAAATCTTAATTTTGGATGTCTGTGAACATATCCCTACATAGCTATAAAATAAAAATAAAAAATGGCAGCCACAAGTTTTGATGAGCCAAGCATGTAAAGAGAAATTAAAGAATATTTTAAAATATCTTTACATTCTCATTGTGATTATTTAATATATCACAATGTAACAAAGATTCATGGTATGAACTTTGAAACTCTGTATTTGTCTCTCACTCATCCTGCTGAGCACTTGCTTACTTTGCCTTGAAGTTCCATTTTTTTTTTCCTTTAACTTCATTTTTGTATTTTCTCCTCTTTGGTTAGGTGTGTCAAGACCTGGTCTGAGAGGTCCCCCAGGATTTCCTGGCCCAAAAGGAAGAAAAGGAGAAAAAGGACAAATGGGCTTGTGCATTGTAGGCCCTCCAGGACTACCTGGGATTACTGGCAGACCTGGTTCTGTTGGATTGCCAGGTCCTCCAGGAGAACCAGGTGACATTTCATTATTGTATATATAATACGCAGCAACAAATCCAGTTATCTCAATTGCTGATGCATGAGATTATATAAATATATGATTTCTGGAGTATATCTTGAGTGAAGTGGTTGAATAGATTTTTTTTTTTTTTGATATTTCACTTTAGAATATTCACAAAAAAGTGTGTGTAGCAATTGTCTGTGCTCCATTGCTAATGAGATTCTGTGGGGAAGGTACAACGACTTTCCAGTATAAAGATTTCTCACCTTTTTTTTTTTTTAACTGTGACTAAAAATATACTACTTAAAAACAGGAAGGACTAATGAGGAAAAAAAAAAAAACAAAAAAAAAAAAACTGTTCTTAAGATTAACTGTTCCAAAAATTGCAGTTCATCTGTAAAACTAAATTCAGAAAGGGCTAATCTAAAAGTTAGAGAAATCACTTGCATGCCTTCCTAGGTCTTAGTGGGCCTTAGAGCAGGCCTGAAGTACTGGCAGCATGAAAACAAAGCAGTAGCAGCTTTGAACCAGCTGAGTAGTTCCAGTTCACACAACTTTTAGAAACTGTATTAACCAGGAGTACCTCTTTAACTAGGAGTATGAACAGCATCATGTTTCCTTTATATGTGGTATGGTCAAAGCAAGTTCTTTTCAGAAATAATACCAAAGTAATGCTTATCTTTCCTCTCTTAAAATAGAAAGTCTGTCCTCCAAATTACTGCCTTAGGAAGAGCTCAATATATCATCTGTTTTTTCCAGAGTTATAGTAAATACAGCAGAGTAATTCTGATAAAGATAATTGAGCAGGATTAATAACTTACAAATAAAAGTTTTCCTTTCAAAGCTGGAAAAGAAAGAATTATGTTTCTGTTAGAATGTAAATACTTCCCAAAGGAGGAACTGTGCTTTTTTAAAGGCAGCCCCCTGGCTAGACAGGTAAATTCAGCAGTCTGCTGAGATTTACTTTAGAATCACCATATTTTTCCTCAAGTAATTCCAGTTAAAGGTGTTTCAGATTTGTCCAGGTAGTTCTCTTTTAAATGAATACTGTCTCCAGATCATCCTTGCACCTTTTTTCTGCCTTAGCAAATAGAGAATGTCTGAATAATCTGTAAATGTAATGGTGCCATGCTCATTTCATTGACAGGTAGAGTAATATTTAGAACAGGCCCACCAGGACGTCCTGGAGAGCCAGGGTGTGCAGGACCTCCAGGACCTCCAGGAGATGTTGGCATGAAAGGTCAGTTACTGTGTTTGTAGACTGTTTGAAGGATTGACATAGTGTTCACTCACAGAGTCACAGTCACAGAGTGGTTGAGGTTGGAAGGGACCTCTGGAGATCATCTAGTCCAACCCCCCTGCCGAGCAGGATCACCTAGAGCACGCTGCACACAGAATGGCATCCAGGCAGGTTTTGAGTATCTCTAGAGAAGGAGACTCCATAAACTCTCTGGGCAACCTGTTTCAGTGCTCTGTCACCCTCACAGTAAAGAAGTTCCCCCTCATACTCAGCTGGAACCTCCTGTGCTTCAGTTTGTGCCCATTGCCTCTCATCCTGTCACTGGGCACATCTGAAGAGACCAACTCCATCCTCTCAACACCCTCCCCTCAGGTATTTATACATATTGATGAGGTCTCCCCTCAGTCTTCTCTCTTCACCTGGCAGATAATTCACTTCGGAAGAGGGGAAAACAGGATATCAAAAATGTCAGGGAATCTTACGGTTTTGGAGCAAGCCCTTCCATATTCAAGAGAGCGTGTATAAATTAGGAGAAATTAAAACAGAGTGGAAAAAGTTTGTGTTCATTCTCAGTACAGGGTTTTGTACATTTCGCTTTCATGTACCACATTTTTTGCGTGGGAGTGTTTTCTCTGAATGAGATCAGGAGTGTATCATTGTTGACAGTTACTGGCCTTTTCAGCTGAAAACTAAGATGCAGAGCTGAAAATTACTTTTTCCATTTCTACTTCCTTTCTGAAATACATCACTTAGAAGTTGACGGTACAATCCATTTATCTTCATTGATCCTCATGAAATTTTGAAATTAATTGACCTCTCAAGCTATTTGATGAGTTCAGAGATTTTTTAAAAATTCATTAGGGATAGCAAGATCTCCTCCCCTTAAAGCAAACAGTGGCTAAGAACAGTGCCAGTGCCAGTGCCAAGCACCAGTTGTAAAGCACTGCAGCTAGGGTGGAGATCTCTGGACAGTGTGTATTACAGGTTGATGGGGTTTTTGTATTCCCATGTTATGTCAACACTAACGGTTGTTCTCTGAGGGAAGGTTCATTCTGTAAATATCACCACAGGTGCTTTTTTTTTTTTTTTTTTGGCTAAATGCCACCTGCCAGTCTTTAAAGTCACTCAGGCTGTTATGAAGCCATGTTAGTTCAAAGCCTGCGTGCCTCTCTTCTTTTGAGAGAATTTGGCCTATCAATAGAGTGACTGTATCCAAATAGCTTACTGAAACCAGACTTGGAAAAAAATAAAAATTAAAATTTAACAAAAAGAGATTTAAACTGGGTGTCCCTATGATTTCAATTAAATGTAATCAGTTCTGATTCACTGTCTGACCACAGGTGATCTTGTACTGTGTTGGAGGTGATCTTCCATCAAAATTAAGGTCACATGCCTACTGCTCTTTGACCGAGAGTTGTTGACCACCCTCTATAAAAAAAAAAATAATAATAATAACACATTACTTCAGCTTGAGACTTACTTTGTGTGGAACAACTAATGAATTATATTCCTTCTAGGTGATGAAGCTTGCGTGTGTACGGATTGCAGCTATGTTCCGGGAACACCTGGTCTTCCTGGTTCGCCTGGGCCACATGGCCAGGATGGCATCCCTGGTAAATTATCTCAGTGTTTCTAACAGGATGGTAGGAAATGCCACCGCTTTTGCTTTTAGCATGAGAATCAGGACAGGTATGAGTATGTCTGCATCATGCAGTATTCCAGATCCCAGAAATAACCCTGAGGTTGTGATGAGTGTGATAGCATAATGCAGCTCCATCTGCTGATGGGAGCACAAGCCCTAAAAGAGTTGAAGACTAAGTGCAAATGGGCTTAGGTGCAGCCTGAAGCCAGATCAGTCTATGCTCATGCAGTATGTGTGAATGGGAGTAACACAGAGTACTGCGTGTGATTATCAGAGCTTGTCAAAATCCATTTCTTTATTTTCTATTTTATTTACAAAATATGTTTGTTTTGCAGGTAGGGAAGGAACACAAGGTCCCAGAGGAGCTCCAGGTTCTCCAGGAGCACCAGGGTTTCCAGGAGCTCAAGTAAGACTTGCATTTTTCAAATTATTTTTCAGATTCCACAAGAATTTCATAGAAATGTCATGGCCAACGTTAAATGAAGTGTCATTCTCGGTGATATCAATAGTTTTCTGTTGCAGCCTCACCTTGAATATTGTGTGCAGTTCTGGGCTCTTCACCCCAATAACCAGTGATAGGATGCAAGGGAACGAGGGAACAGCACAGAGCTGTGCCAGGGAAGGGGTTCTGCCTGAATGTTAGGAAGAAGATCTTTACTGTGACGGTGATCAAATGCTGGGACAGGCTTCCCAGTGAGGTGGTTGATTCTCCATGCCTGTAAGTAAGAGGCATTTGGGAAACTTGCTGAAGTGGGAAGGCAGGCACCGCTCACAGACATACTACTTGGTTGTTCTAACTTGTGCCTGTAGTAGTAATAATTCTGGGGAGATTACAGAAAACACTGTCCAGAACAAAACTGTCATGCACAAGAACATATTGTGGTGCCTGCCATATAGATGCATAATTGAAAGAGCCTGCTAGCAAGTTTTTCCAGAAAACTCTGAAGAATTTGTGAGCCCAAGATCACTAGAGCCCAGTGTGCTCGTGTGCTTTCAGTTCCACATTGTGCCCTGAGAGGTTAAGAAAAGAGCACAGAAGTTAGCTACAGACAGACAGCTGTGGTGGCTGTAGAACCCCTAGGGGTTTTTCCCATGTAGAGAACAACATCCTCTCCCCTGTCCTCTCTAATCAGATTTTAAGGTGTTTTTTTTTCTTGTCCTTCTGCTTATGCCAGCAGTTACAGTGAATAAAGATACAAATAAGGAGAACCATTTTTAGGTATTTAGTTTAAAAAAGAAAACATTAAAATGGTTGACATGTTATCAACTGAAATTTTCTTTGTTCCAGGGACCTCCAGGTTTTAAAGGAGATCAAGGACATAAAGGATCAAAAGGTGAGCCAGGATACGTGTATCCAGAAGGGCCAAAAGGTGAGCAAGGAGATCCAGGGTCCAGGGGAGACAAAGGAAGAAAAGGTTCGAGTGGATTTCTGGGAAGACCTGGCCCAAAGGGCTACAAGGGTTCTAAAGGTGAAGAGGTAGGTATGCACTGTTTGCAATTAACATAGAATTCATGAAAAGCTAAGTCAGTGGTTGTATCTTGTATGACACTGTTCTACCTAGTCCAGTATTTTAAGTGAATATCATCTGCCTGACTTAGAGGTGCTATGCTCAGCTGTAGCAACCAATACACGTAGGAAACAAAATACATGTGGAAACAAAAGAATTAGAATAAATATTCTTATGTAATACTAGGGAGAGATGAGGCTAGTGTGGGTGCATGCTGCTGCAAAGCCTTAGCAGTTTATTAGTTTATTGAGCTGTTAGTTTGGATATTTGTATTGGAGCGTTATCTTGGATTGCTGTGATGAATAAGTCACAGACCAAAACCAAACAAATAAAAATAGTTTTTCTGTCTAGTCGTAATGCTTAAAGTGAAATAATAGTACAAACAATACCAGTTTGGTCTTTAGGAATTAATCTCCAGTCAGGGCTGAGAAACCACAAAAGCTGCGAGAACTACTTGAAGACTAGCTTTCTTAGAGCAGAGCTCTTGGATCAGCAGAAATAAAAAACTAGCAATTGTTGTTGCACTGTGTTGGGTGAGAAACTGTGAAAGGGATTCAGATACTGCTATTTTAAACCTGACCCCCTAGTACTTAAGGCAGATCAGTGCTGAAATTGTTTTTTTTCCCCTAATGTGTTTTGAAAAATAAAAAAATCATACAACATAATGCCGTGGTAATTGAAAATCAAGCTGGTTTTGTACTTTTTAAATGTTAATAGAAAGGATGGATGAATGCCCTACAGTTTACAAGCATTGATATTAAAATTCTTATTTTTTTCATCACAAGTAAATTGGTTGAAAAAGTCCTGTTCAGTCAGCAGAGCTACTCTGCTGCTAAAATAGTCGTACAGAGAATCAGGCATTTTGTTGTGAAAGTTGGCATGGAGAGCAAGTAATGCTTGGTATACAGACGTATATATCGTTAACAGGGATTGTCTGGTACAAAAGGAGATAGAGGACTGCCTGGACTGCCTGGTAATCCTGGTCTCCCTGGAGAGATGGGGCTTCCTGGACCACCAGGATATGGACCACAAGGAATAAGAGGTTTCAAAGGCTCTAAAGGAGTACCTGGTCCTCCTGGATTGCCTGGAGAAGCTGGTTTGTAACTTCCTATTTTACTGTTCTTTACCTACGTTGAAGTTTTAAACTGCAGAGAGAGATTGAAGACAAAGACATAAATTATGAAATGTAGAAAGTTTCTTCTTGGGATGAGATTTCTAAACCTTTGTTCCATCTTTGGTTTCACTAGAGATAATAGCAAAAGTCTTAGGGTCATAAGATAATTGAGATTGGAAGGGACCCTGTGAGGTCTTTAGTCCCAACTCCTGCTCAGAGCAGGGTAAGCTATGAGATTAGAGCAGTTTACTTCAAGTCTTGACTGAATAATACTTTAAAACCTTCAAGGACAAAGACTGCACAGAATTTCTGGGCAACATGTTTCAGTGCTTGACTATCCTCATCATGAAACAAAATTCTTTGGCTAGAGATCCATTTCCTCGCCATTAGTGTGAGCTAAGTCATCAGAGGAGAACATGAAGGACTTAATCACTTTGGAGTGCCAGAAACATACCAGTGTATTTATTTATAGGCAAGTATAATCTGGAAGAACTTGAAGCTGGGCAAGAGAGATCTAGTGAAGTCACTTTTTAAGAGAATTTTTGAATTTTAAATCCAGGGGATTCTGGGGATTGGTGCTTATGACTGCAGTGGTATGTTGGGCACGATATACCCATGCTTGTGCTATTGACTGATATAAGATGTGAATTTGTTATCCAAGGGGATGAAATTTTCAGAGTGTGTCAATCTGAGTCTTTGTCACTCTTTCTGGGGTTGTCACACTGTATCAGGAAATGCACATGAATCTCTGTTGGAGACCTTGCTAATTGTGAGTTTTGGTTTTGTTTTTTGTTTGTTTAGTCTGTACTGAGGGTCTTCAACCTGATGTTGACCATAACTCACATTCCCTACTTAAAATCATTTTGTGCTCTCTGGGTTTCTGTTAGACTGTAGGAGGGCTGAGAGAAGGGTTTGAGGTGGTCTGGGTGTCAATAAAATTCTTTTGCTTTATGAAGTCAGGGTTTGAAGGATTTTCAAAATCTGTTGGAGCTTCAGAAAGACGGAAACAATACCAGACCAAATTTTTAACTGACTAGCTTGCTCATTAATCACAGAATCACAGATACACAATTTTTAAATTGTAAATTATGTCTTTTTAAATTGTCTATTTCCAAACAATAAGACTTTGATAATGTATTTGCTGAAGGTCTGAAAGGAGAGACCAGGAGGATAACTCCATTGCCTGCATTGCCAGGACCTCAAGGACCAGATGGTTTACCTGGACCTCCAGGGGTGCCTGGTGAGTATGTTTGCTCAAAGGACAAAGTTAGAGATGATCTGATTAGGATTTCTCTACCAAATCTGGCCAGATAAAATGGTTGGGTTATTCTGAGAGAACTCTATGAAGGATTTCATATCAAAGGCAGATTGCATAAAGACTTAACAGACTCGCGCACGCTTTGATACTGAGAACACAGAGATCACAATTAGCATTTTAACTACTGTGGAGGAAAAATAGTGTCTAAGTTCTAATGATACCATCTACACTGATGTCCTAATTAATAATGGAAAATATAGCTGGGAAACACCCCGTCATTACATGTTGAAGTTCTGTGGTAAGATGGACTGCAATTTACTTATTTTCTTTGAACAGGTAGGGTCGGAACAAATGGTCAGCCAGGTGATCCAGGACATCCAGGGCCAACAGGTGACACAGGCTTTCCAGGACTTGGGTTTCCTGGAAACCCAGGTCCGAAAGGTAAAATACGCTTTTTGATATTCTTTAAAAAACAAACACACACCTTTTCTACTTTTTTGTTTTTAATCTGGATTGACAAGTCATCTTTAAAAAAAATAATAATGAATGAGCATTAATCAGATGTTTTTTAGCACCCTTGTAATTTACTGCCTTTGAGGGGTTTTGTGGTTTTCTTTGTTTCTGAAATATTTTGAAGTATTTCAGAGAAATAGAATACTACAACTATTACCGTGTAGTTTTTTAAGAGAACAGTGAGGAACTGGCATCAGAAGGGGTTCACTCCAATCAGTTACTTAATGCAGAATGTTTCTGAAGCAAGTAACTGAGCAGTGTTAAAATGAGTGTTGAGGGAAGATGCAATGTATCAAATGTGTATCAGGATTTCGTTTTCAGCTCTTGTAACCTACAATAGTGCAGAAGTCCATAACCACATCCATACAAATAACCCTTTGTAAAATAAGGTGGTAAATAGAGTATTTGTATGGCCATATAATTCCTTTTGCAGGAGATAAGGGGCTTACTGGAAGCAGAGGACCACCAGGTTGTGAAGGAAAAGTTGGAGAGCCAGGCCGAGCTGGAAATCTGGGACAACCAGGAGAAAAGGTTTGGCTAGAAATACAGCACAGACTTTTCCATAGGTCCCATTCATTAACTGTGACATTGAGCAAATAAATTAATAAGTGCATGGAAAATAAGAGTTCCTGTATTTGCTAACTAGTGGTGCACAAACTACAAAATGAAACATTTTATGAAAGAGGTTGTCAAGTCAAATTTTAACTAGAGATATAGGATTTCACAAGTCCTAAGTTGCTGGGATGTTTTGATACTTCAGTTTTCAGAGCATAAGAAAACGATTGCATTGGTTACAGCAAAAAATTAAAGCCACAGTTTCTGAAGAGATGGCTGTTCAGAAATTACTGATGGAATATATAAAGGTAGGACTCTTGACTACTCTGTAATTAGGATCCAAATGTGAACAAAATAACACTTAACTGTTTTGAAAAAGTGGCATTTCTTTTTGTTCTTATGCCCATATGTCATTCTTTTATGGTTTTTGTTTTTGTTTTTTTTTTTTATATGGCAAAGTATGGGGATTTTTGTTTTGTTTAATTATTACTTACTCTGTGCTTGAAACCACAGAACAGCTGGTTTTGGAGTGACCTTTGTGGTCCAAATATATAATCAATGACTGGTATAATCTCAGTTCTACTGGCCTGTTTTAAGAACATTTGCTCGTATTCAAAACTAGTACCCAAAACAACAAGCAGTTTGGTCAGCCAATAAGAAAAAAATTTCAACTTTTCCTTTCAGGGAACAGACTTCAGATATTTATCATAAAAACAGTCTTCATAGAAAATAATGTTCAGAAGAATGACGGGGGTAAAAATGCAATAACTAAGTATTCTGAGACATATCTGGGTGCTGACTTTGATTATTTCTATAAATATTATGAAGAAAATATAACTACCATGTAAAATAAAGGAAAAATTGTATTTGCACAAACTTTTACATATAGGTCCAACACCTTACATAATTACAGCAAGCATCATCATGCAGTAACAGCCAAAGAGAGGGAGACATCTCGTAATGCTCAGGAACAAGTTCTTAGAGCAATGAGACAGTTCAAAAGCTGTTTAGACAAATTAATCTTCTGGTGTGGAACCTGCAGGTGGTCAATAAGGAACATCCAGTGATCTACTGAACTAGAGCCATTACAAATGTGAAAGATCCCCAGGGAATGAAGGTGATAATCCTAATTAAAGAAGCTAGTTGATTGCAGGGTGGAAAGAATATTTTGGCAGACTTGCAAAACGTGATACATGTGTATTGTTTACATCTCTGTGTTGCAGGGGGACCCAGGAATGATTATTCACGGAGAGCCAGGCAGACTTGGTTCACCAGGAGGTCGTGGCATTCCTGGTCCAAAAGGTGATACGGGATTTCCAGGACTTCCAGGCCTACCAGGACGTGCTGGACATGATGGTGATGAAGGGCTAAGAGGTACTGTGGTCAAACAAGCACGAGATACACAGCAAGTTACCTCCCTATGTTAAGGAAAGGGAAACCAAGTCAAATAGTGCTCACTCAAAGCCTCAAACTACTGTCTAAATCATCATGAAACCAATCTCCTTTCTTTTAGGAGATCCTGGCTCACCTGGAATTCCAGGGGATCCAGGTTTTCCAGGGAAACCTGCTGAGTGTCTTACTGGCCGGCCAGGTTTGCCAGGTGGCCAGGGAGCTACAGGCCCACCAGGTAGGACCTTCCAAATCAAATGTGCCATTTGGCTGGGTGACTGGGTTGTATTTCTGCCTTCAAATGTCCTGAGGGACCTGAAGTTGTTTATGGATATTGGTTATAGGTTACTGTGCAACATCGCATTTAAAAGATGCATTGTCTGCAGACTGGAGGAAAACACGTGTACTAATTAAAACGGATTAAGATTTTTTCATCCTGTGGGGGAATGAAAATGCATACTCCAGAATGTTTGGAGGATGAATGCAGAATTGGTGGGGTGTTTGTTTTGTTTTATTTTTGTCTCTACTGTCTTTTTTTTTTCTCTTAAATCTCTTCAATATCTCCTGAATGTGTATATTATCTTGTATAGATTTACTGTATAGCCCTCAAACAGGCTCAAGAAGAGCTTGATACTTGTGATGGCAAGATAGAGATGAAGGTTTCCAGCAAGAA
Organism: Nettapus auritus; assembly: GCA_011076525.1. Taxonomy (NCBI): domain Eukaryota; kingdom Metazoa; phylum Chordata; class Aves; order Anseriformes; family Anatidae; genus Nettapus; species Nettapus auritus. Next base: position 3,417,651 of record CM021773.1, on the reverse strand, counting down.
TTATCCTACTTATACTGTCATTCATTTTTCTTAGGAGGAAGAGGTCCATTAGGTTCAAAAGGAAACCTTGGTCCTCCTGGTTTGGGTATCCCAGGAATCTATGGAAAACCGGGGGAACCTGGCTTAATTGGTCTTCAGGGAAACACAGGACTACCTGGTCTCAAGGGACAGTCAGGAAGACCAGGAATCGATGGCGTGCCGGGTACGGATTTCCCAAATACCTGTTTTGACGTAGAAAATGAGTCAGTCTCTACAAACAGTAGTCATGCTAATATGCCAATATGCATATCTTGAAGCTGTGATGACACAGTATTGAATTTTCTACAGCACTCCACTTAGAATAGAAAACTACTTCCCATTGTTTTCTGTACTGCAATGTTCTTGCAACAGGACACTAACTAGTTCAAAGCTGCTTCCCAGAATAATGAAAGTGTAAGGCAAGATCTTACTCAGCTTCCCTTTTGAAACAGATGGCTTGTTAATGCTTTCTCTTTTTCTGGAAAACAACAACAACAACAACAACAACAAAAAAAAAACAACAAGATCTTGAGTCTATGAGAGTTGTGACTCAGATTAGACTCTGTCATGTTAACCAGAGCTGACTTTACTTAAAGTAAGGAATCCCCATAGGGGTTTTTTTTTTTTTTTTTTTTTTTTTTTTTTATAAATGTGTTCAAACTTGATTTGTAGAATACAAAAAATCAGGTATGTTATGCTGCTTATCTCTAAAAAAGATTTTTCATTATTCTCAAATTCTGCATTATTCTGTTGCAAGGATATGGTAGATACCTTTTATATATACAACCTGTAAAACTAATGATGAAGGTGTAGACCAAACCTAGGCTTCTAATGCCATTTGAGATGAGCTGTCGTGTCCCAGCTGGCCTCCAGCTCCTGAGCCAGAAAGGAATGTCTTCCCCATACATCTTGTGATGGATATGGATCTCCCAGCCTAGTGAGGCTATCTCAGATACATTAATCACTCTCAGTTGTTTCATTCATTGATTGAAGATGTTGCAGCTGTTAGTAACCCCTCAAACTACCCACATTAATCTGTATGTAAGTGCTGTTCATGTAGTTAAAAGCTGGAAAACTTGCTTCTACAATATGTTATAGAAATGGAGAAAATGTTAAAAGACTTGATTAACTATCTGACAGGTACATGCATGCCTTTCTGATGTTTAACTGATTAAATAAGTTCCTATTGCTTCCTTTCCACAGGCCCTAGGGGAGAGCCAGGTATAATGGGCCCATTAGGAATTCCTGGACCCCCAGGCATGATTGGAAGTCCAGGCAACCCGGGTGTCAGAGGTAAGTGACCATAGTATCTGTTTTTGTTATTCCTTAAGGATATAGGAACAGTCATGCTAAGGAAGACTTGTGATCAATCTTGATGTATGTTATCACTCCTGAGTATGTGTTAGTCAATTGATGACCAGAACTTCTTTGCGCTTTGGTAAATATTAGATTTCTGTACCTGTGCAGTCTAAAGGCTGAAAGACATTTTCTTTTAGCAGTACTGAATTGCCACCTTTTCCATTTCACAGGTATGTGTGAAAATGGTTGGAGATTTTGTAAATAAAGAAGACTTTTTGCCCTGTTTTTCATTGTTTTTTTTTTGTTTGTTTTGTTTTATTTCATTCATGCTCAACATATTATATCTGTTTAACAGCTGTAAGATTATATTTATATTCATGCCAAGATACCATAACTATTTCTCATAATAATCTGTGGTCATAAATGTTTATTGATGTTTTGAGTAATTAAGAAGCTGGTTTAAGTTGTTGACTTGGCATGTGTATGTACATATGTTGTTGAGCTTAGAGAAGGAGTTTAATTGCTTCCTTACATGCTATCACCTAGACACGCTACTTCAGAAAATGTCGTTGTATTTTCCTGCAGGTTCTTATGGCTTCCCAGGACTAAAAGGAAGAAAGGGGTTTCTTGGAGCAAAAGGTGAACCAGGTGATAAAGGTTTTCCTGGACCATCTGAGACCTTGGTTGGCATTGGAAATAAAGGAGAACAAGGCCCAAAAGGTACATATTCATTTTTCTGTCATTCAAAACCCGGTAGAGTTATCTGTGTGGCAATTCCAATGGGCTCTAACAAATGTAAGAAACTGGCTTAACTACTTAAAGTATTCATGTGGCTTTGAAATAATTTTTGCCAAACACTGTAAGTGCCTTTTACAGGATAGTTGGATGTTACACTGAATATTTATTTCCATTTTAAGAAGTCCATATTCCTTAGAAATCCTCTCATTGTAATGTCAAATTAGAAATAAAGTATCACTGGTAATAAGTGTATATATATGCACCCTATATAATCATGTTTCTACACACTTCACCCCCCTTCTCTAACGCACCTCACAGCTCTTGCCAGCTTTGTACCCGATTGGAACTGGGGTTATTCAGCCTAAAGAAAAGGAGGCTCAGGGGAGACCTTATCACTTTCTACAGCTACCTCAAAGGAGATTGTACTGGGGTTGGGATCAGTCTCTTCTCCCAGGCACCAAGCAATAGGACAAGAGGAAATGGCCTCAAGTTGTGCCAGAAGAGGTTTAGGTTGGATATTAGGAGTATTTTTTTTTTTTTCACTGAAAGAGTTGTGAGGCATTGGAACAGGTTGCCCAGGGAAGTAGTTAAGTCACCATCCCTGGAAGTATTCTGAAGACGTGTGTGGTGCTTAGAGGCATGGTTTACCTGTAGACTTGGCAGTGCTAAGTTAAAATTGATAATTTAAAGGCCTTTTCCAACCTAAATGATTCTATGATTTAGTAGTCCATGAGCACAGAAATGGTTGTGCTTACCAACTGGATGCTGGATTTCAAAGAAGTGAAGTCTGCTTAGAAATATTTGTCAGAATTATTATTTTGTGTGTAATACCAATATAGACTCTCTGTATACGAGTTGTACATACTTAATTAATGCTATGTGGCTTTTTGTGTAGACATTTTGTCATGGGTTTCTGAAATTTCCTTTTGTATCCATATAGGAAATACAGAACTCATTAACCATGAGCTTGTGTCTTGCTTGTGTTTATTGCAAAATAAAAGTCCGGCGCTCCACTTTGGCTTCATTAGTTTTAAAAGTTATAAAATGTGAAATTCTCTATAAACTTATCTTCTAAAATGCTGTTGTGTGTGTGTGTGTTCATTTAATGAAATTGTTTTAGGAGTCCAAGGAAGAATGGGTCTAAGAGGAGAAAAAGGAGATGTAGGTGTACAAGGTCCCCCAGGTCTTGTCGGATCTGAAGGAGTACCTGGTATACCAGGTATGGAGTATTTATATTGAAAATGACTGTATCACAGAATGGAGAGCAAGGATAATATTACCTCAATGCTAGCACATAAACTTAGCTCTAGCAGCAGCGCTGTCTTTTCTGTATTAGCTCTGAAGCTCCTCTGAGAATTCTGAAACAGAGCAACTTCAAAAGCTGTTATTTCAAAGTCATGCTAGTCACAACTAAATGATTTTTTCCTTCCAAATATGGATGATTATATGAGGTGATACACAGAAAATATTATTAGCTTTAAATAATATAAAATAATAATAACCTTACAATCTAAAAGTTGATGAGGCCAATGAATTAAAAAACTTGGTATTTATAAAATTTAAGAGAAGTTTGATTCCTAATATCATAAAGAAGCAGTAGGAATTCTAAGTTTACCATAGGTGTGCACAAAAATATTTCAGAAGCTTTTTGTATTTAAGATTGATTCTATTTCCCTGTTGAAAGCCTTCATATTTGGCTTATATTTTGGAAGTTAACAGGTCTTCAGTGAAAAGCAGTCTTAAAAAGAACCAATGTAATTATAGGCCTACCTAAGCCATTTCACAAGGTTTTGCTCTGCCATTACCATGCCCACATACATAATAATACATGCTGATCTTGAGTGAGAAAATGAATCTATTTTTGCAGATTAATTAAAACATCTTTGCTTTTCTGTATCCTATATTTTGATACATACAGGAGATACTTGTATTTTTAACTTCATTTCCTGACAACAGTAATGATAATTCTATGTGCTTCTAGAGCAAGAGGAAGAATTACGCTCCACTGTTTGTATAAAATCAAAAAGTACCATGGCAGTGTGTGAGAGAGAGGATTCTGTATTCATCACAACTCTGGCAGCCAGCCAATGTCCAAACTGGATATGTGAAGATGACGCTCATTTCTTCATCTTGCAGGTGCCAAAGGATTTATGGGTCTTCCAGGGATTCCTGGAGGGCAAGGATTCCCAGGTGCACCAGGAAACAAAGGGAACATGGGAATTCCAGGTTATTGTCTCTTTAGTCATGTTGCAAATTGGTAGAGCCTTTACACAGACCTGAGCAACTTCTGTAAGCACACTATACGATACTTAACTCAGACTGGGATTTTCTTTCTGCAGTGCCTGTAAATTTCTCATCACCCCAGCATTTGCCTGAATTGCAGAATGGAGTTCTCCCTCTGTCTAGTTTTGGAGCATGACACTACTAATGTATGGCAGCTGGTCATCTCAGTGTATAGCTTATAGTAACTTTCTGAATAACAGTTTCAGGGCGTTAATTAGTTAGGATATGGTGACATAAAGTGGCTCTGTCTGACTTGGTAACCAAATGTCTGCCCAGTGATCATGGGTCTTTATTTTTGTAAGCTTTGACTATTGAAATTACAGATAATAAATTGCATATAATTAATTTATATACTGCTAAATATAATAAACTATTTTGAATGTGTTTAGAGTAAGTCAATGAGTGCACAAACATTATTCTATCTCTGATGGAAAAAGTGAGTATGAAAATACAAGCAGTAGTTAACAAAGCATGAGATGTAATATTTGATGATGATCCTTTTAAGAATGCTATTGCTATCTGTGTTTCTCCAGGTTCAAAAGGACAGAAAGGATCTCCAGGCTTTCCAGGACCATCAGGTGACCCTGGTCCAACGGGCTATGGTGGCTTTCCAGGTGAAAAAGGAGACCCTGGGCACCCATCTCCTGGGCCCCCAGGAGAACCTGGTCCAAAGGTATAAAGGCCATGGAAACATTGTCATATTAAGCAATAAGCAGAGCCTTTGACAACAGAAACAGAATAACATGTAAGCAAGAGTTGCAGAGTTTGCAGGAGATGGGTAGATGATATCTTAGTGATGATACATATGGAAATCCTGTTACATCAGTATTGAGGAGAACATGTTGAGTTCATTGTATTTCATTTTTCTTGCAATGCAAGAATTTCTTATTTGTAAAAATGGAATGTCTTGGAAATAGTGTTGTTTCTGTAAAAGTTACTGATTTGCTAAGAACAATGATTTGTACCTAAAAGGTCAATAGTAGAAGTACTTGTACATCAAGAATTTCAGAAAAAATATCTTAGTAATAAAGTGGTGTCATCTAAAATTGTTCTGTTGGTTTTTGAAAGTCTATTAATAGCATTTTTTTCTTAGGAATATATGATATAAAAAATAAGTTAGAAAATTTTACTCCACATATTCTGGTTGTTGAACAACTGTGAATCTTTACATATGAGATAATTTAAAATATATTGCTGGCTGTAAACTGTACTGTAACTCCTGTAATTTGTCCAGTTTACCTGTTAGTTTCTTTATTAGCTGCGTATCCAAAAAGGGATTGCTGTTGTGCAAATTAGTAGGAATTCAATGAAAAATGTGTGTTTTGCTGTTTTGTATAGCTGTGCATTATGTAAGGAATGTATTTTTGGTTCAAAAGAGGAGCTATTAGAATAAAATTGGAGAAAAGTCTATGAAAATATCTTAAGACTGAACTTGGTTTGTACAGATTAAAGATACATATTGCTCGTTAGATATGTCTAAAGGATCAATGGTGTTATGAGAAGACTTCATATTAGACTTCATTATTAGTCTTCTTTGATTTTTATCTGAAAATCATAACGAACCATGATTAAACTTACACATTAAAATTATCTATTTTTCTATTGTTCATATACATGTAATGTGTTTAATGCAATGTGATTCTTTACCTGTTTGTGTGCAACTGCTGTTTCCTAGGGAGACTTGGGTGCTCCTGGACTTCTGGGCAGCAAAGGAGAAAAAGGGTCCCAAGGTCAGCCAGGACATAAAGGAGTACCAGGGCCAAATGGGATCAGAGGGGAAACAGGAGTTACAGGAATCCCAGGTATGTTTTGCTTTGGAGGAGTGTTGAGATGCTGACATGCTTCTAGAAGAAGAGAATTTCTCAATAAACTATGCAGGGTGCCTGTGGGGTGGCACATCTATATTAAAATGTTGTAAATGTAAACAGCTCCTTTGTAGTCAGCACAGCCAAGCTGGCTTATCTTAGAGATCTGACCCAGCTGGCTGAAGTGGAAACAATAGCAGTGTTAGCACACTGCATCTGGGCCTAGTGCTGAACTGAATTCCAAGTGATAATGCCAGTTTTCCGCCCCAAGATTCTTTCTTCTTACAGGGAAACCTGGACCTCCTGGAGATGTTGGTGTTAAAGGACAGCAGGGTCGCCCAGGACAGCAGGGCATTGTAGGCCCTCCTGGTATGGTATATAGCATCTCTCCCAAATCACTGCCCTCTGGCTTGTTATTTGCTCTGTGATGAGGCAGTTGATATTCTTCTGAGCTTTTTAGAATTTACCTGATATAGTTGCAGGCTCTGTTTATGTTGGTAGGAGGCTCTGTTTACCTTCTCCAGTTCCAGCTAAGGTCTTTAACAGCATGTTTTCAATGTTGTCAGTTCAGCTGAGGCAAGAGATTTTAATTTTGTTTCACTATTGTAGAACTTGCTGCTCTTCTTTTTTTTAGTTCAGAGTTCTCAAGATGCAGTATCCACATATATTGTAGGAATGGCTTGTTTTACCTCCTAAAAGAGAATAATAAACTAAGATATAGCTAAACAAGGAGGAAGAATAAATTAGAGTTGAAAGAGGGGAAAGGCGGAGTTGCAGTCATTTGTTAGAACAAAAGAAAAGATTACACCATTCAAAAAAAACGTAAGGGGGAGTGTGTAAATATGCAGTAACAAAGGTATGCAGTGTAGACTTCATTAATGTTGGTGACAGTCATTATCTTCCAAAAGCATATTGAATGTTCTCTTATGCAGATCCTCATCTAAATTACATTGCAGTTTTGTAGTTTGTATTAGTGAACCTACACAGACATAGCAAGAGAGTTAGCAAAGATCAGAATCTACTCCCTGTTTACAGGAAAGTTGAAATTTTATGGAGAGGAACCATACTACCTGTATAGATTCCCACCAACATGGATTAACTCAAAGGCAGAGTCCTAAAATGTCTTTGAAAGACAGGAAGTTAATGCCTGTGGAAATAGTGGGAGTGCTAAATTTCTTAAAGTTCAGTGGACGCAATAGAAGTTATATTCTGCTCTTTACAAATGCTTATATACCAAGATAGTTGCTTCTATCGTTGAAGTAACTGCACTTGCACTAATAAAATCTTTAAAAAGGGGATCAGTATCTTCTCTCTTTGTGTAAAATAATAGAAATGAAAATTATACTGTGGTCCTTTATAATTCACAGGTGCTGTTGGATACCCTGGAGAAAATGGACTTGGTGGTGAAAGAGGCAATCAGGGTCAGGATGGTATGCCTGGTCCCCCAGGAGTAAAGGGAGAACCAGGTAACAGCAGTGAAATATTTTCCTTCTGTTTTAAAATTACTTCTTTTTTTCCCCTAGCTTAACTGGTAAGGATTTTTTGGGAAGTATTAATAAGGAGCTTTTGTGGAGCCAAAGATGTGTTAATAAGTAGAAGGCTTTTAAATTGTACATCATTCACTGTTTTTCTATGTAATCGTACATGCTGTTAACAACACAAATGTATGTCACTCCTCTATTATGCATATGATTTGTCATAATTTCCCCTTAAAATATTAATGTCTGCGAGAGCGTAAGTATTGTGTGGTTCTTATGTGTTCCATCTCAAAATAATTAAGAGAACCAAAATCTTTTTAAAGATGTCTCAGCTCTTATGTAGAAATAGGATGAAACAAATCAGGGTTTACTCACACGAACAAAGAATGTTTACATGACGTGGCCCTTCAGTTGTAAAATCTTTCACTTAAATATCGCTCCGGATGTCATCGGTATCCATACATACAGCCCTCTGCTGAATTCTGACAGAAAATGTTTCCATGTTTTACAGTGAGAATGTTTTTGTATATTAGTATTTACAAAAAATATATTGGAAAAGCACTCATAGTATTTAATAAGTCTTTCGAGTAAGTTTGAGTAATCATTGTTGAAATTATAGGTCTGTATGCTTTTTCTTTTATTTTTCTTAGTAACTAACTTAAATACAGATTTTTATCCTACTTTTTCCCTCTGGAAAAAAAAGGCAAATCTTATTATAGGTTGTACCAAAATACAACTGGTAAATAAAAGTTCCCACTTTAAAGAACTTACAAATATCATTTGTATCTCTGGATAGAACCAATGGAAAATAACCAATAGCTGGTATTACATATATAACTAAAACCGATGTTTTGATTCAGTGAATTTTGAAGAAATGTATGAAACATTAGATAACTATGATGTTTTCTAGCAATTATTCAGGACTGTTGAGTATAATGTGACCTAACATTTTGCAGGGGCACCAGGGAGAGGTATCCCTGGCCTTCGAGGTGTTCCTGGTCGTAGAGGTAAGTTGTCTTTTCAGAAAGCAGAAGCTTTGTTTTTAAATACCAGAATCATTAATTGCATCTTTAAAACACCTCCTGCTTTTGGCTATTTAAATTGGCACTTAATGTCAGAGGAAATAAGGAGTGATTCTGTGCTTATGATCGATTATTTGGATTATATGTTAAATATCAAGAATTCTTGCTTGCAAAGTTAAGACTATTGTAAAAGGAAAATAAAGGAACTAACTTCTGTGGTTTTGAGAAAGCAATATACAGATTCTAGAGCTTTTGAAACTTTAATACGTATTATTAACAGCATATGGTTTTATGAAAACAGATGATGTTGCTGAACACCAAGCATAATCTGTAGGAAAGCTATGATGGTGCATTTTAATTTACTTCACTTCTGCTTTTTTCTTGATGCAGTCACCAGGAGAATAGTTGACTTGGGGGGAGGGGGGCACTCTTTCCATATTTTAGGCTTCACATTGTACTTACAGTACTGATACAAATCCTTGATCTGCTTTAGAAAGAGTTAACAGAAAAATTAATAATAATTCTCCCTCGATATTATAGGCCCTGTGCTCTTAAGATTGACCTTAAAAAATCCATTTGGAATAGTCTCTTGTTTTCCTGTATTCATACTGATGCTTTTATCTGGAATTTTGTTTAGTAGGATTTGTCAGTTCTGATGTTCAAACTAGCATTTAATGACTTGTAGCATCAAGCAATATCCCCAACTCTGGTCTTTCTACCCTTCTTTCAAGTTTCTTCTGTTGTATGAGCAAACTCTGAAGTGGAGTTTTTAAAGAAGTGGTGTGTACACTTCTTGCAGTGAGTCACGTCTTCTCACAACCATTTTGCTTTAGAGTAGCAAGGTGGCTTTGGGGATTTACCCATACTAACAGCAAAGGCTGCATTCCACCTTTGTGTTAGAGTAGACACATACTCTGTGTAGTCCTGTTTCTAAAAGCTATCGTGGCATCTCACCATCATGACAGCTCTCCTCAAATATATTCCTTATACTCCGCAGGAATCAAAGGGGACATGGGGCTGCCTGGTTTTCCTGGGCCACCAGGTGTGAAAGGTCGTCAGGGTGATCAAGGACCCATTGGACCTCCTGGCTTAATGGGGTTACCTGGATTTCAAGGTGCAACAGGCATGGCAATTACTGGCCCAAAAGGGAATAGAGGCCTTGCTGGTGCAGATGGAAGACCAGGTGTGTTGTTATAACTCCTTTATTTGAAAAGATATACTGATAATTGAAAGCTGAATTCAGTCTGTCTAAAACACGAAATTGAAGGGGGTTCTTCCCCAGACATCTTCATAACTGATCAAGTAGTTCCTTTACCAACTGATGCAATGTTATCATTGCAAACAGCAGGATGGTCTGTACAGTATGATGTAAATTAAAATAATGCGAAGTTTTTTCAGTTCACCCAGTTTTGCTGCCCTCTGCTGCAATCTTTAGGAGAGCTGAAATCCAGCTGAAAAAAAGTGAAATATTGTGTGTTATTCCAAGCATAACTGCAATGGAAGGATATTAAAAATTGCAGTGTATTAAGGATTGCAAGAACTCAGCTCTGTTCTCAGACTAAATTAATAGTCTACAGAAAAATTAGTGTTCTTTTGTTGTTGCTGTTTTATAATTGATTTGTTTCCTTCGGAATTGCAGAGACAAGTAAACGTGAAGTACCATTACAGAGTTGCTGAATGTTGTACTGTTTTATGTAATGTATGTGAAATGCTGTTGGCAGTGATCTTTAGGTATTCTGTTTCTATACAGGTGCTCCTGGTTTTCAAGGGTTGCCTGGTGTTCCCACTCCCAGCATGAAAGGAGACAAAGGTGTTAGAGGGGCAGATGGCATACCAGGGCCAACAGGTCCAACTGGCGACAGCGGTCCTCCAGGTCCAAAAGTCAGTGAAAGAAATGCTGCTTGTTTCTTAACTCAACTGCTAGCTTCAGTCTTGCCATGAAAATAACACCCAGAGGAAAACAAATAAATGCATAATAGGAGAAAGATATTAAAACAGATACAAAAATATAGTTTTTGTAGACTTAAATGTACCAAAAAGAAATTGAGTCTTTCTGGTATGTTTTTTCCTTGGCCATTTTGTATTGCAGAACAATGTTAACAATAATATGCCTATATTTAACATGCTCATAATGAACAAAAAGGAAGTATACTTCACAGAGTGCCTATGCTGCTTCTTGTTTATTATTGATGTTCTATGATTTGCAGGGAATAGAAGGTCGACCAGGTTATCCTGGTGCTAGAGGGGACCCTGGTTTTCTTGGATTTCCAGGTGTAAAAGGTATTTATATATTTACTACATACACTTCTGTGTGCCAAATACAGTAATTTACATGCTGTGTTGTAATGGTATAATTAGAAGTGCCACACCACTACTAGAAGATGTTATTTTTGGCAACATCCTAGTTATAGAACTCAAGAGCATTTAAAAGACAAAGCACTGGGTCATCTGCTTGCCAGAAGAATAGACTCAATTATCTCATTCACCAGCTTACCAGTAGACAATCCGTAAAATTTATTGGCTTTATAAATTTCATGTTCCTAAGGGTTAGTTGGATTTAGTGGATTTTAGTTAGTTTTAGCTGGCTAAAAATCCTTTTGAAACTTTCTTTTAATGATTTAAATCTGATACGGGTTTGCATTGCTCCAGTATGTTCATTTTCAGTTACATAATTTACAAGGATACAAAATTGTCATTGCTGGTTTGAGTAAACCCAGTGAGCAACCAGTGCTTTGAGTTCCATGCAAATTGTGTTCTTTAAATTTGTGGTTTTAATTTGAAAAGTCACTGTACAGACAGTAATTCTATTTTCTTAAGCAAAAGCCCTCATTTCTTCACGTAGTCACATCTCCGGACTTAATACAAATTCTATTCTATTTATTTATTTATTTCCAGCAGAGCTGTCAAGAGAATAACCTGGTTTTTACACTGTAAAAAGAATTGCTTATTAGATTTCAAACATTTGAAAAACTTTACAACCTTCCTAACAGTCATCAGCATATCTGATGGGGTTTGAAGGGAGTTGAACTGCTCTATGGGAGATAAACATCGAAACAAATTCTTGTAAACTGACTGCACTTGGCCTATAAACTATAGAGTAACAAAAGCTATGTAAAAGTGCACACCCATATTTCAAATTAATCTACTGACCTCAAGAAACTTAAAGTTCTGAATGTCTGACAATTGTTTGACATGTCAAATCAGAAAGACACATCTTCAATCTCCCTTTTTAGGAGAAAAGGGAAATCAAGGACCACCCGGACCACAAGGTGCAGAAGGGCCAAGGGGACCAAAAGGCCAACGTGGTAACTTGTTATAACTCTTCTAATTCTAATAACAGCTAACTTATCTTGATTTTTTTGTTACTATTTTATTTTGCTTGTTTGTTTTTAATGTAAAGTATCTGGCTTTTCATTATGTTTTTGCTGCTAGGTCCACCTGGAGTCCCTGTGAGAATATTCTCTGTCCCAGGAAGCAAGGGGCCTCCTGGACTGCCGGGAGTCCCAGGAGTTCCAGGAGATCCAGGAATTCAAGGGATTCCTGGACTACAAGGTGGTTTATATTTTTATCTCTGTACTTGTTTGTGTGTCTTGCTTGATGGAACACTTTGGTTTGGTAGGCAAACATACCTCTGCATTGCAAATTGACATGTTTTTAAAAATACTTCTCAGCATTTAAAAATAGCTATTGGTGCCTTGTCAACAATACTTTGTAGAAAACAATACTTTTCTTTTACACTTTAATTTATTTTATAAAGGAGCTATGTTATTTATGGAATTATGAACTGTGACAAATATTATTATGGCCCATTATTATTATTTTAATATTCTTATTATATAATAACAGGCTAAAAGAAAAAGCTATTTGCTTTGACTTATGTAAATGTTCTTTGTAAGAATAATATTCTTCTGCAATACATTCAGTATTTCCTTGTCATCTTCCTGATGTGAAATATGGTGACAGTAACACTACAGACAATGTCAAAATTTACAAAGTTTGTGCTGATGTTTTTATTCTAACACAGCTACGTTCATGTAGGGATTTTAACTTTACTGATTGGCAGTTATTAATATCTAGAATAACTATTGCTATATTAATCTGTTTTTTCTTGATTACAATTTTAGGACCTAAAGGAGTAAAAGGCCTACCAGGAAGCTTTGGTCGTCCAGGTCAACCAGGACTGCCTGGTCCAAAAGGAGACCGGGGATTTCCAGGAGAAAGAGGTACAAGAAAGCAGGCATCACTGACTGCTACCACTGAATCTATAGATAAGCTGTATTCCCAATTTCTTTAAAGACTTCATTTTGTATATAGGGAAATTCTGAAACATTTGCAGCAGCTTTAGGGCCATAAACACATGCAAGCAGTTGCTTAGTTTTTAACAGATGCATTTTCACAACTGAAATAATAATTTACAGAAGTGTGCCTTGACTGTGCTCCTCTGTTATTAATCACATTTACATATCCGCTTGAAAATTCATTCAAATCCCTAAGTATCAGCGTGTCTTTATGTGGCATCAAAATGGAACTGAGTATTTTTAACGAATCACTGTAAAACAATTTTACTTTATAACTTTTTTTCATAAAAATGGCTATGATTCTTTGAAATATCTCACATTGCATCATTTAGAGCAATAGTAAAGCTTCCTGAGCTAGGTCTGAAGGAATTAATACATCTAGCAACAAATACTACCCATTTTGCAGTTTCAAATGTTTGGTTTACTTTCAAGTTGTTCCCCTAATTTAAGTAAGGTAGGAACTCTAACAAAATGACAATATTTGCAGTCATGTTTTTCTTCCCCTCCACAGGACAACCTGGACTGATTGGCTTTCCTGGTCTACAGGGGTTACCTGGATCACCAGGTACTATCAGCACTGGTCCAACAAGAAGAGGTTTTATCTTTACCCGGCATAGTCAAACAGCAAAGATTCCTTCGTGTCCGCCAGGGACATCACAGATCTATGTTGGCTTTTCGCTGCTATTTGTTCAAGGAAATGAACGAGCACATGGACAAGACCTTGGTACTGTATTAGTAAAATATCCATGTTACCTTCAGTAGAGTGCAGTAATCCAAGTTGTTTTCATGAAAACAAACTCACATTGTGTCTGAGATGAACATTGGTTTCAACCATCAGTCTAAAAAGCAGTCTGCTGCTCTGAGACTATTCAGTAATCATGGTTTGAAAGACATTTTTTTCTTCCTGCACTCTTATATTCCCTTTTCCTCTCCCTACACATTTTTCAGGAGGAACTCAGTTACTTATGGATAGATGTCTAACATAAATGTCCACAATATCTGTGTAGGGTTGATAGTAATGTTACAGGGTCTGGGAGATAATCCTATTTCTAGAGACCAAACTGAATGCCACAGGGTGTCAAAAATGGTATTAGAAGCTTGTGCTTAGGTAGCTAACTCTCTGCCACTGTGCCAAGGGCTGATATCACTCAATAAGATAATACTTTTAACAAATTTAATTCTTAGCCCTAATATTTAAATGCAAATTTATATATATGTATATATATGCAATAAGTATTTTGTTTTCCTATAATATCACTGTATAGATGCTTCTCTCTTTGTAGTTATCAACTTTTTTAATTCTTATTGTAGTAGACGATCCCATCATGGGTCTCTTCTGTTTACTGTGCTGTATATAATCTTGTTTGTCACAAATTTTCTTCTTGCGTCGTTTAGGAACAGCTGGTAGCTGCTTGCAGAGATTTACCACCATGCCATTCTTATTCTGTAACACCAATGATGTTTGTAGCTTTGCTTCTCGCAACGACTATTCATACTGGCTGTCAACTGCAACAGCAATGCCAGGAGACATGGCACCAATTTCTGGCAGAGCACTAGAGCCCCATATAAGCAGGTAAGAGCATAAGAACTTTAGTTCTTCTGGCCTGCAACCATGCATTTGTTTTGAACAGCAAACCTTAGACCAAGACCTGCCCATCTCAGTAAGTACAAGCACTGCTTTTAATCGCCTGATTTTCTCACCCGAATATGTCAGATATTCAGTGATACCCTAAGAAAGTTAAGGTACTACCACAGGCTTAATCTGCACAGCTGTCAAGAGAAAAGGGCACACATTACTGATTGCAATCACCGACAGATTTTTTTAAACTTTTGTAATATGTGGTAGAGGCAGGCTAAAATGACATAACAGCTTCAATATTTAGATAAATAGTACAAATAAAATTCTGCTTCCAATTACATCTAATATATTTACTCTAGCTGATGAAGAATATTGTCAGCTGGGGCTAAAGGTTCTCTGCTATTAAACACCCTTGTGAAAATGTGGGCCTTTCTAGTTGCTTTAAGTTAGCTGAGAAGGATGAAAAGCCTCTTAAGAGGGAAAGCTCTAAGAGTACAAGAGACCAAGAGCAGTAATGTTCAAAAACGGGAAGGCAAGCTTTGTACTCTTCCTTCTAGCCTGCTGTACACTGTTCCTGTAATCTAGCTTCATCGTTTCTTCATTTTGAAATAATGAAGAATAATTTTAGCAAATAAAGGTACAGAACTTTGATCTAAACCATAGCAACATAAGTAATGAACACATGAAGAAGGCGAAATGTAGCTTGTTACTTTGGTAAAGGCAGTATTAGGAGGGTCAAATGTTCCGGGATTAATTCCCATCTTTCACCAGATTTTGTTTAGTAGAGACGTCAAAGCAGGTATTTAGGTTACCTCCAATTTACTCATCTCCTTATTAAACAGAGAGAATGTGTGCAAGTGGTGACATCTGTAGTAAGCCCTGCCATTCGGTAACTAGTATCCCAGCAGATATATATATTTTTTTGTCTGCTTCCATGTTTTCCCTCAACTCCGCACTGAATGTGTGTGCGCTTCTTACAGATGCATTGTCTGTGAAGGACCTGCAATGGTAATAGCAGTTCACAGCCAAACAACTGTAGTTCCTGCATGTCCAGAAGGCTGGATATCTCTCTGGAAGGGTTTCTCTTTTGTAATGGTAAGGATAAAAAAGATTGGAAATACTTATTTTCTCTCCTTTCACTTTCAGTGGTATTTTCATCTGCTTTTAGTGCATTTGTCTACTAATGATTATTAATTATTTTTTCTTTGCTTATAATTAGACAATAATTCTATTAACTCTTATTTAATGTCAAAGCATAGAAGCAGAGAATCTTTTAGATTGGAAAAGACCTCTAAGATCAAGTCAACCATTAATGTAACACTGCCAATCTACCACTGAACCATGTCCCTAAACAATGCATCTCCACGTCTTGAATGCCTCCAGGGACGGTGACTCAACTTCTTCCCTGGGCAGCCTGTTCAAAAATAGGAACAACTATTCTGATCTGTCGTCAAAAATAGGTGGCAGAAGGAAAAGGGGAGATGAAAGGAAAACCACAGGATTCTAGCGTGTCAAAAATAACTGCGTACTCTTATGCATTACACTGAACTCTAGGAAGCGCGGGTTTGGGGAGTTAGGTGGTTAAATCAGTCCTGACCACAGACATGCAAAAATAGGCTACCCACTGCTATGCCCAGCTGTTCTTTTATAAATCAGCTCTTAGGACCAAGCTCTATAGAAAGCTAAAATCAAAACTGATGCAGTACATTCTCTATAGAGGACTGCCTCGGCAATTTTGATGCCATATTGAGATATGACTGAAGAAACTTCATAATGTGCTTGTAAAGTGAGAACTGAGTATGGGAATAAGGGTGTATCCATAAAAGGGGATGTGGCCCTTACAGCTTTCTTATCCGTGCCTGTGGCATGCCATAGGAATGCCAGAAAATGAGGATGAAAGAACCGAAAACCTCTCTTGGAGGTCTGCATTT
Source organism: Nettapus auritus (assembly GCA_011076525.1). Lineage (NCBI taxonomy): Eukaryota > Metazoa > Chordata > Aves > Anseriformes > Anatidae > Nettapus > Nettapus auritus. Next base: position 3,401,200 of record CM021773.1, on the reverse strand, counting down.
CTTCTCCTTGATGGCAAGTTCTTTTAGGTCTAATGCGAAATTTGTTGTCTCTCCTGGGATTTGGCCCGAAATAATACTAAACATCTTGGAGAGATTTTTTTTTGCAGCATCGAGCTAAAATCTTTGCCTTTTTAAACATCAGCAAATTAAAATGGTATTTTTCTAGTGAAATTTCTTCTGTCGTAAATTATTTTAGAGCTATCTCTACAAGCATTTACCAACATCAGAGAAGGAAACTACATTCTTTGCTGTTTGTGTTTGGAAAAGCAATCAATGCAATAAAAAGTATGACCACGAAATGGTGGAGTTCTCTATTCTTGGCGAGGCCAGGAAGGGGACCAGTAAAACCACTGCACTGGACTTCCGGAGGGCTGACTTTGTGCTGCTGAGGACACTGGTTGGTAGAGTCCCTTGGGAGGCGGTACTGAAGGGCGGAGGAGTCCAGGAAGGCTGGGTGCTCTTCAAGAGGGAAATCTTAATGGCGCAGGAACGGTCTGTCCCCACGTGCCCAAAGACGAGCTGGCGGGGCAGAAGACCAGCCTGGCTGAAGAGAGAATTGTGGCTTGAGCTTAGGAGGAAAAGGAGGGTTTATAATCTTTGGAAAAGTGGGCAGGCCACTAAGGAGGACTATAAGGATGTTGCGAAGCTGTGCAGGGACAAAATTAGAAAAGCCAAAGCTCATCTGGAGCTCAATCTGGCTACTGCCGTTAAAGATAACAGAAAATGTTTTTATAAATACATCAACACAAAAAGGAGGACTAAGGAGAATCTCCATCCATTACTGGATGCAGGGGGAAACTTAGTTACAAGAGATGAGGAAAAGGTGGAGGTGCTTAATGCCTTTTTCGCCTCAATCTTTAGCGGCAATACCGGTTGTTTTCTGGATACCCAGTTCCCTGAACTGGTAGAAGGGGATGGGGAGCAGGATGTGGCCCTCACTATCCACGAAGAAATGGTTGGTGACCTGGTACGGCACTTGGATGTGCACAAGTCGATGGGGCCGGATGGGATCCACCCGAGGGTACTGAGAGAACTGGCAGAGGAGCTGGCCAAGCCGCTTACCATCATTTATCAACAGTCCTGGCTATCGGGGGAGATCCCAGTTGACTGGCGGCTAGCAAACGTGACGCCCATCTACAAGAAGGGCCGGAGGACTGACCCGGGAAACTACAGGCCTGTCAGTTTGACCTCAGTGCCAGGGAAGCTCATGGAGCAGATTATCTTGAGAGTCATCACGCAGCACTTGCAGGGCAAGCAGGCGATCAGGCCCAGTCAGCATGGGTTTATGAAGGGCAGGTCCTGCTTGACGAACCTGATCTCCTTCTATGACAAAGTGACGCGCTGGGTGGACGAGGGAAAGGCTGTGGATGTGGTCTACCTTGACTTCAGCAAGGCTTTTGACACCGTTTCCCACAGCATTCTCCTCAGGAAACTGGCTGCTCTTGGCTTGGACTGGCGCACGCTTCGTTGGGTTAGAAGCTGGCTGGATGGCCGGGCCCAAAGAGTCGTGGTAAATGGAGTCAAATCCAGTTGGAGGCCGGTCGCTAGTGGCGTTCCCCAGGGCTCGGTGCTGGGGCCGGTCCTCTTTAATATCTTCATCGATGATCTGGACGAGGGCATTGAGTGCACCCTCAGTAAGTTTGCAGATGACACCAAGTTAGGTGCGTGTGTCGATCTGCTCGAGGGTAGGAAGGCTCTGCAGGAGGATCTGGATAGGCTGCACCGCTGGGCTGAGGTCAACGGTATGAAGTTCAACAAGGCCAAGTGCCGGGTCCTCCACCTGGGGCACAATAACCCCAAGCAGAGCTACAGGCTGGGAGATGAGTGGTTGGAGAGCTGCCAGGCAGAGAAGGACCTGGGAGTGATGGTTGACAGTCGGCTGAATATGAGCCAGCAGTGTGCTCAGGTGGCCAAGAAGGCCAACAGCATCCTGGCCTGTATAAGAAGCAGTGTGACCAGCAGGGCTAGGGAGGTGATCGTCCCCCTGTACTCGGCTCTGGTGAGGCCGCACCTCGAGTACTGTGTTCAGTTTTGGGCCCCTCGCTACAAGAAGGACATGGAGGTGCTTGAGCGAGTCCAGAGAAGAGCGACGAAGCTGGTGAGGGGCCTGGAGAACAAGTCCTACGAGGAGCGGCTGAGGGAGCTGGGATTGTTCAGCCTGGAGAAAAGGAGACTCAGGGGCGACCTTATCGCTCTCTACAGGTACCTGAAAGGAGGCTGTAGCGAGGTGGGGGTTGGTTTGTTCTCCCACGTGCCTGGTGACAGGACGAGGGGGAATGGGCTTAAGTTGCGCCAGGGGAGTTTTAGGTTGGGTATTAGGAAGAACTTCTTTACCAAAAGGGTTGTTAGACATTGGAACGGGCTGCCCAGGGAAGTGGTGGAGTCACCATCCCTGGAGGTCTTTAAAAGACGTTTAGATGTAGAGCTTAGGGATATGGTTTAGTGGGGACTGTTAGTGTTAGGTCAGAGGTTGGACTCGATGATCTTGAGGTCTCTTCCAACCTAGACATTCTGTGATTCTGTGAACACCAACATGTGCACACACCCACAAAATATGGGATTTGGCTTATTTGTAATTCAGTTACTGGAGCCCTCAGATGGACAGAAGCCAGTCTTTGTAGTGGTTACGTTTTCATGCCTTCTCACAGAGCAGAAAAAGGCCTTTGCAAGAACTCAGAAATAGCATAACTGTGCTTGAATTTTCATAAGGCTTCTGTGCTTCATTATAAGTCTGATTAAAACCAATCTATGCTGATTTTTGTTTTGTTCAAGAAACAACACAGAAAATGGTATGTTTTAGAGATACTTTCTTTTTGCCAGCAGATTGCTAAATAGTGACGTACGTGTTCTCATAAAAAAAATGTATTGGTGGTTACAGTATACAAGTGCCGGCTCAGAAGCTTCGGGCCAAGCGTTGGCATCTCCTGGATCTTGCTTGGAAGAATTTCGAGCCATCCCATTCATAGAGTGCCATGGCAGGGGCACGTGCAACTACTACACGAACTCCTACAGTTTCTGGTTGGCATCACTAAATCCACGAAGAATGTTCAGGTAAATTGTACTTTCTTAGCTGTCCCACCCCTGTTTCCAGCATCCATGCTGCAGGTGGCTGAGAAGTCCCTAACTGCGGGGGCTCCCCTACTAATTCCTGTCAGATTAGAGGTCCCCCTTTGTCAGGTTAGTGGTTATTCTGTAGCCCAAAGAGACATTAAGCGAGCCAAGAATTTAAATGTCGGCGTCAGTAATGTCATATCCAAAGTTTCATCACCTCTTCCTGTTTTTTAACAAAGAAAGTAATGTTTGTTTTCTTTTAGGAAACCTCTGCCACAGACATTGAAAGCAGGAGAACTAGAGAACATCATCAGTCGTTGTCAGGTCTGCATGAAGAGACCGGTGTAAACAATGGCCTGTCTTGACGGAACGTGAAACTCTGCTTTTATTACAAAGAATTGCCTAACTTTGAAGAGCTATAATTTATTAAAGTCCAACTGCATCTGGAAAGATGAAATTGCCAGTGCAGCACTGTGGTGAGGTAGGGCAACAGTTTGACTTTTGTCTTTGGCAAATGACAAAGCACTTTGTTGAAGTAAGCTTGTAATGGCAGTCTGCAGGGTCTTCTCCAGAACGGTGTCATCTCTACGCTGCATCTTCACAACAGAATCTGTGGCATTGCCAGCTCTTTACTGAAAGACATTAATGCTGCCTTGTGTCATGTGCTTTTCAAACCGCAAGACAAACAAAATGCTGTAATATCAGCTTACAGACGTTCAGTGTTCAAATTAGGTATAATTTAAGATAAAAATCTGGCACTTATGAGAGAGAGGGTGGGATAGGAAATATTGTCAGTGCACTTTTAAATACATATTGCTTAATTTAGGGTTGTTTTGGTTTGGAATTCTTTTCTAATAGAGAAGTATTTCCCCACTTAGCTCACCCTTCCTTGGGTTGGGAAACAGGAATGCAGACTTTTTTTTTGTATCACTGCAATAAGAATGGATTTTCCCTATCCAGAAAGGGAGCTAAACTCTGCGCTGGATAGACACTAGAGAGCTGACATGCACTAGCTGTGTTCTCCAGGGTGACATCAGCTAAGCTCTAATTGTAAGTGTAGGAAAATGTTCTTTAGAATCCACGCTTTTTTACACAGATCATGAGATCTTTTAAAGTTCTCACAAGTTGCCAGTATTGGGCCTTTATTATGATCATGTGGTTTTTGTCTCTACTAAAGCAACACTTTTTAACATATCATAATTTAAGAAATTGAAGTAATTTACAATTACTGTATGGTTAAAGAGCTCCCGTGGCATTATCAGGTTATATCCCACAACCTCCGGGAGGTAATCTGTAATTCATTTTTTAACATTCCATTAAAATTCCATTTACATATTTATCAGAAATGGTATTTCATTTTTAAATATGTATCACAAACATTTATTCAAATTTCTTTTAGTCCATCCAGTTAAATTCATGCATCCAAAATGGAAATAAGACTGATACTTAAATTGTACCACTGAGCACTGACTTAACATGAGAATCCAATTGTAAATTAACATAAGTACTTGAAAAGCACTTTCACTTACTCATATAACTTATGTAAAATTGTAGCTCTGATTTGTTTTTAATATTTGTAACATTGCACTTGCAAGGCTATTTAAAATTGTAATGTTAACGTTTAAGATGTTAATATTTTTAATACTTGCACAAATGATGAGAATTCCAGTATTTAGTGTTATAGAAGCCTACTTCATCTGAAGAGTTCTGTAAATCTATCGTTTTAAGTGTAGGGTCTAGCAACTCATTGAGATAACCAAGATTTCTCATTTAGATCTTTTTAAAGCCACTGATATTTTATATTGTTTCTGTTAAAATACTTGCATTATGTTTGTCTGTTTGAATTTTCAGTGTTAACCTAACTATGAAACAGTTTCATCTGTGTTTCATGTCAGTATCTTCTGATGGAGGCAACTTGAAGATACCATTTACTACATGAACTGAATGAATATTTTTAAAGTATTGTTAGCCTGAACAGTTACAGTACTTCTGTTTGCAAGGTATAATTGTGAATTTGCAGGTTTTTATGAAGAATCTCTATGCAGATGCACTATTGATAAGAAGGTTTTAATGTCAAGTTAATATTCAATCTTCCATTTAAACAAGATTTGGGGATGGAGGTGTTTTCTGTAAGACAATCACTTCATAGATTTTTCCACGAGCTCTGAAGTTTATTTAAGTACTCAGAGATAAAACCTATATCTGTTGCTTGTTAAGATTTTTTTTTCATTAAAGCTCACTGCAGTCACACAAAGGCATTGTATACTGTATACAATTAATGACTGTGGAGAAGCTTGTGTAAAACTTACTAAAATGCAGAAAGTAACTGACATTGAAGCCTGCTAGAAATGTTCAGTAGAGGATAATGTATGAGGAGAAGGGAATGGACTGCGGCCTTAAAGACAAAGGTAAGTTGCAAAGAGCCATGTCTCATAGCATAGCACAGAATCATAGAATGGTTTGTGTTGGAAGGGACCTTAAAGGTCATCTCGTTCCAAGCCCCCTGCCGTGGGCAGGGACACGTTCCATGAGAGCAGGTTGCTCAAAGCCCCACGCAGCCTGGCCTTGAACACTTCCAGAGGTGGGTTATCCATAATTTCTCTGGGCAACCTGTTCCAGTGCCTCACCACCCTTGTAGTAATGAATTTCTTCCTAATACCTAATCAAAATCTGCTTCCTTCTAGTTTAAAATCCTAGTTTAAACCACTAACCGTTGTCTTTTTGCTACACTCCTTTATAAAGACTCCCTCCCCATTTTTCCTTTGGGCCCCCTTTAAGTACTGGAAGGGCACTGCAAGGTCTCCGGGGAGCGTTATCTTCTCTTCAGTTGGGCTAAACAACCCCAAATCTATCTGCATGACTTTGTAGGAATGGTGCTCCAGCCCTCTGCATCTTTGTGGCCCACCTCTGGACCCACTTGAACAGGTCCATGTCTTTCTTATGGTGGGAGTCCCAGAACCGCACACAGTACTTCGGATAACTGGCAGTTACGTCTTGCTCCCAGTTTTGAATGCTGCTGCTCACTTATCGTGTGGCCTTCAACAAGTTACTAAAGGAAAACTTCCGTAAAGAGCTTTAGATTTCGAGTGCTCATACTAGGGCTGTTTTTCCAAAACATGAAACACTCAGAACTGCAGGGACGTATCTCAAGCCCAGCATAATACAAGCTGGACACTGAAATTCAAAGAAAAACTTGAAAAAAGTTTATTTCTCACTGCAGGTGCAGATCATTTTATTTCTCTATTGTTAATGATTGTTGTGAGGATTACTTAACTCGTGTCTGTAAATAAATTGAGAGCCTTAACTGGAAAGTGCTGAAGAGGTGCAAAGTGTTAATATATTGTACTGAATGGAAGCATAAGAAATCGGAAATAATGAGAAAACAATAGAAAAAAAAAAAAAAAAGAAAAGGAAGAAAAGAAAAGAAACCTTCTGCTAAATACAACCAAATAAAAATATTTTGACTAAGCAAAAGAACTATTTCACTTGTTTTGGTGTTTTTTGTTTTATAGTTTCTCAGTGCTAATGATCTTTTCTTCTACCTATGCGTAATATTAAATGTATTAATGTCATCTGAATGAAAGACATGGCTTTTGTCCTCAGGAAGACCACCTCTCTCTGTCCTGTGTAGACTACCCTGGACACCTAGCACTTCAGTGTAGATACTAGACGTCTAGCATTTTAGTGTAGCTATGCAGCTGTATTGCTGCGTGCCCAGCCTCTACTCTTAGGCGTACTTCTGCAAGGGATATGGTGATGGGCTGGTCATGGTGGTTTTGATCTGGAACATCTGAGCCATGTTCTGCTACTGCTCACGTTCGCAGAATCCTAGAATCACAGAATATCCCAGGTTGGAAGGGGCCCATGAGGATCATCGAGTCCAACTCCTGGCTCCTCACAGGTCTACCCAAAAATTCATATCGTATGACTAAGTGCACAGTCCAAACGCTTCTTAAACTCCAACAGGCTTGGTGCCGTGATTACGTCCCTGGGGAGCCTGTTCCAGTCTTATTTTCTAATGGACTCATACTCAAGAAGCACAGAACGTGGGTGGCAAGCTGATGTTGACAATAGTAGAGGAGAAAGGGTTGTGAGGACATTAGGGAAAAGTTAGGACAATGAAGAAGGCTGGGAGGGCCCTTGGCGCCCAGGCGCTGGGTCACTCACTCTAGCCCAAGGCCCTGGGCCATGCCCAAGCCCTGCTGTAGGTTGACAGGTAGGGTCACAGGTGAAGGACTGCTTCTCAAGTGTGCTTCAAGGCTTTTTTTTTTTTTTTTTTTTTCTTTTTATAAGACAAAATCCTTATTGATAATCTGTAAATTGTATAAAGACTGGGAGAAGTGGTAAAGGCAAGGACCAATGTAGATTTCCTGTTAACACCTGCTCAGGCCAACAATTTGTGTTTTAAGGAGGATACATGTTAAATCATGTATCCAGAGACAAATAACATGCAACTTTCAATGTTATACCACTTTTATTTTTATCTAAAAAGAGATCGTATTTCAGATCACTCGCCTCTGTGAAATGGTGCTTTTGGCATTTGTAAGAACTGAATTAGCAAGCTGCAGACCACGGATCAATAGACGCTTCAGTACTTCTGGCATTGCAGCTCATTCTGACCTCCAAAATAAAATGTGACCGTTAGTCAAAACATGATGAAAAGCAGCAACTTTCTTATCCCATTTATAAATAAATAAATCTGGTTTATATAATAGCATTCTTCATTATATCTTTCTGGATGGATTTGGAAAGTGGATAAGGAGCTAAGGAAAGCAGAAAAGAGCCGTTTTTAGGCAGGTTCTGTTGGGTGAGCGCCAGTGTCAGGCAGGGGCAGCGAACGAGGCCCTGGGCCTGCTGGGACGCTGAGGCGGTGAGGGCAGGGTGCTGCCATGGCCCTGGGGGCCGAGCAGGGTTTGGGTGTGTTGGGCACAGGGCCAGGTGCTTGCTGCACAAGTACTCCATCCGCTGCTGTTGCTGAGTGATTCTGTGTCCTGCTAATTACACAAAATGCCAGGGCTGCGTGTGCGAAGCTTGGCCAGGGGCCGGAATGTGGGAGGCCGTCAGCAGCCATGCCCTGAGGCGGCTGGCCTTGCGCCTCAGCGTGTGAGGGTACCGGCTTCATCGCGCTCTGAGCCACGTGTTCCAGCACTGAGCACCTAATTAGGGCCTCGTGCCTCCACGTTACGGCAGCACGTTAATGAGCCGTTATTAGTTACGCCGCAGGCTCCCCGCAGGCCCGGCTCCCCCCGAGGCCTGCGCGCCGCAGGCTGCCCTCACTCAAGATGGCCGCCGCCGGGCCGCCCCGCGCGCGAGGCCTCAGCGGGAAACGCTTCCGCCCTTTGCTAACCACGTGACGCGCGGGGCCCGGCCCGACGGGAGCCCGATGGGGTCAATCCTGCCGGGCTTCGCGTCTCGCGAGCCGCTGTGCTGAGGGCGCCGCCGGACGCCCCCCGGGACCGGCAGCGGCAGCGGCCGCGTGGGGGTGAGTGCAGCCCGGGCCCCCCGCGGCCTCCGCCCGCCCTCAGACGGCGCCGGGAGCCCTCCCCGCCTGGGGCCCGCCCGGCCCGGCCTCGCCGGGGGCTTCCCCGGCTCCTGCCAGCCTCGGGGGGATGCGGGGGGTAACGGGGGGACATGGGGGGGACCCCCGCACGGCCGGGCTGCCTCCCCTGCCCTCCCCGCCTTGTCTCGTGGCGTTGCCGTGGGATGCTGCCCCGGCTCCTCCGTACTCAGCCGCCTCTGCCCTTTCTGTGTCCTGCTCTCAGAGCCTGCTTTTATTTCGTCATTTTTTTTTGTCGGTCCTAAACGCGTTTATGCTTTTATCTCCTCGTTCTCGGGCGCTCTTCTGTTCTCGTCCCTTTTCGGTGTTGCTTAATTCCATCGACTTTACAGCCCGCTTTCTCCGTGTCTTTTATTTTGCAGAATACCTCACTGACGCTATCCCGGAAAACCGCATGATTTCTACTTCTGCTCCCTTTAAACAACTAGTTTTTATTACCAAGCTCCACTCAGTTATGTAGAGTTTTCTCTTGCAGCAATCTCGGTGCTGTTTGCTTTGCCGCTCGGGGTTAGGAGCTGAGATCGATGTGGCAGAAAGAAAACAATTTTCAGTGGCAATAAGTAGAGGAGAGAGATGGGAGCAGGGAGACGTGGAGTTGTTGTTACTCAGTCCTTGGCAAGTACCGGGCACCGCTGAGCCTGAACAGTAATATTTTATTCATAAGTCCTTTATGGGATGGTTCTCTGGTGCTGTTCTTGTGCATTTTGTCTTACAGCTGGAAGGCAGTTGTCATGCTGACCTCTGTACTAAGGCGAAGCCAAACTTGAGGGAAGCTGTGGTGTGCAGTAAGCGCTGTGGTGATGCTTGAGAGCCAACGTTAGAGCCGTGTGGGTGTTGCAGAGGAAGAAAGCAAACAAGCTGTCAGAGACCTTTAGTCGAGTCTTGTGAGTGGTAACTATTTTGTGTGCTGCTGCCAGTAGGCATCCTGGGTACTTTCAGGTCTTGAAATTCATTACTGATACCGATGTTATAATTTTTAATACTTTTTTTACTACTGTTGATCTGGAAATGCTCTATTGATCATAGATCCTCTTTGGAAGGGAAAGGCATATTTTGGGAAGCAGATTTGCTGAAGGCTGCGGTCTTTTTTCATGTCACTGGCTGATGGTGTTGATGTCTCACTAGAGAGATGAACGTAGCTTGCAAGACCAAAGGGCAGGAACAACCAGAAAAAAACATGAAATCTAAGAGTTACAAAGTGACAGAGCTGCTTGTACACCTCTGGAGCTACTACAAAGGATGTGTACTTTGAAGTGTTTATTGCTAGCAAAAAGGGTTGTTCAAATTCCTGTCGTTTGGTACACGCAAACAGTAAGAATGAATACAGATGGATTAAATCAGTGCAAAACTTCAGGTATTTTCTTTGTGTTTTTGTGGTGGTGGTATTTTTGTTAAGTTTATATGGAATGGAGACCTTCTCCGTGAGCCCCAGTTCTCTCAGCATGCTGGAGTGAGCGAGGCTTTGACACCAGTGAGATTATTTCATTTGATCCGTGGTGACTGGGAGTCTTGGGAATAGCACCGAGGGTCCCAGGATGGATTGCCAAGTGGATCACGCGTTTAATATATTGAATTTGTGCATTTAACACGGTCTGACGGCGACCGTATCCTTCTGTGTGCTTATTTCTGTTGTGTGCATATTACTATTAATGTGAGGTTTGACTGATAAATAGGGAAAGAACCGTTTCTGTGTGACGTGGCCAAGCCTTAGTCTAATTATAATTACATGCAACAAATACCCATGGAACTATAAACTGTTGGAGATACTCTATTCGTTCTGAGCCCAGGAAGGTTGATGGGACTGAGGGTAGCTGGCTTGGTTTGGTTCCATAGGAAGCACGCGGCCGGTATTGAAAAACATGCAAAACCTGCCCTCGTATGTCATGGCTGCAGCCTTAACACTGACACCCAAAAATAGGGTCACGGGGCCTGAATTTCCTTGGGTGGGTCCCAAGGCGAAGGCCAGAGGGAGGAAGAAGGGCACGTTGCACGCGTTACCTCGTGGTGGGAGGCTGACGGAGGTGTGCGGCCCTCACGCAGGACGTGTTTTTTGTGGCCGGGCGCTGGGCAGCAGGGCTTGTGTGCTGCCTGGCCTGCCTGCAGATGCTCTGCCCCGCAGTGTTTTGTTGGCCAAGTTCTGCGTGCTCGGCTTGCACAGCAACAGACGTGGCCTCGCTGCCCAAAATAGTAAAAGAATGTAGTTGCAGTTAGAGTGGCAAAAAAAGGCTCTTTTGCCAGAATCGATTGCTTCATTTAGGGAGCTACTGCAAGCAGCACCAGCAAAAGATTTCTTGCTACAGTGAGCTTTGTTTCCTTTGGGTGGATTTCCCATGGTATCGGTATTTGCTTCTCATATTTGTGCATATATATGTAGAAATAGATAATTTTCTTAACCCTAACAGTAAAAATAACTGTTACCTCAGGCTGGGCTATGGGCAGGGCCCCCCAGCTGCTGCCTAGATGGAAAGTTTCTCACATCTGAGTGTTCCTTGCAGCTCAGCTTGTGCTGCAGCCACTTCCCAGCCTCGCTCTAACTGGAGCTCCAGGTTTTCTTTGTCTTAACCCAAGCCGTCACCGTAATCTGAGTGATTATGAGCCATTGACAAGGTCTGATACTGCTGCCTCAAAGAAAAACTTCTCTCAGCCATGTGAGTTCTCTTTCTAGCCTTAAGTTTCCATCAGTGCCCCCTTTCCAGCCCCTCTTCAAGTGTAGCTCTAGGATTTCTCTTCCTCCCAATGTGAAACTGAATGCCAGTTGCCCTATCAATAACCATCACAGCCCGGTTTCTAGGAAATTCCTCCGCTGCTTCCTATGAAATCCTTTTGCTTTCTAAGAAAATGTTTGCGTAAATAAAAGTATTGGTAAACCCTAGTGAGATTTTCATTTACAGAAAATCCCAAAGGGAAATGTTTCCATGATTGCATGTAATTGGTAGCAGGTTAGGAACATGCTTGGTCTTCGAGCCAACTCGACTGGTTGTTGATAAGAAACCGTGTCCTTGTAAGACCGAGATCTGGACGAGCGATAGCAGAGGCCTACGTCTCTTCCCCTGTTTCAACGTGTGGCTTTGTAAGGCTTTATCCACTTCCTCAAATGTTGGTACGCTGGATCTGTGCAAATGCAGACTGCTGTTTTCTTACCAATCCTGAAGATCTTACCAATGTTTTTTCTCCTTCTGCCAGCCAGTGCAGGAATTTAGAAAAGCAAACAAACGTGACCCACGAGGAGTTCCGCATGCAGCGTACAGCTCCAGTTGAGGACCCTCGTGCAGCAGCACCGCTTCGTTCTCAGCTCATTGCCCTCTGTGCTCAGCCCCTTGGGGCTGAAGTTTCCACGTGTTTTATTATGTAGCTCGTTTCCCTAAAAAGGGCTACTCGGGATCTGTTAACGCGTGCCCAGGAATCACAGCAGAGAGTCCTTTAGTTGCCTTCGGTTGGTTTCAGGTATTGCTGTTAGAGCTTTTGGTTTTCTTTTGGCAGAATGAGTGGGGCTGCGTTCCCGTCGCCAGCTGCCGAGATGGCAGAGATTAATCGCCTTCAGTACGAAATGGAGTACACGGAAGGAATCAGCCAGCGCATGAGGGTCCCAGAAAAACTCAAAGTAGCTCCTCCAAATGCTGACCTTGAGAAGGACATCCCAGAAGGATTCCCAAATGCCAGTGTAACGATGCAGGTTCCGGAGCGGATTGTAGTGGCAGGTATGTCTGCATCTCGATACAAGAAAAATAAGCAAACATTTACATTAATTCCTGAAATTTCTTATAGATACTTATTTTTATAAAGAAAAAGCTGTGTGATGCTTTTCCAGTTTCCAGACAGTTGCTACTTCTTAAGTCAAAGTTAATGAGCCTCTCAGTCTCTGAAAATGCTTCCTGAGTAATTTTGGTGTAACGTAGCGGAGGCGGTTAATGAAGGAATTAGGAACAGGAAGTTGAATTGCCGACTTTTCATCTTACTAAGCCATTTCTGGATTATGGGCAAGAAGATTTAATGGTTATTGGTTTATACCTGTTTTTTTTTTAATTATTAAGCTAAAAAATCCTGTTAGAAGTTTGGGGCATGTACTGTATATTAGACACTTCTTATTCAAAATGGTTTTTAATTATAACTGGCATGCCCATCGTGGTAAGGTTCTGTTTGTTACTGGGTGCACTCTCTCAAGAGTTCTCTAGTATTTGTGGCTGTGGGCTTCGCAGCGAGAGACCTGGAACTGCTGAAGGCCTTACGGTTTGTGAAGTGTGTATTTCATTCTTTGGAGGAAGGAAATGTTCAAATCACCAGTTAGTTGTATTTGTTTACAATACGCTTTAATAGGTCTATGTCTAGAGATTAAAAGTGCCCTCGCTTTAGTAACGGTTGATGTTACTCAGGATTACTCAGGACGGTTGTTCTCAGGCATAATGCTCAAAAAAGTGTCAGTGTGCTAGTTAAGAAAGCTTTAAACATTTTTAACAAACAAGATTCTTAAAAAGAAATATTCCTCATTATTTGGCATAGTCTGAGAAAGTCAGCCCTTAGGCCACAAATCTTTCTGTTGACAACTGATGTTCTTGCAGGTAACAGTGAAGACATTCCACTTTCCAGACCACCAGACCTTGACCTTCTTCAGTCTACGCCATTCAAACCACTGGCGTTGAAAACTCCTCCCCGTGTTATTTCTCTTAGCGATCGACCACTAGATTTTTTGGACCTAGAAAAACCTCCGCAGCAGACACCTCAGAACGAAGAGGCTAGTACTCGTTTTGCTCTTTCCCTGGTTGAGAAACTTTCTTCTAAAGCGAAGTGAAAGAACCAGCGATTTCCCCATAGTAGTGCAGGTGTATTTGGTACAAACGTAAGCTGGGAAAATACATAATATTTTAATAAGCACTGCAGTTGTTCTAAACTGTGCCTTTTAGATTCCATGTTTCACTGACAGATGACAAGGGGTTGGCAGTCTCAGTAAGCTTACACAGCACTTATAAAATGAAGTCATAATTAGAACTGCTCAAAGTACTTTTAACGAAATAACCCTTTTGATTAAAGAGAAAGCTGCGAGAGTTCTTTAATTTGCAGGTTATCAGAAAACACACCGAGATTGTTTTGACGTGTATTATTAATCTTTGCTGCAATATCATATATCAATGAATACCACAGAATTAATGAGTTTTAACAGAACTCTGAAAAGGTACTTCAGAGAATTGTGTGGTGTGGGCATCCAGGTGGATGACGTGTAATTGACATCTTAAGAACTGAGAAATGTTTATGAAGTTGCATATTCGGTCTACTCAGAAAGCAAAGTAGAAAAATATTTGCCTCTGGTGAAAGAAAGTAATATTAAGTGTAACGGATTGCTTTCTTGCAAATTGAAATCTACATATCAAAGGATAGCAACAAGTTAGGAAGTTGGTTTTACGTGTACCTGCATCAGATCCTCTCATCTGATGTCTTTCTCCTGATCTCTGGGAACCCCAGGAAAATACGGCTTTGTATCTGAGGACAGATCTAACTTAAATCTCAGTGCTAAGTTATTAAGCCTCTGCTGCAATTCCCTGTCTTTTATCTCTGTCCTCCTCCCCTCGTACACAGGTTCGCTCAGTGGGAAGGCTGAAAAGAGAACGCTCCATGAGCGAAAACGCCACTCGGCAGAACGGCCAGCTGGCCCGAAACGATTCCCTGTGAGTAGAGCAATGGGCTGCTGGGACGCACTACAGCTTTGTTACGTATTTCTTTTGTGCCTTATCGCTGTGTATTTGTTTTCCTAACGTTTTAAATGTTGTAGCAAACAATTTTTAACATGAGTAGGCTAGCATTTTTCTTAATTTCTTGGTGTTTCGTTCAGTAAGGTGACATTCAGTAAGGTATTTGGGACGTATATTCCTTGAGTGTACGGGTGAGAGTGTTTCTGAGCTCATCGTTTCACCAGTTACTCTGAATTGTTACTTTCGGAGTTTTCTTTTTTTTTTCAGTTTATGAAGCGGTGTAGTTTTTTTTTCCTGAATTTTCAGGTTATCTGCTCAAAGAAATTGAGTTCTTTGTGCAGGAAAACGTTCCCTGTTCCCACTGGTATTACATAATGGTTTTAATTCATAGGCAAAGGAATATGGGTATCCCCAGTATTTCTCATAAATACTAGAAAAAGTCAATTTTCTTTGGTGTCTATGTACTTAATGCATTGGAATCTGTGAGTATATATCATCATCTTTTAAGACCAAAATGGCAAGTAGCATTTAAAGTCGGAAACTTCATCTTCTGATACCCTCAGAAGCAGCAGTTCTCATGGTGCTTTCTGGCGACGTACATGTCGGTATATTCTGATTAGCCATGACAGCCATTTGATTAATCACTATGTTCTGAGTGATGGCATTCTTCCACCTGCCAGTAATTGTTTTCACAGTGTAACACTTAAACTTCTGATCGATATCAGAACAATTCCTAATACAGCTACCCTAAAGAATACCTTTTCCCCTGTTGAAAGGATATGAGAAGTGAGACCAAACAATGGGATTCACCAACACTGGACAGATGTAGACTGTGTACCACAGTATTATTAAATCACCCGCAATCTAATTTGCAGTAAATTGAGGGAAGTAAGTGCAAGACCTACTTAGGATCTATTTATTTTTAGCGTAAAACAGATCAGGTGAATTATGTCCTAGAAACGCCTGTTTTCTTCTATTTACAGCAGGGTTACTAGGAAGTACTAAATGTACGTGTATCTCTCTACCTAGTTTGTCTAAAACTGGTGAAATGTACTCTAATGCTTACTTCAGACGTTATAACTTTCTTTTTCTTCCTCCAGATCTTCATGGAAATATTGTTGCATGTCTTTCTTCTCTTACTTAATCAGTCTTTTAGTTAATACAAGCTTATTGCGCATATCTAGGTGCTTGAGTCTACTGAATTATATATGTTCACTGAACTGGCAGAATGAATTTCACATCCATAAGCTCCTGGATCATCTCAGTCTGCAGATGTTATAGCAGCCTACGAAGTGCCCAAGTTCACTTTGATATCGGTCATCCGCTAAAAAATATGTTGGGCTGGATGTACTTGTAATTACTCTGCAGGAATGCCTGTGTGAGAGTCTGCACACAATGCAGGCCGGAATAGACGGTCTTCATGTGGTGGAAGCTGCTTGTGAAAAACTTTACCACTTTGATGTTACCAGCTTTGCTTTGTCAGTCTTTGATGTCCTGCTGTTGAAGGAAAAACAGATGGCGTATGAATTGTTGCAGTTTCTTGAAATCACTTTATTCTTGCTCTGTTTGTTTACTCTTCTGAAAGTCCCGGGCTGTGATCTGAAAAGCTGGCAGGATCAGCTCTGCGTGGATGTATCCAGTCACTGTGAGATTTCTCACATTTGGGTTTCTCAAATCCAAAAGTTCTCTAAACCTGTGAAGCTCACCTGTGTGCTTTGCTCTATGTAGAACTGCTGGTTTGAAACGGCCTAAATGCCATTTGCTGTCACAATTGCTTAATCTATTAGCAGTCCTTCAAAGAGGCTTAGCATTGCAATACAAACCTGGGATTCTGTAAATATAAAAATGATGTGATCAATGAAGTAAGTAACTTCTACTTGGCATGACTCAGTTTATCATATACAAAAGCTGGGAAATTCTGACATCTGGAGATGAGTTTTCCCTCTCTCAATGCTCATGCTTGTGCCTGCATAATACCTGTCAAGTACACGTCCTGATACAAGTCCTGAAAGCACTTTGATTCTTTCCATTCTTAGGAAAATTATATAAACTTGAGATTGATCCAGAATCTCTTCTATTTGTTTGTATGAAGAGTAACAGCTAATATTGAGCCTCCCTAATATTGAGCTCTCTACTGACAATGTGGAAGAATCTCTATTTCTTCACTGTGGCATTCCACACTTGCCAGCCTGCAGATAATTTATATTTGTAGAACTTCATTTGTCTCTCATTCTCTCAGGCACTTGTTTTCTTATGACAAAAGTTATGCTGTGCCTCCTGTGTAGATCATCTGCTCTGAAATCACTGTGATTCCTAGCAATTGCTCATTTTTCTGTCATCGTTGCTGCTTTTGACTCGGTGTGATCCAGAAAAAGAAATCACTTGGAGCATGCTGTGGTGTTCTCCGTGATGCTGAGTCTGATATTTCTCTCTCACCTGGGTTGAGTCAATCTCCAGGTGGAGAACGTACCTATGAACCTGGTTAATCCTCAGGAGAATATTCTGTGAATGCATATTATGAAACTACAGTGCTCGAGGTGAAACTTGGTTTTCCTGCAGTTGTGTGAGCCGTACAAGTCTTTTGTACTTGGTGAGAAAGGTATTTCTTGACTCTTGGTTCTTCACAGTGTAGGTCCAGAAGGCATATATTGAAAATTTGAGATTAAAAAAAAAAAAGTCAAGCTTAATGGAAATAAAATAGTAGTGGTGACTCTAGAAACAAAACTAATAAAGTAGCATTCAGTTTTAGCTGTAGTACCGCTTGGAGAAGCTGCCGGTGTGGAAGTGCTGCTGAGTGGCTCAAAGGACGAAATACAAGCAAACCAACCTGGTTGGTACAAATCATGCTACCTCAGATGGTAGTGATTATCACTTAGTTTGTAGACTGCTATTTCTTCTAGAGGTTCCTGGTAAATGTGATGCATTTATTCTAAGGTGAATTCCCTTGTTGATAAATTAGACCATAGAAATAGAGAAATTGTACTACAAATGCAGTTTGCACTGCAGAAAACTTAAGTGTGCAATTATTATATCTCATTCATGTCACTTCAAAATTTGTCATATCCCTGAGAAGTGTTTTTTTCCACTGTTTTACAAATGTGCAAGAAACCAGGTGCTCTTGCAGTTCTTATTTCGAGTGGTGTTGGCTGAAAGCATGAGCTTTGTTCTAACTGTCATAGCGGTACAGTGCGGCATCATCAAAACTTGCTTGACGTGTAAGTTCATGTCATGTCCAGGTAGTTTATTTCTACAATAATGAGTATTATGGTGATCTAATTTGAGAAAGATTATCTCTTTATTCCGATGTTTGAGTCTGATTCACAGCTTCATAGGAAGACCAGTCCACATTTTACAGCCAATTCAAAATTACTTCAAATATTTAATTTCTCTTAAAAGCAAAAAAAGTTGCTTGTTTTTCTTACCTCCGTGATTCAAATTTCTGATAGACACGATAGGCTGTTAAGATGCTGTGGTGAGGATCCCATTGAAAAGGCATATGGAGTACCGTCACTTAAAACCTTGATCTGAAAAGGAGTCTAATACTCCAGCTTTAATCTAGGACATTGCTGTCCTCAGACAAAATGTTCAGATGTACTCTGCGAAATTCCAGTGTCTGACCTTTAAAGTGACAAAATATTTTATATTAGCTTGTCAGATTGAAGCAGGGTAGTTGGCTGGGCTCCTTATCGTTGTGTTCTCCACATGGTACCGATAGGTTTTCCTGTCGCGTTTATTTTTTTGCCTATTGTCATCCATTTGCATGCAGAGATTCTTCCAAGAATTTGTTGGGATTTAAAGAGAGTAATTCTCGAATGCTTTTTTTAAAAAAATGAGACTAATGAGTAGGCACCTGCTTGCACAATAACTATCTACATGTGTAGCAACAATAATGTCTCTAAATTTTATTCCCTCTATTTATAAAGGATGCTTACTTAAGAGATTACAATTATTATTCAAGGTGTCACAGATCAGATACTGTCCCAAGAAATAAAATGCCACGGTTCCAGTCACCTCTTTCGACTAAGGATTGCACGTAAGCCTACATGTTACCTGGTATAAGAAAATCAAGAGTGTGTTTAATCATGTAGTTCTCTGCATTACTAATTTTCTGACTAAGATTAATTTAGAATATAAACTTTGAAACAGGCTTTGCTGCACTGAATGTGTGGTTTCTAATTTTGTTGCAGGCTTCCTCAAACTTTGCCAAATCATTTCCCTGTGTAAGAAACATAGCAAAATGTAACTGGTGGTGGAAGGAAAGGGGGAGCTTCAATTAACAACTGATTTATTTAAAAAAAAAAAAAAAAAAGCTTTTGTTCTATGGCTGTTTATGATTAGCTGGAGAAATTAAGCTTTTAGTTGGTCATTGTTAGCCGATGTTGGATGTAAAGATTCTGCTTTGAATCAGAAGTCAACAAACCACCAAGCCTGCATTGAAAAGGGGAGAACAGGTAGCTTTTTCTCTTCTCCTGCCTTTCCCTTAAGGGGAAGAAAGGGGAAACTCTTTCTCCCTAGAGTTGGATTTCATAGGTTGAGAAATTCTGAAATAAACCCTGCACATATCTCAAATATTTCGAGAAGGCTTTGGGGAGTTTCTTGCAAAGCTAGAAACTCTGCATGTGGTAGAATGTTACAGAGCTCCTCCATAGTAACTTCTGTAACTCCAGGTTGTTTGTTTCAATTCCAAGTTCTATTTTTTTAGCCAGAAAGTGGTGAGACAATAACTGGCTGTAGCTGCAAAGAAGAATTATTTTCAGAAAATTTGACCAAAATTATATTGAAGACTAAGATCTTTTGGCTATCAATGAAAGAGAGGAGGGGGATAGCTACGATCTCGAATGACAAGTAGTCATGTTAAATATGTTAGAGAATTATTCTTACGTTGTCTTGGCTGATTTGTATATCATGTATTTGCTTCGTAATGTTGCTTCTCCATAGTCTCTGATGTAGTTCAAAGGACTACCACATGCTTACAGATGAACAGTTTTGAATCCTGAAAAAGAAACATAGAAGAAGAATTTAGCTTCTTTATTTTTTTCCCCATATTCCCTAATCCTGAGGTTTGAGCCCTTCATATAATTATTCTTATAGTTATGAGATTATTATGATAATGTTTCCCACACGTAACTTTCTTGTAGAGAATTTTGTGCAGTTCTAGTTCAATAGGTGTTTTTTCTTTGTTTTTCAATATCTACATGAACTTTACGAACGCCATTGCCGTGGTTATTCACAGTAGTAGCATTCTGGACAACAGGAATTCTACAATATCTTAGTTTGCAATATTTTTTGTTAAGATGTTGTTCAGCCTAATATCTGAGATGATGAACAAGAAAAAAATCTGTAATATAAAAGTATAATATGAACTCAACCCTTCAGCTCCTTCCTCAAGCTAGCAAATCCGTATGTGAATAGAAAGTTTCTTTAATTCATTTTAGTGGCAGAATTTTCATGCTTCTGGAGATTTTTCTAGGGAATATTGGAATTTCCAATGCAATTGTAGAGTAAAACTTGTGGCTGTGACCACTACTATTGATGGCAAAATAAGTCATAAATATTTAAAAAAATCTTCAATTCTTAGAGGAAAAATAAAATACTTAAAGAAGTGAAGTAGATGCTTATTGATTTCTCATTCTCCTCTTTTCCTTTCTTTTGGTCAAGCTTACTCTACAGCAACAAGAAAAGATATTTGTGTTTTAACCGATTAATAATGACCACTATCAGTCAAGCACCAGCCACTTCTGTCTTTGCATGTCTCTTGAAGCTTAAGATGGCTCTAACTCTTTTGTGGTTGAAGTGACATCTGTGTAACATGTTTTGAATCTGTCTTTTCCATTGGATTTTCTTTCTTACTCAGTTCAGATTGTGGTGCCAGCCAGTTGCAAAGCAGCCCTATTCAAAACAGAGTATCTATAGAGCTATGACCTATCTAGAAATTATCCACATATCAAGTCCACTTCCAAGTACTCTGCTGGTGATGCTTAATTTCATCAAAATGCCAGCAGGAGTGGGAAGATTGGCATTATAACTCTATAAACTGTTGGGGCAAAGTAGAAGTGGCAAGGCTAAAGGCATTATGTTGAATTAAGGATGCTAATCTTGGAATAAAAACTATCCCAAGACTTAAAGGGTACAATGAACTCTCACTTTGTCTTGCATTTATGTGTTAATATTAATGATGAAGCTAACAAATGACTTCCTCTTAAAGTATCTCATTTTAAATTCAAAACTCCTGCTTTAAAAAAACCTCGATGTGTGAAGGACAGTGTGGATAATGTCAGGTAGAAAATGAGCACATCAAATGCAGTTTATCAGAATTCATTTCTTTCTGTTAGTTTTGTGCAATCCTGTAAACCAAGATGCTCATGCTTGTATTTCAATCCTTTGTATTTTTTTTTTTTTTAAAGTATTGTTATGCATCATGGCCAAAACCTCAGATCATGTAAGTTGTTATCGCTGGGATATGATTTCTGTGCCCCCTTTGTTTTTCCTGATTTCTAGCAGTTGACTTTAAACTTTGTTCACGTGCAAATCAAAATTCTGTCTTTACTCACAGCACAAAGAAAAAAAAAAATGTTGAATTCTGTGTGAGATTCTCCTTATTGAAAAAGCTTATGTTTTGAAAAGAGGTTATGGGTAGGATTTTTTTAAATGCCTGTGCTTTTAAAAACACTTTTCTCATTGATATCAATGAGGACTTCACTACGGACTTCGACAGGTACAGACTTAATCTGGGCAAGGACTTCATGCACCTACCCTGTATAACGGTTTTAAACTGCTGATATAAACATAGCTCGTGATCCCTGTGCTGCTGGATTTGGGGATGTCAGCTTGTAGCGGCGGGAGAAGGGTAAACCGAAAACAAGCGATAAACGTTTTGCAATGGGGACTATCTGAAAAGTTTTTTGATTAAAAATCTGACTAGTGTTTCTCTCTTCATTTACTATGCTTGTATGAACAGTGTGACACCATCACTGCAACAGGCTCGTGTCTGTCCTCCCAATATGTTACCAGAAGATGGAATTAATCTTTACTCTGCTCGTGGCATTTTGTCGTTTATCCAGTCTTCCACTCGTAGGGCTTACCAGCAGGTCTTGGATGTGCTGGATGAAAATCGCAGGTGATTGGTTGTCACTGATTCTGCCAGCTTCTGCTGCTGCTTTTTTTTTCCTTCTTTTTAGTGGAGTGTGGTTTCTGTTCATAAAGCAATGAGATGAAATTATTTGCTTTTGCTTTCCTTTGCTTTCACTATTCATAAGCACTTTAATTGTCCAAAATTCACATTTCAAAATGCTTCTGTTTCAGTCAAATATAACATTAAGATTTCCTTCCAAGTAACAATCAAAGTAGGAAATGTTAATTTGTGAGTGCAAGAGATTTTGCTGTTCCCAGATCGTCAGCGTTTGCTGCAATTAATACTTGATCCTAAAACTGCACGTTTATTAGCCTTGCCTGCTGCTTTTCTGTGAGTGAGTAATGGTGCAGATCAATAAGATTGGGGTGATGTTGCCATAGATCGTTAAAAGAAATGTGCAGAAACTAGGTAGAATATTATGCAAGACATTGTGGATGCCACTTGTAATAACGTGTCAAGACATTAGACTGTGTCAGTTTAGTGAATAGTACTGATATGTGACTGATGGTGACCACTTCACCCAATGTTGTGAGCAAAAAAGGCAATATATGGTTGCTCCTCTGATTAATTGTCTTTGTTCTTATGGGTAAGCTGATACTTTGAGAGGTAATGAGCTAAAACAAGCCTTGCTGTGAGCATTAGGAGAATATAAATGTTTCTGCAGTGATAAAAATGACAAAGAGTGAAAACAAGGTTAATTTACGAAAAGCAATTTTCATTTCAGTAGTGTGCTAGCACAGAGGTTCAGGAAAGAATTGCACACAGTCTGTAGTTCTAGCTGAGAGGTGGACTTGAAGGAGGGTTGGAAGGAGCTGCTCGTTTCTCCTGCAGTCCTTCAGTGTGGCCTGTGCTAGGAAGCTCTTTCCGATTCCCAGTCTGCCTCTGGTTGCCAACGTACCAGCAGCACTCCTAGTATTTTGTAACGTGAAGTTAAAGGGTTTGTTTTCCAGTTCTTTTGGTAAGAAAGTGTAACTATCAAGCCAATCTTATTGAGGAGTTTTAGCAGTCACTTTCCAAACTGGCACCTCCTGTAGCTCACCACACCCGCTGACGTGACAGTATATAAATTCCCATACTGACGTTATCAAATCATGCAGAACTCCAGTCTTGCTGGCCTTTATACCCTTAACCTGGAACTTGAGTAAATTGCAAATAATATATCTATATACGCAAAAACAAACAAACAAAAAAAACCACCCTAAAGAAATAAAGAAATGCTTAGTTCTCCTTGAACTTGAGTTGTGTGCTTAACCCCCTCTTCTTTCTATGAAAGAGCAAGTTGTAGTACTGTCCACAGTTGGATAATTTTTTTTAATCATCAATATTAAAAGATCAGATGGAAAAATAAAAATTAAAAAACTTATTATTACAAAATTAAAGCTCCTAGATAAGGAGGAATTCTGCTGTTGTTGAATAACAGCAGTGTATATTGTGCAAAAAGTCCTTGTTAAAATTGACTGAAATTCTAGCCCTTTCCCCAGTCTGCATTGAAGCAAGTGGGGTTTATTCCTGGCTTCCTTTGGGCATGTTCTTGCGCATGTTTTCTTGGATACACATATTCACACATAGCCTTTCATCTTACCTTAGTTACCAGAAAAATTGTAGGGTTCTGAATACTTCAAAAGCTGCATTGCTCTTCCTGGTTTGGGGTCATTTTTGATGTATACTTACTAAACTTCCTAGAAGAAACAGGAAACCGGTGCTATTCACCTATGAACTAATGTTGCCAAAATAATGAACTAATCAGTAAGGTAAAAGCGTATTCTTTGTGGCTGGGTGTTTAGATACCCACCGTTATTCTACAGCTGGCGGAGGAATGTGAAATTTGGATGATCCACTTGCATGGTTGCAAAATATTGTTCATTTTAAATTGTTTGAAACTGCACTCTGTTCTTTTGCTTTATATAATGTGCTTTCTATCTCAAAACGTTATCTATTTTAAATGTTATGCTTATTACTAGAAGAGATCATTTTATTAAAATGAGCAAGATCTGACTTGTGCTATTCACTAGCTATAATTTTCACTTGTTTCATGGCTTGCTTTTTTCAAAAAACTTTCAAAATTAGCTTCCAGTCTACTAAAACTGCTAACGGTAGGTGCTGGTTACTCTGCTGCAGATGATGAATTATGCCTGGTTTGGTTGGCATTGCTGGCATGATAGGTTAATCAAATGGGCAACAACCTAATGATCACTGTTTACGCTGTCTGTTTACTCTTGCGTTTCCTTCAGCTTGGACAAGGACAATAGGTCAGTTTTGCTTCCCAGTTCTAACCCTCTTTCCATTTCAATTTCTATCAAATGACTGTAGGGCAAACACTGGTCTTTAAAAGACTGATCTTACGTGCTTTAAGCAATGAATAAAAACTGTATTTAAGGATTTTAGTGATGTCTTAAATGCAGGTAAAAAGACATTTTCATATGAGAATAAAGTTGTCTTAATATCTGTACTTTATTTGAACTGTTTTTTACCTCTTAGACCAATAACTTTTTATTAAGAAGAAGAAAAGTATGGAAGTTCCTTGCTGTCCCTTTTCTTCAGGATAGTCCTTCCTAAAAAGCCACAACCCTCCTTAAGTGCTAATCTTCACCCACATAATCGTTTCCTGAGGTGTTGCCAGATGATGTTTTATATTGAGGGTGTTAATGATGTTTTTCGTGGCAGAAGTAAAGTAAGATGTGAGTTAAGACCATAGAAGTTATTACATGTGACTTTGGATGAGGGTAATGTAGTTCAGAAGCAAATGAAATGGTCTGCAAATGTGAAGGAGCCTGGGAGAAACACAAACCTACTGCTTTGTTAGGTAATTGTAGTGCTGAGGCAAGCAGGGAGAGCAGTTTTACCTAGTCACTGATTGCTCTGTGCCCAAATCCATTCTGTACTTCGGAAGCTGAGCTTCTTACCCAGTTCACATCTCGATCACATCCATGAAGTCCTAGGCCCTGTTCTTAACGGTCATTCTGAGATTTCCAGAGAAGCTGAAAAGTACAGTGAGAGTCGACATATCTGCTGCTCCTACTGAACAAAGACTGTGCTGGCCTCAGTCTCACATGCGCAAGCGATGTAAGTTGGACACAGGTACCTAGATTATCCACACCTCTTGTTTTCCTCCCAGACCCACTTCTGATTGCATCACTCCTGTGGTATTTCCACTGCATACTCTGCTCTAAGCAGAGGAAGACAGACCAGATTCATTTGGTCATTGTGTTACTGCCTGTTTTCCCACTGTTATTAAAGTGCATTACTGTTCATTCCCTCCATGTTTTAGGCTGCAATTATATTTGCAGTTAAATAGTTAAGTGCTGAGTATACGTGGGTTAAGGCTGCTTCTGATCATGTGTAATGTTTAGGATGGAATGGACAGAAGTAGCCAGAAAACAAAGTTTTGATATATTCCTTTTCAGAAGGTCATGTATTTAATAGCTTGACTATATTGTAGTTGTGCATACTGTATTTACCTAAAAGCTTGCTGCTGATTTTGGGCTAAGGTGATCTCAGTTTAGAGGTCACTGTTATCTAGATAGTAATTTTTTTGTTGATATTTGAAATTGAGCAAGTAGGAAGGGTGGGTGAGGCAGGAGAGTATTCTGGTGAACCTTTTGGGTGCACCTGTAAAGAAATAAAAATGTGAACTGCAGAGAAAAGGAGGAAGCCATGTGCAGCTGCTTAACTGAGCCTGGCTGTGTTGAGAAGTGTAATTAAAGGCTGATCTTTAGTTTAGATCAAGTTTCCGATTCGGACAGCACCTGCAGTACCCTAGTCTTGTTCTTTGCTGCAGCACTCAGCCACCTCCAGACCTGTGGCTTTTTTTTGATAAAGGCAGGGTAGGTTGGTTAGTATTGGTTAGTTCCACGTCTCTGAGACCTGAAGTTTACCACAGAGGTCAAGAGTTGAGAGAACATTTAAGATCTGTTGTTCTCATGACACAAAGTTCAAATGTTGCTGTCCTCTGTTAGATAGCATGGGAAATGCATGCTGAATGCTGATAAGCTGCTGTTGGCATATCTGCCAATTACAGGCAGCTCTGATCACAGAGAAACTCTGTGACCTGTTCCATAGCTGCTTTTTGCTGAATTCCTTGTGTTGTCTCCAAGTATTAAGTTACAGACTGTGACTTCAAACTAGCTGAGTTATTTCTCTGATTAGAAAATAGGAATACCAATTTTGATAAATTTTTTTGAAAGACCTAATTTGTTTGGGTAAGAATATTCTTTTATTGCATGTATTGGAAATGTTTTGTTTTGTGAAATATATCATGCTGGCTTCTGTGCTAGACAGGAAAACATGATGGTATGCAATGGGACTTTGTTTTTAACTTTAAAGATGTACATACATCTTCTGTAACTGGAACACTTTGCTCTCTAGAGCAGGACCTCGCCCCAGTATGTCTTGCACTGGGTAGCAGAGTTTGCTACGGTTCCTAGACCCTGAATCTTGAAGTGAAACAAGTGGTTGTGGTATTTTTGCACAGTGCTTGCTCGTTTTCAGGTCAGGCCACAGTGTTCTCCCAGCTACCTAAGCACAAAGCCTCTGCCTCCAACCCATAAAAGCCTTCATCCCCAGATTCTCTCTTTGTTGTCTTTAATTTTAGAGGCTGGAGTATACGTTGGTCCAGTGCACAGCACAAATACCTGCTGTTGGCACTGGGAAAATGAGAGAAATCGTTCAACAGCCTGACATCTTTTTTTCAGTTGGTTACCCAGCACAGCTGTGGAACACTAATGCCTCCTTACAGAGGCACTGAAATGCAGTGTTGTCTTTGTCAGAAGGTTCTGCTGGTGTTCGTGTGCTCTCTTCACTGGGACATGGCAACTTCTTCCTGACAGGCTGGTGCTTATATAGTTGCAGCAACTTAAAAAGCTCTAACCTTTTCTTCTCTGCTGAAGAGAGAAAAGGAGGGGGGGAAATTGAAAGAGCGGTACTTAAAGGGAAGTAAGCTTCTACTTGAAGCTTTTAGTCACTTCTTCCTGGGGCGATCTGCCTCTCCTTTATAAATGATCCTTAGGCTACTAGCCCAGGTTTTCTGAACTACATTTAGCATAGATGAATAAAGAAAAGACAAGAACTTCTCTTAGAGGAGAGGATGACTAAAAAAGCTTTTATAAGCCTGGAAGGCATGTGCTATGAGGAGAGGCTGAGGACTCTGAGGAGGCCGAGAGGCCGTCTCGCTGCTCTCTGCCTTCCCCTGAGGACGGGGACGTGCGGGCCTCTGCTCCCTGTCACCACAGACAGGACACGTGGCAAGGCACAAAGCTGTATCAGGGGACGTTCAGGTGGGCACTAGGGACGGTTGCTGAGCATGGCCAAACACTGGAACAGGCTTCCTAGTGAGGAGGCTGATGCCCCAGGCCTGCCATTTGGATAGCGCCCTCAGTAACATGCTTTAACTTCTGGTCAGCCTGAAGTGGTCAGGGAGTTGACCTCAAAATCTGTAGGTCCCAACCAACAGAGCTATTCTGTTCTATATGTGTGTAGATAACTTTTTTTTTTCCCTAGGATTTTGTATTTCTGGGGAGACTTTTTTAAATATGAAGTCTTCCATTGTTACTTTTACAAGGCTGATAACCTCCTCCCAAACCTCTGTTCCAGTCTTCCACAAATGAAGCTGTACCATCAAAAACTCACCTACAGATCTTAGCTGCATACACTTCTAGTGTTAATTAAACCTGGATGAAAGAAATGTGAAAGTGCAATTCACAATAAAATATACTGGTATTATATTGTGTTGAAATATTAGACAATATAAGTGGCAGTATTTTGATGTTCTTTTGTTCTGTGTGTTTTACCTCTTATCTCTGTTCGTCGTTTCCCGTTTCCATCTCGTGCTTTCTATCTACAAAAACCTGCCGTAGGCCAGTGTTACGTGGTGGGTCAGCTGCTACCACTTCCTCTAACCCTCATCATGACAACACCAGGTAAAGAGTATTTTTTTGTTAGTCATGACCCACTGGTTTAGATTTTAAAATTCAGATTTCCATTCCCCTACTTCTGAGTGTTCCTATGTTTTATAAATAATGCTCATTCGTATCCTCCCCCTCAGCTCTTGAGGTATTTCAGGCCCTTGTTCCTTACCCATCCAAGTCACTTGCAAGACCTCACTTACATAGTGGATACAATGTGCTGCTGAATTTCAGACTCAAATGCATGTGCGATTGGAGGCTTTTAAATTTCATTAGCAGTATACTTTGAGTATTTCCTAATTAGTAGTGGTTGAGTTTGATATTTTTATTGCTAGAAAATTTGGCCTTGAACCATGTTATTTTTTCAGGTGTTCTCAGACATATGCCTATGATTGTTAGTTGTAGCTAGATACATTTTTACAGCCATTATTTCAGATTGACATCACTGCAGTGGAATTAGATGTAAGCTTAACGTGTGATGTTGTGGTCAGGACTAAGGTATTTCCACATCTGTTGTGCCCATTTTGCATTATACTTCAGTTTTCATCAAAGTGGAGATAACACTTATACTTAAGTAAATATTGGGTTAATGCAGGTGATTCTTGAGCTCTAACCTGAGAATTCAGTTTTTTGTCCCAGTCCAAGAGATTTCTTTTTGGTAATGCTCTTGATTTAATATTTGGAATTGTTTGGAAACTGGTAGAGCAGCAGTGATGTCCTGTGACTTCATATTAAATTTTTGTGATCTGGGAGGGAGACATGCTCATCTAGCAAAATGATGAGCCTCTTCTCTTTTTCACAAGAGATGCTGCGGAACAGCTATGCTGTGGGTGGGATCTTCTGATTTCTTTTTTTTTTTTTTTTT
>CM021773.1:3205633-3372914 GCA_011076525.1 Nettapus auritus | reverse complement strand
TGTGCAGAGCTTTAGGCTTTTTTTTTTTTTTTAAAGAGTAGGAATGTTGGTATTGTTTTATCAGGAACTTAAGTTTATTTTAAAATAACTTGTTAGTAACAATGTGAGCTTCACAGAACTAAGCAAATAACGAGTTTGTCTTTTTAATAGTGCCTAAACTGAAAGAACAATAAGTAGTAAACACAAACTATATTGAAATGAATGTCTAGTCTCCTTAGAATATTAAAAAATAGCCTTAATGAGAAATTTTTTTCTAACAGTTACCAAAAATTTTTGTCTCATACCATGTTTTTAGAACAGTTTTGACTTTGACAGACATTTGCTTAATCAAATATTTTTTTACTAAAACCTTTTTTTATCCTGATCTCACCTAGAGAAGTGTTCCCTTTACCTGTTTAACCTTCAATCCCCAAACAGCGCAGATTAAAAACGAATTTCCTCTATGCAGTGTTGGTCAAGGATCTCATAGTTTCCTAAGTCCAGACTAATGCAATTGTCATTTAGAAACAACAACTCTTACTTAGAAGCAGTATAATACTGAACAATGGGGCAGAAAAACTTTTGACAAATGGTGTATGGGGGGGGAGATCATGCATGAGCTAAAGGCATTCTATAGACAGCTGCTAAAAATGATGGAAGAACATGGACAAAAATAGGATCTGAATTTAAGTGCATTCTGTGAGCTTCAGGAATTCTGCTTGTATTCGAATGTTAGCCAAAGTTAACCAATAACTGTCATTAAATGGTAAACGTTCTTTTAGGTGTATTGTGTTCTTTCAATTTGGTAGCTTTGACATGTATTTTGCTCAATATCCTCAGCTGTTTGCAACAGGTGTTCACGTGTCCTCATGAGAAAGCAGGTTAAGTCAAGGGGAATTAATGTTGGAAACTGAGACTTTAAGATAGGAAAAGAGAAACTCAGTGGTAGGTGTGGCATCAGGAGTTTATCTGTTGGTTGTTGGAAAAAAATCTAGGTAAGATGTAGCATTTGGATGATCAAAACACATACTTCACGTAGATTTTTTGCCCCCTCCCAACTAATAAAGGTGCTGTATTGAAATAACTTGCCCATGGAGTTAGAATAATGCTTTCTCTGAATCACTGCATCAAGAAAATTGAGAGGTGTTCTGAGAACAGCCTTCTTTCTGATGTATGCTGAGTTCAGCAAGCGCTGACTACCTAATTCTTCATTTGCAAGGTTCTGTGTCTTTCACCTAAAACGCTAAGGTCATTGTGACTGAGATCATTAAGCTCCGTAGGTGTTCTTGTGGGATATTCAAAGAGCTACTGAGCATAAGGCACCCAGTTCTTGCCAAATCTTCATTTGGTTGGTTCAAATCCATTGCAACTTTGGTATTTTAGCTTGGGCAATTTTCAGCATTCACTACTCAGTTGAATAACTAGAAGTAGCATTTTGAGACACCAAGTGACAGCAAGAAGTCTGTCTATGTGGAGAATCTTCAAAAATATTTAAATGTGGAGAACAGTACACTCGGGTTCAGTCAAGTACCCACTTCATATGTCTTTGTGCTTTATTCATTTAGAATCCAATTGAATTATACAACTCTGTAAAATTGCTTTTAGTTTTGTAGTTCTTCTGCCTATCGCCAGCAAAAAGTATATCAACTAGAATGTTCACTTGCTAATCTTATTATGGACTAAGCAATCTCTTTGACCTGATAGATACGGTCTTTCCAACATGGATACAACGCTTGAGGGAACACCCGATGACATGACTGTTGTAGATGCTGCTTCCTTAAGAAGACAGGTATGTAAAGCATCGTCATTTGTAATATTAAGAAAAATCTGCAATGGTAAAATGGGGAAGCAGATTGTCTTTTGTAATATGATGGTATGGCTGCAGAGGTAGGGTAGCCACGTAACAAGTATGGTGAGGAATCCTCTCTAGCCCTGCTGGACCGCCTTCACAAATCTGTATTGGTCTCGCAATCTGGAGAGCCTACTTATTAGGGACAGCAAGGTCTGGTCACTAGTAGTTGAAGATAAAGTCACATTGTCAATTGTTTAAAATCCATCCCATTGTGATACTAATATTAGATGCTTATTTGGAAGCTTCTAGAAAGTCTGGCAACTTTAAAGTATTAAAAGCTTTTATTTATTTCTAGATAATCAAACTTAATCGGCGTCTACAACTTCTGGAAGAAGAAAACAAAGAGCGTGCTAAGAGGGAAATGATTATGTACTCAATTACTGTAGCTTTCTGGCTACTCAATAGCTGGCTTTGGTTTCGGCGCTAGACACAGCTCTCCCAGAAAACTTCGTAGTTGAAAATACAAACAAAATTTGCAAAATTCTTTGTTTCTGTTTCTGAATTGTATGCTGTTTTATAATTCATGCACTGGAAACTACCACCACAGAAAAAGGCTGTAGAATTGCAGTGTTACAGGGACACCTTGTTGTTCAGTTATACTGTATTTAAGAGATTTGCATTGCAGATACTTGCAGTATCCTCCTTTGCATGCTTCAATGTAAATACGGATCAGCTGATTTTGAGATGAAGTTTGCTTCGTGCAATGTAAGGACAGTGACCTACGGGAATAATCCCCGGATGTTTTCTTGTGGTGGGAAGAGAAGAAATGGAATGGGTTTGGGAAAAAGAATCAAAACAAAGGAATAAAAAGTAGTTTTTATTGTTCTGTTGTTAGATGCAATTAAACATTACTGCACTAGTTTTCCTTTAGTCTGCCTAGTTTCAGAGGTGTGCCATATTCCAGGAGTGTGTCCTGTTTCATGAGTGTGTTCCTTGTTTAAGCACATGTTCGGGTCAAATAATAAAAGGTGGTCTTTGCTACCGTGCAGACTGTCCAGAGGTGTGTAATATGTATTTTTTATTTTAGCTTTAATTTTACAGCTGTTTTTCTATAAAATACATTTTTAAGCAAGTCAGTCTGTGAGTGAACAAAAGATTGAGTACCAGATACCAATGTAGTGTATTTAATAAAACAAACAAACAAAAAAAAGGCATTGTTTAATGTTGTTTTAAGAGTTTATTTAGGGGGTTATCTAAACTACTAGGCATTGGAGTAAGTGGCAGTGATGGTCTGAACCATTCAAAAGGAGCAGGAGGGCACCATACAGCCTGCTGCAGTGCTTCCAGGCTCTGCATGTTGAGAGACTGTTCTGGGTGTGTGTGGTGAGTACATAGGTATGAGAAGCTAGCCTGGTATCCCCGTGTATGGGTCAGTTCAAACATCCCTGGCTCAGTCACACGATCCACTGCCTTTCTGGTACCTGGCAGGCTCCTCTGAGGGATATGGTGCATGGTGCTGCTGAGGGGGACCTGTGTGTTGGTGTTTGCAGGCGATGTATGGCTGCTGCTTCTGTGCAGTGATGTAGCAGCCACAGCCCCTTTGCTGAGGGTGTGTGAAGCCTCCTAACAGCGCCACTGCATGGGAGACAGTGCAGTGACATCAAAAAGATGCTTCAGAGGGGACCTCTCCTGGAACAGCCGGGACCACTCTGCAGGCCCATTTCTGGGCTCTACAAGTACACAGACTGGTGAAAGAATGATGCAGAGCAGCTGCAGAAGCGAATGACACGGGGCCCCTCTGAGCGCTGTCCTTAGCTCACCCTGCAGCCGCAGGGAGCACTGCCCCACGGGCTGGGAAGGTGACTTGCAGCTCTGCATCTGGCAGCTGTGCGGTTTGGTGGAGCAGCACCTCTCTCCTTCCACTTGGTAGCTCACAGAACTAACTAGAGTGGTAGCACCTTGGGCCATAACAGTGACTGAGGAGCCCATTCCTGCTCTCCTCTGCTGTGGTGAATGGGACATCATCCTGGAAGACTGCAAAGATGGTAAACGCATATCAAAACCCTTCATGCAGCTGCACAGTACCTGACTTTGCTTATGGCTGACTGCTGTTTTGCACGGTATTTATCTGGGAGAGTGTATGAGCTGGGAGCCCAAGATACAAATGTCTGGATGGCACAAGCAGCTGAGAAGACTTCCTCTTCTGAAAGATGATCACCGGGACAGGTTGTTGAGCATGAGAGGATCTGGACACTTAGATGTGTAGCCTGTGAGAGCCTGGCTGAGGAAGGCTGCGCTTGCACATTTCATGTACTACCACAAGTAAAGCAGGGCACAGTATCTGCTATTATGTGGCTTTTGCACTTTGTGTAGATTGCTATGCCTCCTTCCTTGTGTACCATCTAAATTTGGCTGTTCCCTGTATTTATTTTTTTTCAGCTTTGTTCATTTTGTATTACATGCCTCCATTGGCTCTGTAGGGTATTTGCTGTGCTTTTTCATACCGTGACTGCCTTTGTCTCTTAGTGAAAGCCAGTGGGAAAGGCCTGCTTTGCACATTCTCCATACTTTCATTAATTTTATACCACCACCACCGCCTTTAAGCTAGAGCTGTGCTATCCGAACTCCGCTGTAAACAAGGACGAGAACTACTGTGTTTTACTGAGACATGTATGGGTAACGGGAAAAAGTAATAAATAAATGAAGCTTCTTTTACGGGAATTTCAAAACAAACACTTTGTCTTGCACATGAGTTCCTAACACGGGAGGGGGGGACAGCACTACCCCCCTCAGCCCTGTCAGCCGCCCCTCGGCGGGCCCGGACCGTTTGTGCCCGGCCCGATTCCGGCCGGCAGCGGGCAGAGCCGGGCGCCTTTCCCCGCCGGGCCGCCTCCTTCCTCCGCCCCGTCATGGCCGCCGGGCTGGGGCTTCTCCTCAGGGCGTCTCGCCGGCTAATGGCCGGGGTCGGGGCCGGGGCCGGGGCCGGGGTCGGGGCCGTCCGTGCCGCGCACGGCCCCGCTCCGCCCCGCGCCAAGAAGCGGTGGCTCCGCGCCTACCTGGAGCAGCAGCGGCTGGAGGCGCCCCCGCAGCGGCGGTGAGGGGGCCGGGCCCGCTCGCGAACGGGAATCCCGGGGGTGCTCAGCGGTGGTGGCGATGTGCAGAGATAAGCCCGGCTTGCCTTTGATTTCGGGAGCTCCCCCTGTTTCTGAATTTGTTCTCTTGTGCCCGTAGATCCGAGAAGCCCGGCTGGGATTACCACGCAGAGATCCAAGCCTTCAGCCACCGGCTCCAGGAAAATTTTTCTTTGGATCTTCTCAAAACCGCGTTCGTCAATTCTTGTTACGTTGAAAGCGAAGAGGCGAAGCGCCGAGAGCTCGGGGTAGACAACGAAACGGTTGCCCTTCACCTCCGAGCTAACGGGCAGCTCTCCGAGCAGGGCCAGGCCTTCTCGCGCTCCTACCTGGCACGCTGCTTTGAAGGCGCCTACCCAGAGCTCCCTGCCCAGGGCGTAGGAGCCCTCGTGGATTTCCTCACCGGCCAGGAACTGGTTTCTTCCGTGGCTCAGAACCTGTCTGTGCAGGACCTGACGCTCTGCGCGCAGTTCCCCGTCCCAGCGGACGTGCTGCACAGGACGTTCTTCGCCGTCGTAGGAGCGCTGCTGGAGAGCAGCGGGCCTGAGAGAACCGGCCTCTTCGTCAGGGTAAGCCATCGCCTGGGGTTATTTTTTTCACCGGTAAAAATCGTAATAACATCTAAGGGTGTTAAAAGTTACAGGAAAAAAGGTAAAAATGATTTGTTGGTCTATACGTCATGGCAGAGATTCAGACATTGTTTTTTGTTTTTCCCAAAACAAAAGGCTGTCAGGTGCATAAAATGATGTACTTAGGATGGCTTATAATAGTGATATTGTAATACTTGCTGCCGCTTGCTAGAGGAAAGTGTTACCCTCCGTGCGCCATGCTACCCTACCAAGGAATGAAACTACTCTGCCTCAGGTCACGTACACCTTCAGTTTTAAAGGATATTTTATAGCTTTCAATATTTATTCATATTTAATATAAAGCTGCTGCTGCAAGCACCTAAGAGTCCTTCCATACAAGAAAGTGCAAGTAAAATGCAGTGTAACAAGGTAGATTTAGGAGCTGCTGCCCTTTCAGGCGTCCTTTTCACTTATTTCTAGTTTTGCAATGGAGGAATGTGTGCGAGAATCTTATTTCTGACACAAGAGTCCAGGGGCCGTGTAGGAGCAGTGATCAGATCAAGTGCACATCCTCTGGGGCTGCGTGGTGCCTCCAGCCTCTCTGCAGAGCCCTCCAGAAGTACAGCGTGGGGTTTGTTTGTACTAAACGTGCTGAATAGCACGTCTGGTGCTCACGGGGGTGCTGTCAGCCCCTCCCAGGCCCGTGCTGCTCCTTCCTTACACGTGAGTGGGTACCTTTGCGTGCCTGCAGTGCAGGGCCGAAGCAGAACAAGTGCTCTGCCTGGCTCTGGCGTGGAGCTGAGGGGTTTGGTCATTCCTTTCAGCTCTTCACTGTCGACTGCGTTAGTGCCTCTTCATGTTGTATTTTTATTAGCGGTCCGTAGAAGCTAAAGCCTTTGTTCCCGACCCCACTGATTGTAACTTCTAATTCTTTTGTTGTTGTTGTTTAGGACTTTTTAATTCCCCATCTGATCGGAAAAGACCTGTTTGAGATCTGGGAAGTTGTAAATCCCATGGGCTTACTAGTGGAAGAGTTGACCAAGAGGAATATCTCTTCTCCAGAGCCACGAATTACCAGGCAGCTGGGAGTCACCACAGTTCTTCCGCTGTACTTCGTTGGGCTCTACTGGTTAGTACAACACTAATGCAAAGTGAAATGGAGTTCAGCTCGGGGAGAGGGAAGGAGGGAAGATGGTCTTTTTGCTTTTTTACTTGTGTTCTTTGGACAAGTTATTAGAGAAAAGAAAGCATGCAGTGACTTCCATCTAAAATCAACCACCCACACGTAGTTAGTGCCTTGCTGTAGTAAAAAACAAAACTGTCTGGGGCTAAAGGGCCTCGAGGTCTAAACGAGATGCAGCCGAGAGTCAAGATAGCAGACTGTCAAGATGAAGAGATACCAAGGGCGGCGGGGCTGAACAGGCGCTAACGTTACATTCTAGAGCTTTTAACGTAGGGGTCAAATTGTGGCACTAGAAACCAAGCAAGAGGAGTGTCCCTGTCCAGACAAAACGCAGCTGGTGTCCCTGGTGAGCGTGGTCAGGGCCTGCCCACGCGTGTTGCCCGGTGGAAACATCGCTCCTCTGGAGCAGGGTAGGACCTCCTGCCTCCTAGCCCACCGTGTTGCTTTGCTACAGCTGAGCCACAGAGGAGCACTTGGGAAGATTGCCTCAACCTGTTCTGAATTACCATGCTTCAGTTCCTATGCTTTCTAAGATTTTCTTACATATATAAAAGAAAAGAACTTTGCATTTTTTCCTGCAATCTCTTGTGTCCCTCCACGAAATGTGCTATAGATTAAACAGAGCTGAATACATAACTCCGAACACAGAGAACTTCTCCGTGAATCCTTCGGAAGAATTCCTAAAATGCTTTCTTACCAGGGCAGGAGAAAAGAATGTTTGTTTAAGCTGACCAGAGTAACAAATCTGCATATTTTTAACAGGGCTAGCAGAAATTGAACGCTGTAAACAATCAGTAATCTGTTAGGAGTCTAAATGACCAAAGTAGTGTTCTTGCAAGAAGAGGATGTCTTTCTGATTGGAGTTTCCACTGCTGACTGTCCAATCGCTTATCTTTGCAGGAAAGGCCGACGGAAATGTTGACACTCGTGCGTGTACATAGAAATTACCTTCAGCAGTCACTGACAGTGGAGGAAAATATACCTAGCAGCTCTTATTCATGATGTACAGTAGTGCTCAGGGTTTTGATGAAAATGTGAAAATGTTTTGTTTTGTTTTTTTTTTTTCAAGTGATAAGAAGATTATCGCTGAAGGCCCTGGTGAAACGCTGCTCGCGGCAGAGGAAGAAGCTGCCCGCGTTGCGCTGCGGAAGCTGTACGGGTACACAGAGAACAGGAGACCTTGGGATTACTCGAAACCCAAACAAGGGTGGACAGCTGAAAAGGCTATCAGCAGTAACTAGATAATACAGCCTGCTTCTAGTTTCTCTCAAGAATCAGTGGCTTTCGTGCAAATATAGACACATTTCAGAAAGCAAAATTCGGTTTAATATTCTGATCTTAAGTGTATGCAATTTTCAAATTAAATCCCGTTTTAAAATAAATGTAATCTCTCCCTTTTGTTAATAAGACGAGGTGAATTAAATATGCAGCATTGGTCTTTGGGTTCTGTCGGGATTTATTTGTCCTTGACCTTGTGAAAATGTAAAGTGTGATGTCAGTGGTACTAACGCTGGTGGTCCAATTAAAAAAGGAAATGGCGCTTTTGAGGTCTTACCGCTTGCAGCATTTATTGCCGTACACATTGGCTTCTGTTGTTCAAGCATGCTCTGGGAGGATGTATTTTTAATTTCAAACTTTGTAAAAAGGAAAATAAGGATCATGAAGGCTTGTGCTCAAAGAAATTGGAGAACGTTGTGTAGTACTGGGCTACTGGATGGTCGAAGTTTAAGTGGTCGTGGGACTAAGGTATTGGCTTCAGTGAAATCGCTGTTTGCTTTGTTTGCACCATCTGCATCTGTCCCGGTGTAACTCAAGTGATTGAAAAGCTGCTGAGGAACAGCTCAGGCACCTTCATAACGTTCCTATTAAATAGGAACTCAGTGCGTGTACCAGAAAACAGCGTGCAGAGAGACAGAGACATGTGGTCTGTGTGGCTCTCGGAATTGTTTCCTTTAAAATGTAGTGAGATGACATTGCAAACTGCAACTGAGCCCTCAGAGGACGAAAGGAAAAAGTTGGATGTAGGTCAGTGGTTAACGCAGTGTTTCCTGCCTTATCCCGTTGTAAACACCAGTTTTACTTTGTGTTTGTGTGAAGGCTGCTTAGCAGTGAAAGGTTCCCCGCTGCCCCTGGAGTGAGGAGGAGATCTGGCTCTCTTCTACTTGACCGGGGGGGGAAAAACCAACCAACACCCGTCTGCCGTTCGCTATTTGTTGTGCCATACGTCTGAAGCACGTATACAACACTTCATGGCTAGCTCACAGTGACATCTGTTGTTTAGATTCTGGCATGGTAAATTCCACGGGTGAAAGTCAAAATGTAGAAAGGAGAGCAGAAAGATCAGTCTAACATAAATTTTGCATAAAACTGCTTGTGTTTAAGTGAAAAAAATACACCTAGGTGATCTGTTATCACTTACGTAACCATAGCCAGTAAGGTCACTATATTCCAGGGGAATAAGAGCTGAATCTGAAATTACTTAGGCTATTTTTAGTTTTTCAGATGAGGTACTTCTCTTACCTTTACCTATTTTAAAAGGACAGTAGTGTTGGTTTTTTTTTTCATCACAAGTTTGATCTGCATACTATTTTAAATATATATATTTATGTATTTTAAGAGAGGAAAAAACAGTATTCTGTCAGTTTACCTTAAAATAATACGTAGCGTCTGCTTACTGTTGCTTCACAGTTTGGAATATGAGCATAAGTCCTAGGAGAGGTGGATTACTGAGTCCTTCCTTGCTGGAAGGAAACTGCTTAATGTAAGATAAATCAACTTATTGTGTAACATATGTATGGAATGTTTTGAGTTCAAAGAGAAAGACAGTTTGGGGACATGGAAAGAAAGGTTGACTTTTTTTTTATAGAGGTGTCAGTGGAAAATAAGGAGTTTATACAAGAAAACATGTCCCACTTTCAATCTTCTAAAGGTCAGAAAAGCATTTGATACGGTATCTGTGCTTCAGGCCCTGGCATCTAAGTGTGTATCACTACCTCACTGATGCTAAAAGATTGGTTAGATTTACAGAATTCGGTATGTTCAAAAGTAGACAGTGAAAGTGGCAGCTTTTCTTCTGCTACAAGGTTTGTTGATGGAATTCCCTGGTAGTTTTGTGCTCTGAAAAGTACTTTATAAGCTACTTGCGTTGGTTCTGACCCAGGCATTGAGTTCTGACCCAAGTGCTTTTGTGTCTCCCAAAGATCCTTCCTTCCTCAAATCCCGTTTTATCTTTCACAGAAAATAAACCAAGCATCATGACAATAATCGACCGATTAAAAAGAATAAGGTTAGTTTATTCTTGCACCCCTTTGAACAACTTGTTTTACCAGTGATTGTCACAATTATATTCTTAAACTGACTTAGCAGTAGAAAAGGCCGTGTTCTCTGGCATTCATGGAGTTTCGTAATAGGTTAACCTCATCTCTAGTCAACCCTGATTATGCCTTTCTGGGTGCTACACTAACTTTATCTGATACAGGTATTTGTTACTGTACTTGCATTTATCCTTTAACCCATTCAAACCATATCTCCTAATGAAGATCTTTTCTTAACTGAGAGTAAACCAGAAGACAAATACCAGCCTTTCTGGGCTAACTTAACAGTCACGGGTGTGCTAGCAGCTGCGTTTCAACAACAGTACACTACTATAATGCTAACCCGTTTTCAGTTTTCTTTAATTTCTCTCTTGATCTCTGTAATAATTAGCATAAGGATGCTTACGCATAAGTAGACTTTAAAAAAATAATAATAAATGGACCGCTAGTTGTTAATCCATTAAAGGCAATGGCAGTGTTGCTGCTAGTTTGGTCTAGACTTGCTTTTACCCCACTACTGAACAAACTACGTGTGTGAATGGCCTTAGGTCACTCTTCTCCCTCCGTCATCAAGATTCTGTCTTTTTCTTGAAAGAGTTTTAAAACCGACTTTCTTTAAAGAAAGTTAAGAGAAGTCCTAGTGTATCAGTGCCAGCTAAGCAAATAGAAGAAAACCTTCTTAACGTGCATTCGTGTTCTTTTATTTACTTCTTGTTCTCAGTATGTGCTTTTGCTGCTGGTTTGAGCTGTTCAGTAGCGCAGCTGAATGCTCCGTGCATCTCCTTGTTCACAGCTGCAGCTGGTTACAATAACCACATGTTTTTTCTGTAATTTTCTCTTAAAATGTCCAGAAATAATTCTTGTATTTTAACAGTCACAGTGACTTAAGTACTGGACATTAACAGGGAGATACCTGTAAAGTGATTGTATTTGAATTTGAAATTGTCAGTGAAAAGTTAAAGCTTTATTGAAATTAATACCAAGCTCTTTTGCTTTTTATGAGAGATCAAAAATGAGGATAAGTTGCTCTGGCACTCTGGTGCTATAAAAAGCCATAAAGAATTCAAAACATCAAAAGATGTGTTCTCTTTCTTTTTTGGGGAGGGCGGATGCTGCAGTGCAGAAATGCTCGAAAAGCCCTACATTTTCTTGTCCTCCACATCACCAAGTACTGTGGTAAACTTGAAACAGGCTCAAAACTGTGCAGTTGCTCTTCTAAAGTACTTCTGGGCTTTGAAGTTTAATATTCAGAGACGCATTAACTGTGGAGAAGGGAGCATCCAAGGACAGATTGTTTTTATCTTTTCAAATCGATTCCACTGATCCAATGGCAGCGGTTCTGTGTGTTTACCATCTCAGCTTGTCTAAGAAACGGTGGATAAATTAGGAAAATAAAACGGTCACCAGTTGGTCAGTAAATAGCCAACTGTTGTAGTGCATGTGGTGCAGGGGGAACAAGTTAATCCGTGTGACAGAATCAGAGCATTGGAGGCTGGCTGGTGTTCCTAAACCCCGGAGGATGCAGCAGTGCAGCTCATTGTGGTGCACCTAAAAATGGGTTGTGCTTCCCTGGAAAAAAGGTAGCTGTTGGGAGAAAGCAAAGCATTATCATCCTTTCTACTTTTGTGTAATAAATATAATGTTTCTGCCAGTCTGTGGTGGCTGTGCTTTGACTACGCTTTTTTTTTGGTCACTGAACTTTTATGTTCAAGAATGGTATCCGCAGGTATTGTACGATTATAAAGGACCTCCTGGGTCATCGAGACAACCTACTGCCATCATGGCTAAGTTTAATGATCCTTTTCCTAAACAGATGGTGCTCCAGATTAAAAGTAGTTAGGTCTTTTGCTCCTACTGCTTCAGCTGGAAACGATTACAGAACCTGACTGTTCCGATATGGAAAGCCTTACCTCTGTAAGTGTTCATTGCCGGTTGTGCTCACTTGTTCTGATACCACTGGTTTTTGTCAGAAGAAATCCTGATTTTTACTGGTGTTGGCAGAATTTGTATTTAATTCCAGTGACATCATAGTTTCATACAGTTTTGGACATGCTTGCAAGTTTCCTCTTACATGGCATCCCAGTAGCTCTGCAGTCCTATGTCTTCCCCTAGTTAGACTGGGATGCTTATGTAAATGAGAGCAGCATTTATTTTATGGTAACTTGACTAGCATGTTTGAGATTAATGATTACCTAACATGCACAGTTTACGGTTCTTTGTCCTGAAGGCATGATTTCCGCTTAAAGTACTTAATTTTGGTACTCTGTGTAGGCCAACAAAATTAATTGCATCAATAGGAAGGCATGTGTGTTTAAAAAATGGTATTCTCAATAGCCTTTCAAATAACGTGGCCATTTTTTGTAGCATTTCTAACCCTAAAAACTTGCATGTTTCACCAAAAAAAAAAATCCGGAAAGAATGTTTTGATATCCAACTTCAAAAAAGCTTTTAACACTATTTAATACAAGATGTTTCAGTAGAGAGATGGCAGTTAGCTATAATTCCTTGCTCTTTCAACAGATTCTGTAGTTTCATGATGCACACACGTTTAAATACCCGGTGAATCCCATCTTTGGTTGGTGGTGTACTCGTCTCCTTCTGTAGCCTACGGCTGGTATACTTAGGTGGAGGGGAAAAGATTGCCATTGGCAAATTTCCACCTTGTAGAGAAAAGAAGCACTTTTGACCAGTGTGGGAGATGAGTGTGTAAAGGTTCCAGGTTTGGAAGCTTTAAAAAAACATTGAGCTCACTTGCCTACTTCTAGAGAATGATGCCACCGCTTCCATAGTACCGTTAACTGACACCAGCCCCACCGTGACACTGAGATGGCATTTTGGGGAAACGTGTCCAGGTTCGTGATTATGAGGTAAAGCAGGGGATATTGCCAGATCAAAAAAAGAATTTAGCTACGTGGAAATCATTACGCGTTCTTTAAGGCTGAAGGAAGCACAACAGTGGAGCACCACTGTCCTACAATAGACCTATACCTCCAGTGAAATACCAGAGATTTAGGGTTCAAAGACATAATTCTGCAATCTCTTCTTGTGGTTCGTCTCCCCCATGGAGGCAGTACTACCTATGTAGCTAAGAAAATCCTAATGAAACTCAACAGGTGTTGCAAAAACAGTGTGGGATTAGTGGCACGACTGACCGGGAGAAGCATTCCCACCACTAGAGGGCAAAAAGATCAATGTTTAGGGTGACAAAGTAACGGAAAAATGTGTAGGAATAACTCCAACATCAGAAATTTTTAAGGATGAAAAGTCTAGAGAAAATAGCTTCATTTGTTGAATGCTAGTGGAATGCTAATGATGATTACTCTCTTTAATTTCAAGAGATAAGAGCTGAGACTGTTTACCAAATAACGTTATTTATAGTCCCACCAGAAATAAAACTGTTGCCTAATCTAAATCTGTGTAGCTGTCGGCTGCTTATGCCGTTTCGCAGACCTCCCGCCTCAAGGCACAGCTGTGGCAGTGAGCTCCGCACGGCCACTGGGATCATTTCCTCGGCCTCTCCTCACCGGGGGGCTGATGGCTTTCCAATGAAGTGATTTAAGCATCATCTTCTATTT
Source organism: Nettapus auritus (assembly GCA_011076525.1). Classification (NCBI taxonomy): domain Eukaryota; kingdom Metazoa; phylum Chordata; class Aves; order Anseriformes; family Anatidae; genus Nettapus; species Nettapus auritus. Next base: position 3,359,371 of record CM021773.1, on the reverse strand, counting down.
ATTATACCAGAGTACAGTTCAGTTTTGCTTTTATGTTTCTTTTGCAGTGGAAATATTTGTTAAATGTTTCATTTCTCCCCCAGATATTGTGAGATGTTTTCTCAGCATGTTTTCAACCACGCAGGAACGTTCAACACCCTGCACTGCCCGGCCAAGGAGACAGCGTTTGGGGGGACATTCCCATTGACAGCTTCTGGATCCACGCATAGGTCAGGAGAAGTCATTATTGCTCCTATTGCTGCTTTTATGACTTTAGGAAGAACACGCATGAGATGCCCCCACCCACTGTTTCACGTCCAGGCCCTTGGCACTGCCTGTTTTGTTCTCCCAGCCGCTGGGAACCGGCACAGCGACGCGCTGCCCTGTGACTGCCGACAAGGTGCCCGACTCAGCCTGTGTGCAGCGTGAATAGAGGCGGGCTGATAAACTTCATGGATGTTTGGACCAGTAGCAAAACCATTGGCTGTTCCCTGGTTTCAGAGGTAGGTAAAGTATTTTATGGTTTACTTCTCTGAAAGACTCTTGCTGAGTTTGTCGGTTCTTGATTGGGTATTTCAACTCCCTGCTGCAAGCCTGGCTTTAAGATCAAGAATTTAGGAGATGATCGTGGGCCAGACTGAATTTGGTTGATCTCCTTACTCCAAGAGAGAAAAAAACAGGCAATTTAAAATAAGTTTGTGCTTTTTTCTTGACTGGATTACTATAATCATCACTTTCTAGTAAACCAAAACTAGGTCAGGAACTAGGTTAAAATATTTTTTTAAAGTATGATAACATTTGGGATAAGCTTCAAATCTTTCCTTTAAAGAAGAATCCCCCCGATCACAGAAGGGATTTGGTTTTAGTGACAGAATCCACTGCCGCGTTCTGCTGACTCTTACCAGGCTGCTTTTGGAGCCTGCAAAGCACACTTTTCACACTGCAACAGCATGTGGATTTTTTTGAAGCATATCCATCCATACATCCTTTCAACATGAAGATGTCATTCCAAAGAGTTTATGCTGACAAGGAGTTAGATTTCACTACACGAGGGGATGAAACTCCCTGCAGAGAGGACCGAGGGCAGTTATGGCCGTTGCCTGCAGCGCTAAGGGGCTCTCCCTGGAGGCAGAAAACCCGGGGCGCTCTGGAGCACAGCTGGGCCTGAGGACAGTGCTCTGAACACTCATCGACTGTTGGTCTGTAATGAGGATGAACTAGAAAGAATTAAACCCTGTGACGGGTGAGTTTGTGCAGCGGTCAGCGATGGAAAGAGAAGGAGCGTAAAACAAGACTTTACCCTGGTTAATGTCTAGGTCAGCCCATATTGATTTTTTGGGCTGTAAAACCTGAAACTTCAATAACTACCATGAAACCTTTCTCTGTTAATCATTAGTGAGCTTAAATTATTTTGGTGTGGTGTTTATTCTGTTTGTTTTTCCTTTTATTTTAGCATGGTTACGCTCATAATCCCCACAGAATCGGGAAGGAGGCGGGCTGGGCCCTGCAGGCAGAGCTCACGGCGCGGTGCTGAGCCACGGCCGATCGGCCCCGCTGGGCACACGCCTGCTGTATCTTCCGCCCACACGTGTGCATGTTTCAGCTGGGCCTTTATCTGCCTGCACACAAGTACATGCAGGGAGGGAAAATTTCAGCTGGAGGGTAGCTGTGCTGTCACGGCAATATTTCTAAACTGGTCAAGAATACGGTGACTCTGAAAAAGTTCCAGCTGGAACTTAAGTAGCAAATACTGAGGTCAGAAACAACCCTACACAGAGGAGCAGGATGTAAAAAGCTTGTGTATTCAGAAAGGGGATCTTGATAACTTAGGAAGGTCAACGTGAACTTTGCTCTGGGGAAGCTATACGGACAGTGTCACAACTTCTAACAGTTGTGACTTGATTAAAAAACCCAAGCTGTAAGAAATACTCTACTGGCTAATAGCTTCTGAAATACTTTTGTTACCATATTTGTGATGATTTACTAACTGTCAGGTTCCTCTTTACTGCCTATTTTCTTCATCCACTGAGGATTTTTTTTTTTCTTCTGCTTAAAAATCTCTTGTATGTCGGTGGTTGTATTTCTAAAATTTCTGTGTCTGTGTCAGTAAGGCGCTGCTCTTTAATAACTATTGGTCTGAATGGACATTGTCCCCCAATTTTCAGTGTGCTGTCTCAGAGTATTTGTTCAGTCTCTTCAGTTAAATACCTTGTCCACAAACCAAACTGAAAAAAAAAATAAAAATAAAAAACAAAACAACAACAACAAACAACAACAGGGTTTTGTTCTGAACACTTGTTATTTTCCAGTCCCAAACTGGAAAAGAATACTATTTATTATTGTGCCCACCATGCTTCAATTGCTTTTTTTTTATTATTTTTTATTTAAGCAGGTAAGCATTACATTTTAAATATTTTTGTTATGTCATCAAGACAGCTTCTTTTTCATGTGAAGCCTTTTTAGTTAAGCTTACACTGATAAGCATTTCTCTTTTTCCTTTTGGTTAGGAAAAAGTTTTTCTGTTTGTCAAATACTTTCAAAATCTGCGTTCTTAATTGAAAATCACATATGTTTTTTCAAAGAGTAGGCATACCTGTCATTGCCATGTAATCAGAGACTGCATTCTTGAAAGAAACCTTTTTTTTTTTTTTCTTATTAATCTCTTTATATCTGCAGCTATGACTTGCAGTGTTGAAAAGTCAGCTCAAGGAGAGGAACTGAAGGTGCTCTTGCCATACAGCAGACTGTACAGGAGACCCACACGTCAGGGGATTTACTTTTCATGTTCAGTTAATTATTCTAAACAACAATTTGAGGGTTTGCCCCTTACTTCTAAACTAAATAGCATAGAAAGTGCTAAAATGTTATTAGTCTTAGCAGTATTGTTCCCGTGTATGGGCTGAGATTAGGTCTCTCCTCCAGAAAACCTCCCTTAAGAGGATATTTGCCGTTACCAAGGATTATCCACATCTATTCACTCCAACTGCATTAACCTTTACTGTGTTCTCCAGGGGATTTTTGTTTGTTGTGCATCTTGTTAGTGCTCTTCTAACACATTAATACTGCCAGTGACAAAACCCTTTTCTCTTGTCCTCCTTGAATAACAGAACTGCAGTTTGCACATGACAAATTCTCAGGGATTCATGGAAAAAAAATCTTGATAATATCTCAGACTTAAAAATTACAGTAATGAGAAAAATTAAACTAAATTTGAAGCATCAGGTTTCCCCTTGTCAGTCCACTTCTAATTATTATTTTTTTTAGAAACTGGGTGATCAAAGAACTGAGCTTTCCCATATTCATGTTTATGTGGCTTATTATCTTTTGTTCTTCTATTCGAATATCTGGCATCTGAAAGCTCTGTTTCCCAAATTTTCCTATTTCATGTCCATCATCATTACTTTACACTAAGATATTGTTCTTTTTTGTCTCACTTCAAATCCAAATTGATATTTCCAGGACTTTTAGTCTTTCTGATACTTATGCTGTTTGATTCGTCCTCTGCATTTGTTCACCTGTTTTTTATAAAAATTAAAACACTGCTACACTGGAGTCACGTATTTACCTTCTTAGTGTTCCTCAGGGCATGGTAAGTATTTCATGGCTTGACTTGGCATTTCGGACTCAGCTCATTGTCTCTATATATTCAGATTGACTTAGTGTTCTCCTTTCTCTTGACATGGGCCTACATCGCTACAGTAACACAAGACTCAGAGAATTACAGAATGTTGTCCTGTTTTCTGTATGTAGATTACAGTTATAAAAACTGTTTCAGGATTAACACAAGCACCAAAGGATGTCTGCTCACAACAGTAAATTCTGTTCTACAAATTAACCTCCAAGTGATGTTTATTAATAGAACTAAAATTCTAGGAAGTCCGCAGCAGAACATGTGCATTTTGTAAAGCCTAGGGAAATGAGAGAAAAACGGTTGAAAATGTTACTTGTCTCTGTTCTAACTTTGCATGTCCTTCTGTGAAGATGTTTGTCAAACTACCTCTAATTCTTTTTACCAAATCTAAGGTAGTTCTAAGACAGCACTAACTGGTAGAAGTTTCCACAAATTAGACTGACTAATCAATAATTTAGATTCATTAGTGGAGAGGAACAAAGGCCTCTCTTCACTCCCGTGGGGGTTTTACAGAAAACAGGCAGGAAATGCTCATCATCAAGTAGAGGAGGTACTAAAGAACTGAGTCTGAAAATACACCAGGCTTTAAATATAATATCATTCATAGCTCAAGAAATAAGCTACGTTATATAAAGATTAATGTGAAAATTAAGTTGTTCCTGTTCAGAGAGCTGGGAGAACATTTCCCGGTTTAGTAATTTAGGTAGCCGAATAATAAAGAAATTGTTGGTGGTTTAGACAGAACATAAATCTCTCTCTTCCTCTTCTAATTCAGAACCAAATATTTTTCCATCTCCTAGGTCTTTCAGCTCTTTCTTTCTTAGTTTATTCATTTGCCTCTTTCTAGCTTTATTGATATCATTTTCACAACCTCTCTTCTACCTACGGGCTCTGGGCTGCCTTATGTACTGCTAACATTCCCATGGGCAGCCCCAGTAAATGGAAGCTCTGGTATGGCTCACCATTACTTTCCTATTGCCGCTTATGAATCTTCTATTGTCACGTGTGAATATGCTCCCCTTTCAGTGCAAAGGGTTCCACTCTCCTCTGGGATTTTTCTCTGAAAGGCCATATCATGAAAAAAGCCTTTTTCAAGGAGTCCTGTGACCTGTGTTGTAGTTCATAAAGCACTGATCAACTACAGGAACTTACAGAATCATGATACAAAAATACAAATCGGAATCAGCAACAGAAGCACTGACCACACCCTAAAAATAAGGAACATTTACTATCAGGATGAATTTAAAAATAAAATACAACCACCCCACATACAAGATGTCCCTGTGACAGATGTTTTGCCGTCACTGCAACTGTATATAGGCATGTTCTTTCCACTGCCTAGTCTGTGATTACAAACTGGAATACGATCTTGTACTCTTAAGGCATGATGGAAACTCAAGAACTGTGTCAAATAAAGGGGCAAGGTTGAAATATTGATAACCTTTCAACATCACTGACCAAGGTAGGAAGCAGGAAGAGAATTAGGCCTCCTGAGATAACAAAATTTCTCATTAAAATTAAGAAAATGGAAAAATCCATGGAAAAGGGAACAGGTCAGTCAGCTGAAACGGCCTCCCTGGCTTTGAAAACCTCCTGCTGAACCAGACTGGGTTGCACTTCGAGGTCGGACAGTCCTGCACTCAAAAAATCCCCACTGGAAAAAGAAATAATAATAAATCTGTTCTTCAGTGAGCATGATGCCTAAAGGAACTTGTAAATCTAAAGGCAGTTAAATAGTTGGACTCTTAGGTGAGGCAGACTCGGAAGGTCCCCTAGTAGCTCCGGTCCAGCCAGGAGAGCACAGTGTTTAATTACTGACTGCCAGCAAAAATTAAATAAAACAGAAGCCTCTCACTCTTCTGATTAACTTTAGCTAAAAAGATTAAAATAAAATAAAATAAAGCTTAAAAATATTAAAAGCTAAAATTGGGTAACATAACATTTTTTTTTTATCTTATTGACGGATATACAATTTAGTAGCTTTATGAAAAGCAAACAAAAGTAGAAGATGAAGAAAGCATAAGGAAAGCATTTCTATGAGAGAGAAGTAACTTGCTTAGTTAACTTGAGGCAATGAAGAGAAAAAGAAAGAGAAGTGTACAGGCAGTGGGAGTCCATCTGGGAAATCTCAGGCCTTCCCATTGCAACACTTCAATTAGATTCAACTGAACTACACAGTAATAGATTTACATCAGGCAAAAGGTTTATTTTGTTATTACTATTTTCATTCAAACAATTTAGAAAAATAATTTGGAGAAATTAATGGCTGCAAGAAGCTCACCAAGATGATCATTTCCAGTGCAGCCTTCATTCTTAGCAATTATCACCAAAGTAGAACATCAAGGTAAGAGCAGAGAGACTTCGGGCTTTTTCCTACCTCTGGCGTTGATCTCTTGTGCTAACTTTCAGAACAGTGTTATACGTCTTTATGGTCCTCTTCTTAAAACTAGTCTGGTTTGTTCAGGTTAGTAGGAAAATTCTAGTTTACTTTGCAGAAAGAGGAGTATGTGTCTTGCTAGTAGTGCCTGACACCCAACCCCACACAGCTTCAGTCTGTCTCACAAGAAAAGTGTAAAAGCTGTTCTGTTAATACAGGTATAATGCACTAAGGCATACACTATGAAGGGAGGAAATGAAAGAAGAATTGCTCTTTCTGATTATATTTTTTGGTCTTGTTGATACTTCTTGCTCTTCTGCTAGCTCTTGGTTTTGTGCCTCCCACCCGATGTCTTCCAGCTCCTCCATGTCATCCTGAGAGCCAGTCCTTCTGCTTTGAATCTCAGGCTTCCATCCCTGTGGTGACTGAGAATCCCTTCCTACCCTATGTTACTCTGAAGGATTTAGGCATATATCACACTACCAGAACATGCTGCTCCAAAAAAATGACAGACCGCTAATATGCATTACAGAAAAGCGACCAACCTGATGTGGCTGCGCCTTTCCCTTTATTGTAAGGCCTGTTTCCTACAAACTGCTGGTGTGCAGAGGCAGGGCTATCCATCTTTCACTTTTCTTACTATGTTAATGTTATAGCAGTGGATGGGAAATGTCAAAGGGAAATGGCATTTCAAATAAAAACATTTCTGTAATTCAATCATGTTCATTTGACCATTCCCCACAGTTAAATTTTCTTGATTTAAATAACTGTCAACAACAAAAAAGTGATTTATATGAACATTACTATGAGTTTTGTTTTGATCTTTTACTGAAATGTATCTAGTCATTAACAGAAAGATACTGCTCAAGTAAGGCCAGGACAAGACATGTTAATTTATACTCAGTTGACCGAATCTTTACTAGAGCATACCAGTGAACGTTCCCGTCAGATAAACTTGCCGTGATCTTTCTTAGCATTTTTCAGACAGCTCTTCATCTACAAATCTTGCAGAAGCAGTTTACCACAGATGTGATATACCTAATCCCAGGATTAATTTTGTATGCCCATCAGTAGCGAAGCAAGATGGATTTAATAGCCCATTAGTCTTTCAGCATGATAATTTCCACATCACTTAGCCCGCTGGGTTAATTGCTTTAAAATGGATATTATTGACCTCAATCCTAGTGACAAACAGAGGATGTCTTATTCATCTCCCAGATGTACATTCTTAGACACTCGTTTCTTTTGGTCCTGACAATAAGTCCCCTAGATTATGTGCTTGTATATTATAATTTATACCCTATTAGCCCATATTTAAAGGATTACTGAAGCTCTGTCTTTCAGAAATTGTTGCCTGTGACTGGAGAGAACTTTTAATTTCTATATATGTATATAAAGAGAAATGTTGCAAACATGAGAAACCATTGTTTTGCCCTTCGTTAAGGAGTTAATTTTAACGCTAAAAGCTGTAGCAGGTGCAGTAGGGATTAAACATTTTTGGAATAAACATGCGTCCAGTATATTTTCACAAAAGTGTAAGTATGGTCATTAAGAGGAGAGAATGCAGAACAAATCTGGACAGAGAAGCTGTAGGAAAGGAAATTCAGGTTCTAGGGCTGAGAAACTGAAAAATACATCATGCAAAAGAGAATCAAAGAATGACACTGAACAGTAGAGTTTTTATTTGTGGGTATTATTTCTGCATTTTTGCCCTTAGTAATTTGGAGAAAAAAAAAATAAAATGAGCCATCTGCCTTGAGGAAAGTAATGCTAGCTGTGAGCAACAAAAAATAGAAGGGGAAGAACAGCACAGCTACTTACTGCTTGTGGGGAGATAAAACAGGGCTGGAATCTGATTCAGCCAGTTTTCAGCCCTACATATGTCAACAGTGTAACACATACATTTATGCATAGGTAGTTGTATTTCTCAAGCACCAGTTCCTACGGGAATCAACATCTTAAGATTTAGATGCTTGCTTGTAGGAACCCAAGATTTTGGAGCACATTGCTCACAATCCTTAAGAGAATCCAAACCTCATAGACATTTTGGGTGTTTATAAAAGGGTGCATCCTCACAAACCTATGAAGTCTCATTAACTCATTACGTAATTTCTTGATCTAAATCTGCTTTAGAAGACAAAACAAAGAGGCTCAATATTTTTAAAAGTGATTTCTAAAGCCAATTAATGTTTAAAATATCATTTTTCTACTAACATAATGATTCTATGAATTCTGTGACCTTAAGTGGCACAAAGAGTCATTGTTTAGTGATGGGACTTGGTAAGTCAGGTAGACTTGATGATCTTGAATGTCTTTTCCAACCTAAATGATTCTGTAGGCCCATCTTGGTGCTGGCTATGAATAGCATCTTAGCATTTTCTTAATGAAACAAATTAGAGCTCACCGTAACATGAAATTCATAAGATTCCTCTTGAACCTTGTGATTGACTTCAATAGTACTAGGATTTTATCTGTGAGCTCAGTTCTACATTATAATGACAATGAAAACTTCAGTGATGATGGTATCATTTTCATTAACACCTGTTCCTATGTGATATTCATGACAGAAGCAAGCAGAGTTGGACAATATCTTACTCAGGCGAGGTCAAAGCACCTTTGACTCTCATTGAAACCAAACTGAAATTGTACACAGCAACTCTCTGCTACAGCAGGTCTTTTACCCAATACCAGTACTCTCTGTACAAAGTATTTTCCAAGAAAAATCAACCAACAACAACAAAACTTGCCTTTTATCCTTTAAACTTTTTTTTTTTTTTTTTTTTTTTTTTTCTAAATTTAGCTCATTTGTTTTAGGTCATTTAGGCCACTGGAAAATCTCCAATGTTAGCATGTTTCATAGAAGAAAAAAAAAAAAACAAACTTCTGAGTAACAAAAAATATTAGTATTTCAGAGAAAAAGTTAGAAATTAGACAAAAAATATAGAATTTGGTCCTTATAAGACTGGAAATATTCCGTGTTTAATATATATATATATATTAAAGTATTTGTGACTATTTAGTGATTTAGTGATGTTTATTTTTCATTGTGAAAGGGTCCTGCCATCTGTATTAGAAATATTTCAGATCAGTACATTATACCCTGGGTTATAGATTTAGGCCTGGTTGATCGGAGGAGTGGCTGGTACCCCAGAGGGCTGTGCTGCTGTTCAGAGAGACAGGCTGGAGGGCTGGGCCGAGGGGAACCTCATGAAGTTCAACAAGGGCAAGTGCAGGGTCCTGAAGCTAGGGTGGAATAAACCCAAGCACCAGTACGGGCTGGGGGCTGACCTGCTGGAGAGCAGCTCTGCAGAGAGGGACCCGGGAGCCCTGTGGGCAGCAGGCTGACCAGGAGCCAGCAATGTGCCCTTGTGGCCAAGAAGGCCAACGGTGTCCTGGGCTGCACTCGGAAGTGTTGCCAGCAGGTCGAGGGAGGTGATCCGGCCCCGCTACTCAGCCCTGGTGAGGCCGCACCTGGAGCATTGTGCCCAGTGCTGGGCTCCCCAGGACAGGAGGGACATGGAGCTGCCGGAGCGAGTCCAGAGGAGAGCCACTAGGGTGATGAGAGGACTGGGGCACTGTCGTACGAGGACAGGCTGGGAGAGCTGGGCCTGTTTAGCCCAGAAAAGAGAAGACCGAGGGGAGACCTCATCAATGTGTGTAAATATCTGAGGGGAGGGTGTCGAGAGGATGGAGCCGGTCTCTTTTCAGTTGTGCAACAGGCACAAACTGAAGCACAGGAGGCTCCAACCTTGGCAAGTCCAGAGAAATCAGAGAAATGCCAAATTACTGATGCTGAAACAGGTGGTTTTTTTTTTTTTTTTTATTTTTTTTTTTTTTTTTTTGGATCTAATCCCCCACCAAACTATGAGGAAAACACAAACTATGAGGAAAATACAGTAGATCAGATCTTGCTTCTACAAGCCAGTGCTAACACATACCGACGTCAAGGGTGCAAGATTTGACCGTAAATAAACAGTACAGGGAATCATTAAACCTTAAAAGATTTTAATCACTTATGGTGTTGCCAGGTGGTTCTGCAAACTGAATCACCAAATAATACATATATAATAAATGAGATTGGATATTTTTTCTTTGAAAGTATTTTGTACTCTGTTGGAAAGGGCATTCCTTTAGACAACTTTATAGATAACAACCACTATTTTATAGACTAGTGGTAGGTCTGAGCTCAAGCCAGAGCCAAGGATTCCTCAAGGATATCAGTAAATATGTGACTTAGCTTATTTTATTCCTTTTCAAGGGGAAAGTGTCCAGTCGGACATATTCACAAGGAGAACCTGGGTACCCTTGATGGCAGTTACAAAGAAACCAACATAGATATCAATGTTCCCAAAGTTGTCTTGTGAAAATCACAAGATTTTTTCCTGAGCCCTTGTGAAGCACACTATAGGGCAGTCAGTCCCTGGGGTCCCACCACAGCAGGAGTGGAAGCCATCTCCCCAAGGCATTTCCAGCCCAGGACGGACGCCTTGAAGCTCCCGCATGGTCACCTTCACCCTAGCCGGCCCCTTCACGACCCTCCATGACAGAAATTTCACACTTGTGCTAAACGAGGGCTGGAGGGAGCGGCGCGGCGAGGTAACGTTTCCCTCATTTAGGGCGGAATCCGCCGGCCGGCCCGAGCCCGCCGTCCCCGCACGGGGCCGAGGAGGGCGGCGGGCGCGGGCCGCGGGCGGTGCGGGGGGCGAAGCCTCCATTTCGCGGAGCTCTGTGCACCGAGGCTCGCTGTGGCGCTGCCCTGCCCGCTCCCCCACCGCGGGTCACGCAGCCCCGGTGGCTGCGGGGGCGCCTCCTCCCCTCCTCGGCGGGCGGGCAGAGGGAGGAGGAGGAGGAGGATGCGTCCTCCCGGGCTGCAGAGGGCGCTGCCTCCGGCGAGCCCGCTCGGCTCCGCCGCTCCGCCGCCGCCATCTCCTTGTCTGATCTCATAAAGGTGTCGCGCAGGTTCCGCCCGGGCTCGTCATTCAGCCGCCCCGGGCCTGGCGCCGCCGCCGCCGGCCTCCTCCGCGCCGCCGCTCCCTTCCCTTCCCCTCCGTCCCTCCCCGCCTTCCCGCCGGGCTGCGCTCCCTCCCCGGCTCCTCGGCTGCCCTGCCCGCCCCTTCCTCCTCTTCCTTCTCCCCCTTCTGCCCGCCCCGGTCCCCTTCTCCCGCCGGCCGGGCCCCGGAGCGCCGGCGCCGTCGGGGTGTGAGCGGGTCCCGGCGCCGTGCCGGGCCGTCCCCTGGCCGGCGGGGCCATGGCCGCCAGCGCCAAGCGGAAGCAGGAGGAGAAGCACCTGAAGCTGCTGCGGGAGATGAGCAGCCTGCCGCCCAACCGCAAGTGCTTCGACTGCGACCAGCGCGGCCCCACCTACACCGACATGACGGTGGGCAGCTTCGTGTGCACCTCCTGCTCCGGCATCCTGTGAGTGAGGGGGCGGCCGAGGGCTCGGGGGGCGGCGGTGGGGCGAGCCGGGGCCGCCCCGGCCCTGCGTGGCCCCCGGGGACTGCCCGGCTTCGTCCCGCCGGGGCCGGGAGGGGGGCGGCAGCGAGGACAGCCTGGTGGAAGGCGCTGAAGGTGCGGTTAAAGGTTTTGGGGGGATACGAACGGGAAAAGAGGGGACGCGTGGCCCAGCGGTTGGCGTCGTGGCAGCGTTGGGGTCTGGGGGCCGACCCCGCCGGGAGCCCCGAGCGGGGATGTTGAGGGATCTCCCTTGGCTGCTGAATCCCGGGTCTGGCCTTCCAGCTATCAAATTATGCCTGCCACAAGTTTGTAAGACAACTCTTCATGCTCCAGCTAAAAGGATAATCTCCAGGCTTAGCAGTTTAACATGATCAGAAAGAAGTAGTGGATTTTTTTTTTTTTTTAAAGTCTTACTCTTGCTTCATACAAACTTTATAGATGAACCTTAGAAAGGGCTTGGCTCTGATAAAGCAGATTGCATTTTTCCTGTTCCTCATTCCTGCACCGGCCTCCCCCCGTTCCCACCCTTCCTCCTCTGAGGGGCTTGCATGAAACCAGAGCAGCTGGGATCAGTCAGGTCAGGGTTTCAGTTCATATCTGTGGGATGCCACTTGGATATACGTAGCTGGAGAGAAAGCCTGCTGTCTTCAGCGTTACTGCTTGCTTAGCTAAGGCTGCTTGCTTGTTGGTGTTTCTGCGGCATTGTGTGTGAGGAAGGGAGCAGAGTCAAAGAAGTGGCCCAAGTAATAAGCAGTGTGTCCGAGGATCCCGAGTGTTTGTAAAGGTTTTAGTTCATAAAACACACACGAGAGCCTGAACTAATTTCTGTCCCTTACTAAGAAGGACTGACGATGTACCCTACCCCACACAGGTCTTCCAAGTAGTCTGCTCTTTTAGAGCAAAGTTGCTAATTACAATGAGGTTCGAAACAAAGCAACCATGTTCGTTCTGTGCTGAATTTACATGGAACAAGCCGCCTTTTATGCTAGGCAGCTAATTAGACTTGGGTTTTTTTCTTCTACTTTGTGTAGACTTTTGAACAGGCTTGACGCAAATACAGAAAATGCATTCAGGTTGTGGAACTGAAGAGTCTCCCGTTTTTGACATGTACATGGCACTTAATCAGCCAGCCCTGGCTATTGTTTGCTATGTTAGCAAACTGTTATTTGTGCTGGCATGTGAAACTATTTTAAGCTACTGCACAGAGCTTATTTAATGGTTGCACGTGTTCTTACTGGTTAAACTAACAGCATGACAAAACTGCTATATGAGAATATTCTCCTTTATTTTTCAGGCAGGGGTCCTAATCTTAATAGACAAATATATCGTGTGTGTTGCTGAGATGTTTAACGTAGGTTCAGGAGGTTTTTTCCTCCTATGTTAGCTGCGATGTATGGCCTACGGAAGTCCATAGTCCAATTTACAGTAACATAAAGGATGCAAGTGCGATGAAACAGGTAGTAAGCAAGGAGCAGCTGTCACTTGCTCTTAGGTTGGCCATCATTTGGATGCTACTGTGCTTAAAGAAAGTAGGGCTTTTTTCTGAAAGACATTTCCTAGTGTGTTATTCTAATATAACGCATATAGCTCTCTTATTCTAACTATACAGTGTTTATATATATAAAAAAATCTATGCTTGAAATTGATGTAAATAATTATGAAGAGGACTTAAGGCTTTCTCCTAAGTAAAATTGGGCTCCTGCTTTCATATTGACTCGGTAATGCTTTCATAAATGGTGCGTGCAAGATCTCGTGGACTGGTTAAAGCGTTAGGCCCCAGGTGATGGGATATTTTCTTAATAATGAGACTTAAAGGTAGGTGAGGTCTGCTTCACTACCAGAAACTGCTATTTGTAACGCTTCTGTCAGAGCAGCCATTTGTACAACTTATTTCCAAATGCCTCATGTAGATTTCCACAGTGGAGGAACCACGTGATGGTGAATGTGTGGAAGTACTGCTGCCTCTGTAGTCCTTAATGGCAGCTTGCATTCTACCTCATAACACTTGTTTTACTGTGAGGCTTTAATATTATTACTACTCGGTCTTGTTTGTATGTGATGCGAATGACTTGCACTGCTTCCTGTTTCAATTAATTTTTTTCTAGCCTGGTACAGGAAGTGCTCTTAGAGCCAAGCAGACTGTCTTTCAAGTACTAGGTGCAGTGCAAGACTAATAAATTAACAAGTTTCCTTCAGAAAGGTGCTCAGTTAGTTACAGAAAATGGTTGCTAACATCAGTATGATCTTGGATAGGCATCTGGTTCTAGGTACAGTCAGCTCTAAACTTTTGAGGTTTGATGTCTGACTAGGTTTTTTGCAGGTTTTCTGAGGTGTTTATCCATTGTCCTGGTAAGGACAATCTGTTAAAACCCCAGATCTTCATTTGGGATCAATCATTAATTTCTACTTAACAAGTCTATGTATAGAAAGAGTGACGCCTTATTACTAGACAGAGCTGGAAAAGCGCCGCTTCCCCAGCTGCTCCCAAAATAGTCTGACCGGCCTGTTCGAATGCTGCTGAAAATGATGAAAAACTAGGGACTTGAAGATGATCTGTTTCTGATTTAGATGTTGAAAGTGAGTCTTGTCAACCTCCGTTATGAATAACTAACTTGTTTCCTGTGATATAAAAGGGCTTGGATTTTTCCTACGGATTGGGTTTACCAGAACAAAGGCCGAGCTGTGCAAAATGGAGCACGCGTGGTCATGCACGGTGGTGTGCATAGCGGCTCTGCTTGTCCCCTGTGTTCAAGCTCTCTTTATGTGCAAAGGAAGCACGCTACGTCACGGAGGCTGTGCCGAATTCTGCCTTGTGGTGTTGGACAAGAATGTGGGATGTGTAGAAATACACACATCGTGTTTTTGTCCCCTGAGTGGGAGGAAGCGCTGCGCAGGAGCGGTCTCATCAGGTCAAGGATTACGATAGCGCCAAGTCAGAAGGCTTCTCCTCGTGACGTCAGGGTTGGCAGAAGGCTTCTTTTCATTTGACAGAGGTCCTTTGGTTCAAAGGATGGTGCCAGGAGTGATGTCTTCTGTGCTTTTGGATGCTGCTGTGTATTTTGCTGACAGGGAAGTCCTCCTCTTTGTCATAATCTGATGCTTCTTCGACTTAATTTTCAGCTTCCTTCTGTACCTCTCCTGGTCACCTTAACTCGTGAAAGCCGGGAGTAGGATGATTACATTCCTGAATGGAAAAAAATCCTGTTTGATGATGAGCTTACTTCCCCAAATTTTGGAGTGTACAAACTTCTGATGTAACGTTGCCTGGCAGGAGGCGCGTTACCTGCTGGTGTGCTAACCGGGACTCCCCTTCGTCCCCCCGCTGCCCCTCCTCACCCCTTCCCCTCCAGCCCCCGGGAGCTTCCCCTTCAGACGGTTACGCTTTGAGCCTGTGTTAGGAAGGAGCAACCAAGAATATTCAGAACATATTGTTACTGTGGGGAATGATAAAGCTTTTTTTATGTAACTTCTTACAATTATTGCGTGCTGCGGCCTTCTGTTGGCTGCTTACAGTATTCCTAGCTGAAATTGTAAATTTTCCTGGCGAAGGGACTTCTGTGTCAGCCAGATTAGTGTGTTTGGCCAATGCCAGGAACAAACTCAATAAATCTTTGTGTAATGGCTGTGATTTGCTGTCCCTTTCCCCAGAAGAATTTCTGCAGAAGTTAAAATTGTCTAAATAAGTGGTGTTAGAGCGAAGGTGATGCTCTGTGCTGGCATCGCTTCCCAGGACCTTTTTGTGAGGGACACGCTCAGGAAGCAGCTCTGAGCTCTGTGTATGTGTATTTCATTTTTTCTTCAGTGTCATGGCTGGAAAGCTAGGGAAATGCCTGTGCCACAATAAATGCTATGCCGTCCAGAAAGGATTTATTTTCCAAGAAATAGGTTAAATTAATCTGTGTATGTAAGCCTTTGGCCGTTAAAATCTAAAGTGAGGTGGTGGAGGGTCTCCAGGGAAGTCCCCAGGTGCCAGGAATGGCCACGACTCCTTTTTGCTAATAACAGTAACGCAGAAATAGCAGTGAACGTGGTGACACCAGCTTTCCAAAACTTGTTTTCCAGGCGCCCGGGGCCGTAGGTGCTCTCTGCTGGTGTTTGCTCTCTCTCAGTAACTTCCTGCTTCCTACAGGGTCAGAGTTCGCTGGCTTAGACTGGAGGTCGCGTTAGGATCTGACACAGGGTGACATTAGCGGTGGTGAAGAGCCTTCTGTCCCCTGTCCTCCCATGGCAGTCACCCTCTAACCCCTGTGTGTCCAGCCCTGGGCAGCGTTCTCGGAAGCTCTGACGTTTGCAATGAACACAGAAAGGGCTGTTCCACCAACAAGCACCAGTTGAACCGTAATCGGCTACCGAATTGTTAGTAACAAATGCTCTCTGCCAGCGTTCTGAATGTTTCACGTTAAAATTATCGGACTTCGCGACCTTGTGCCAGCAGCCTTGAAGCTTCCTTCACAAAAGCCCGTGTTTTCGCAGTACCCCTGAAGAAGAGCCGTGCCCGCGGTCTCTGTAGCTTCCCGGCTGGCGGGCTCGCCGGCAGCGCGGACCGAGTCAGTGGAGGATGTTCTCCCATCTGGAAGCGCCAGGCATGGCGCTGTCCCGCAGCAGTGCCCCACTCTGAGTACGGAGCTTGTGCTGGTGAGTGGGCTCCTGGTGTGGGACGCCGCGTGCCGGCCGCGCGGCCTGGCGGGAGCCGTCCGACTCAGCCGCCTTCCGAGCGCCGCGCAGGGGGTGGCTGCGCTCCGGGGCTGCGGTGGCTGCTGCCTGGTGTCCTCGGGAGCCCGGTGACAGAAAGGAGTACCTGGTACCGCTGCGCCCCCGCGGGTACAAGTATTTGTTCGGGGTCAGTCTGAGTTTAGTCGTTACTAAAGGATTATAATCAATTTTTTCTGCCGTTAAACGAGGAATACTGTCGAGCCTTAGAGCTGTGCAAAGCACCTTTCAAATGCGTAGAACAGCGAAGCAAGTGTTAGATACATTTTTTCATATCAAAATGGGGGGTCCTTAATTCCTCACAAAGCAGAGTTGTGCTTGGCTGCCTACCAGTAAGCTTCCTCTGCATGGAGCTGAGTTGTTAGTGAATCATCTGGGTCATCAAATGATTTTTGTACGTAAGGAAGGGTAACGTACTGTAGGATTTGTGAAGCAAGAGGAGCTTCAGTACTTAGGTTTTCTGTTTTGAGCTCTAATTTGCACATACAGCTGTGCTGTGTTAGAGAGGTTTAGGCAGTGCATGAGCTTCGGGTGCTTGAAAGTGGCTCATCTTAGTTGAAAATCCGAAGTTTTTAAGCTGTTCTGATTGTAGGCTCTAAGTAATTGATCTAAGAAAGTTTATGCATATGCTTTGGGTTGTATTTCCATGCTGAGCAATACAGCCTTTTGTACTGAGCCCTTTGTTCAGTCTGATTCCATACAGTTCAGTGTAAGAGGCGGCTTTTCGTAGGCTTCCTCCCACCCCTTGCCATCTTATATGTAAGAATTACTTGTATGTGTAATTGCAGCTTGATAGTTAGCTAGTTAGCTTTGTGTTTCTGCCCATTAAGGGTCAGGATTTCCCACGTCAGTGGTATGGTGACGTGCTCTGTCGCCAGGCGAGGCATCTGGTGCTTCTGTGCCATGGGCCTCCTTTAGCAGGAGAGTGGAAAAGAAATGAGAATTCACCTCAGTCACACGCTGCGGATGTGGTCTGTAAATACAGATTATACAGATCTGGAATTTTATAACCTCAACTGCAAAACTATACATCTTGCACTGGCACGAGAGGGCTACGGAGGCCTCGTGTTAGGGTAAGCTGTTCTGCTCGAGGCTTTCCATATGCCCGGTGCAGCTGCTTAACACCACTGGCAGTGCGTGTTTGCCGTGTAAAAAGCTGCTAAGAGCCCTGATAAATCAATGTGGGGACGTGTATTGTCCTGGTTAAATAACGTGTGCAGTGCTCTTAAACTGCAGCAGGGGTGCCATACAGCACTTAATCCATATTCGTTGTAAATTTGACTTCCCAGCAGAAGATAGCGTGGAAGCTTAGGAGTCCTGCCTGTGCCGAGTAACGCGTGGATTGGCTGGTGGATAGCTCTAGCTTTTAAAATAGTTACCAACGTTTTTATGGCTGTCCTCCTTCATAGAGTAAATTGACCAGACTGAGGTAGACAGAACCACTTTGTATTTGGTGTAAAAGCAAGACTCTGATTGTTCTATAACATTTGAGGAGCATATTTCTGTGAAACACAAAGCGGATGCCACCTTTGTTTCTATGCTGTCATTTAATGGGATCCTACAGCGTGGCTTAGTGAAAAGTAGTTATTGCCTTGCATGCGTGGGGCAAGAAGGTGTGCTTAAAGAAAGCCAAACAAAACCTGCCAACACCTTAACGCCGGCAGCAGCTCTGAAGTGATGATGTATAATTGCGTTGAAGCTGTAGATTTTTTTAAAAAATTTGCATCATCTTAAAATGAATATTTACTTCAAAAATTGTAGGTAATACTACAGTATTTTAATGTGGTGCTTATTTGTGAAATACGTGTGGATTTGGCTTAAAATTTGGTAAAAGAAGTTAAATTGATTTCAATTTAATGTGAAATTTAGACATCTTAAGACGAGCAGTTCGTTTGGTGATGCTTGATCCAAATAGGCAAACCAGCTCAAAAGCTCTCACAAAGTTTTATTAAACTTCCCCTGCCTTCTTGCTGAGGTACTAACCCATGGAGTCCAACTTCAGACAGCCAGGTTTGAAGAATTTGCAGAAGCAAATAGCATTCTGTAAAACTAATTCTCATCTGTCAGTAGGTTCGCATACGGCTTTTGCATTTAAGGTACTTTTAAGTTCATTGTATGTCTTAGCAAGATACAATGAATTGTTTATTTTTATTCAAGTATTTCGAATGGGGTGTCTTAAATTTGTTTCTTTTAACATGTAGCTTAAACTAAAATGTCCTGCTCAGCGTTCTTATCGGTAGCCAACTGTAATGAAACTGAACGTGTGGAAACAAAGGTGTTTTGGGAACACAGGGTCAGAGTTGTCCTCTTACAGGTACAGTGGATCAAGGTGAAATTGCAAGCTAAAATCACCATAGTTTTTTTGTTGTTGTTGTTACACTTAAATAGAAACTCAGAGCTAAAAAATTCTCGTTAAAACTTGAGTACAGAGGGTAGGATCTTTTAATACTTGGAACATCAGATTTGCAATGCACTGTTTTGATGACTAACAATTATAGTGTTCCTGGAATAACCATGAAGTTAAGATTTAAGTTTTAACTTAGTTGTCAGTGATTTCTATTCGTACAGGCAGTCTGAACCAAATTTATTATTAATGCGAAGTGGCAGAGAGAAGCAATAAAGCTAACTCGTATCAGCTGATTTGGTAGCAGCGTGCTAGCCTTGTACTACATTCCTGGAAAGCTTCTCCAGGCTTTTCTTCTGGAAACTTTCGTCTCACATACATAACACGCTCTTTGAAATCTCATCGTTCCCTTTCCTTTGATGTGTCAGGAGTCCAGGCCTGACGAACCTGACCGTTAAGCTGACAGCTGTGCTACCTGAGCTAGTGTCTCGGCTGTTTGCTGCGTGTGGGACGTAACGGCCTCGTTGCCACTCAGCAAAACCACGGTGTGATTGCAGGCGCAAGTATTTGCAGGCCAAAGCAGTAGCTAGCACGTACTTAAGGAAAAAGCTTTTTCTTCTCAAGCTTTTTCTTATACTCACAGCTGCTCAGCAAGGTTTTTCTCTGTGCTTGCAGCTTTTGACTGAACTGGGTTTGACGATATTAGACTTCGGCAACAAAATTGACTTGGCTTGCTACTAGTCCTGCTGGTCGGTGGGTGTGAGGATGGTGCCAGTTTCTGCTTAAGGCAGAGCCACTGGATTTTGAGCTATTGCACTAATAATGTTCTTGTTTGAGAGCACAGTAAAAATGGCAGCCTTTTTCTGCAGTTGCTGTTACTTGCGTAGCGCTCAGGAGGAGGAAGACAACAGACCTGTGGCAGAGGAGCAAAAAATAAACTAGAAAAAAATGCTGAGAGGAGACAGGAAGCAAAGGTTAAAGTGGGAGGAGAAGAGTCTGAGCTGGGGAGTTTAGCTGGCAGAAGCGTAGCGGTTAAGTCAAAGTCCTAGTAGGAGTAGGTTGAACCAAGAGAGGAGCTGGAGGGAAAGAAAAGCTATGTTGAGGGAGCCCAAGACTGAGACATGAAAGAAGAAAAGGTGAACAAGTTTGGGGAAGCAGGTTAAGATTGCAAAAAATCGAAGTCTAATGTGCTCATAAAGTTGCCTGAAAAGCAAGTTAGCATGTGCAGCACTGGTCTCCTCTGAAATTCTGTTCTTAGATTTGTGCTTTCCGAATGCTATTTCGGGGTAGGCTGACTTGGGTTGTGTTAAAAGTGATTGTGTGATGACAGACTTCCTGAATACTGACTAAATACTACTTGCTTCTTCTTTTAGACGGGGCTTGAATCCTCCCCACAGAGTGAAGTCAATTTCAATGACTACTTTCACACAACAGGAAATAGAATTTCTGCAGAAACATGGAAATGAAGTAAGTATTCATTACAGAGTACCAAGTGATGGACGCTTTAAATATTCAACTTCAGTACTTAAAGTTTGAGCTCTTTTAGAAGCAAAAGGTAGACAAGAGTCTTGAAGCCAAGTTCACTGGTTGGGTATTATTATTATTATTATTTTTTTTTTTTAAAAAACTCATTTCACTTAGGTAGCTGGTCAATATTGTGTGTTATTGCCCAACACAGACAACCTAGGTTCACATGATCAGTGCCTCTGAGTGGGGTTTGCTTTTGGTTTCGTGTAAGGCAGTTTGCATCCGACTCTACTTTTCCTCTGGAAGCCTAGACCTTTAGGCTGAGGGCAGCAGTATTTCCTGAACGAGGCAGTGGTGACGAAAACAATCTTGTTGCCTGTAGCTGTATTTCTATTGAGTAGGTGTCAGTCTTCCAGCAGTTTCAACAGCCTCTTTCTTTAATGAAAATATATCAATATTTTGAAGGTCCTTAAAGAGAGGAAGGAAAGGGAGAAATCCTTTTTCCTCTAAGGATTAGATAAGAGGCAACTGTATGTTTAGAGTGGCTTGGGCACCTTTGAAGAGAGGAAGCTCCAGTGTGCTGCTCTTTTTCTTTGTAATAGATGAAAACTAAATCTGAGGTGAATGTTGAGCTGCCTCTGTGGAGATGTGTGGAGGGTGTAAACCCTGGTTGTGGCTTCTAATGTCCTCAATTTGAGGAAGAAATTTGTATTTTAATATGCTATAATGTGAAGTTACAGTATATGAAAGTTATTTGAGGCAACTCTTTCTTCTAATCCAAACATAGAAACGGTTCTTTCTTATTTTTGATTGGATCTGTATTTTGTTTAGTAGAATTATTGATTGTAGGCTATGGGGTATCTTACTAACAAGTTGTTGTGAAGCTTTGTGGGGGTAAAGCCCATCCTTAGCTAAAATGCTGATACTTAACTTTCTTAAACTTAGCCCTGTTCCTAACTGCCTGCTTTAAGAATGGAAATAGAAATAGCAGCTTCTTTTTCTGTCCTAGCGAATGTGTTATTTGTTGACGTGACTGTTAGTGGACGATTCTTCTAGACAAAGCTGGAACAAGGTCTAAACTTTCCAGACACTACAAATTTTTGTCAGTGGCATCGACTAGTGTTTATCGAAATTTCTTTGGCATGGTAAAGCTGTGCAACACTGTATATGAGAGGGTATGTTGTTGATGCTTGGCATAGGGAGAGTCATAGAGGATCTTTGGTGGGTTTGGATGCCGTATGTAAGAATCTCTTCCTGTAAGAGCTGGCTGTAAGCTCCAACATTGCTTTATTTCACAAGTGTATAGGAAAACATGAAAATGCACATGTGTATATGCAGAGGGGTGTGTGTATACACATGTGTAGATATATGTATGTGTGTATATATGTACCTGCATCTGTTTTATTTCTAGAATCTGCAATGGCTACAGAATGTAACCATTTTTTTCTCTGATCTGAAGTCTTAAGTGATCACTACTCAGAGTCGTTGTCCTTATAATAGACCTGACCTCCCTTCAATCGTAATGATTTATTTTATCTATAATTATCAACATAAAAACGCTTAACGGATATCTGTAATGGTATAATGTGCTTCCAAAGTTGGAGGTCTTTGTGTTTGTTGTGGTACTTGTTACTCTCATTAACCAAAGTATGGCAATGTTTTAAATAAGCTATCTCATAAGTAAGATGTGCTTCTGTAGGTGATAGGCTTAACGGGTGTTCAGATATTGGAGTGATACTATTCTAAACAGCATTAGAAGTTTAAAACCTAATGAAAAACACAGTTTCACTTTGCCGTGCTGTATGTTGCTCTAGTTCAATAGTAGCTTTCTTTTGTTGGCATTGGACTTTGGAATACTGGCCTGCAGATAAGATAAAGGGGTAGATGAAGTTCATCTCGCCTTACAAAAAACTTTGTCTAGTTTGCTCTTCAGCATAGATGTCTGTCGTGTATATGTTAAGCAACGAGACTTTCTGGGATTAATGTGTTCAGCCTGACATGGACCTGCCCAACATTTTAGAGATCAATGTGAAACAAAGTACAGCAACTAAATGCTGTTGTAACGTTCAGCTGTTTAGTTCTGTGCCCTTTGAAGTGTTTTTTTCTCCAATTTGGTATTTTTACCTTCTGTTTTTCTGTGGTATGTTAAAATACTTCATTTCTGCTTTGTCCACCTAGTGTGGCCAGGGCCTCTGTGGTACCTCTGTGGTACCTCTGGTAAGCTTTTTCTGGCTTCTGGATTAGTTGCTCGTGGTGTACTGCAGGGAATTTGTTCTCAATAGAAAGAAGAGCAATGTTAAACAAACCTTCCCTGGGATAAGGTAGGTAGTAAGGTGGTGAGTTCTTGGAGGAAGTAGTTTTTCCACTGTCCTTCAGGGAGTTATTTGTAAGGTCAATGTACTGTGTGAGGCTGAAGTTCCCTTAAAAATTAAATGGTACTTCCTTAATTTCTGAGATAATAACTTTCCCCAGTTGTCACAAACTGCCAGCTTTCCTGGCGCACGTGGCTAAAACCTCTACTTACTAGAAGGCCTCCACAAAGGGATTACTTTGGGAAGAGGCTGTTGAGAGCAGCTTCTCGTCAGATGGGAGGTGCCACTTCCTTCCCTGTGTGTATATCTGCAGGGAATGTCTTCTTAGCACAGGTGACTTCTTTGAGTTTTTACTTCAAGTTCAGATTTAAGCCTTCTTACTGTGTTTGGAAGGTCTGTATTTTGGTGTTGCTTAGTCATCTGCAGGTGTAAACAGATGTCTGGTTGTGCTGGTATCTTTTGCAGCAAGAATGGAGACCTCTTGGTGCTCCGCTGCTTGGGGTTACTTTAACAGTGCTTGAAGGGGTTTGAGTGCCGGCCCTCCTGACTCCTGATGGCACCTGTTGTCCTGGTTTCAGCTGGGATAGAGTCACTTTGCTGTCCAGTGCCGTGTTTTGGGTTTAGGATGAGAACAATGCTGATAACACAGGGATGTGTTTGCTGTTGCAGAGCAGCGCTTATCAAGGCCTTGCAGCCTCTCACGGTGCCCTGCCAGCGAGGCTGGGGATGCACAAAGAGCTGGGAGGGGACCCAGCCAGGACAGCCGACCCAAATGGGCCAAAGGGAGGTGTCGTGCCAAATGTCATCGGGCTCCCCCCTTTCCTATTAAACTGTCTTTACTTCAACCCACAAGTTGTGCTGTTTTTTTTCCCCGAGGTGTGTCCCCTGTCCCCCCGGAGGGCAGCGGGGGGTGGCTGTGTGCTGCCTCCCTGCTTCCCAGTTTAAACTGTGCCACCTGTGCCAGTGTTTCTTACCGGGTGCCTGCACTCCACATTGCTGAAGACTTCCAACTCCGAGCTAGTAGCAGTGTGGGACTGGTTCAGAGCTGGTGTTTGGCCAGACCGGAATGCTTTCCTGGAATCTCCTTCGCTATGGAAAGTGGCCTAGAAACCTGGGAGTGGAAAGAATAGTACTAAGCTGGAGCTGATGAGTCCTGACAGCAGGAGCTGTGCAGTCAGGTGTCCTTGTAGTACATCCCTGGTTCTGTTAATGCGCTAGAGAGAGATGTGAGCTGATTGTGTATGGAGCGGTGTCGTTGTTAGCAGGATTTGCCAGCTTGGACTCTGCTTATGAAAGCAGCTGGACCCAAACTGGCTTTGAAATCGGTATCCTGGCAGTATAAAATTCCTTAAACCTACGGAGATTAATGAATAATATTGACATCAGGAGTGCTGAACTACTAAACAAAGCTCTAACTCGCTTACAGAAGGGAACTGTTTCCAAATCTTTCTTCCTGTGGTGAGTGCTATGTTTTGGATCATAGTTTTGGTGTGTAGTAATCTGTAGTTCTTTGCACTGTCAGCATTGTGTTTGGTGCATAACTGAGGATCTCTTCTTGGGGGGAGGGAGAAAGCTAATTTGACATTTACTGGGCTCCTGAGAGGTAATATCTCATTAGAGCTATTTAAACCAGACTGACATTTGTAATCTTCCTATGCAGTGCTGTGTCTGGGTCTAAACTAGACGTGCTCCGTTACTGTAGGTCTGACAGCGTGCTATTTCTAGTCGAAGGACAGCTTCTACTAGCACAGGTACTTGCTCTGTCGCAGTTGCCTTATGCTACCTTCACAGCAGAGAAGAGGAGGGTACTGCCTGACTAAAAGCTTGCTTTTGCTGGCCCAGCTGAATCTGTGCTCTTCCTAACTAGCACAACTGTGCTAACAGGAGTTTCTGAAGTGTGGTGGCTCAGTGTGTTGTGTAAGCACAAGGCCTTTTGTCTCTCCCATATCCGCCTTCCCACACACTGGAGATCTGTATCAGTGGATCTGTATCAGTTATGACACGGTGAAGGGTTTGGTGGTTGAGATACACAGCACCAGAACAGAAGTAACTGAACTCTGAGATTCTTTCAGGCTTTCTGCAAAATGAGATGGATGCTGCTGGTTTTTCTGTACTAGCAGTTTTTAGTGTGCCTTTCCCTCCCCACCTCACAAGTCTATAACCCTACCACCAAGTACAACAACAATAAACAGCTAAATTCATATTCCTCTTAGCCTTTGAGCCCTTCTGGAACGCCTGTAAGTATGGAATCCAGAGGATAGTTCTTGAACCAGAAGCTTGTTTGGTCAACAAATGAATAGGCTGAGTTCTACGCAGTGAATAGGATGAGTTCTGTAGGCCTCTGTGCCAAAGCTGACAACAGGTGATTGCTCAGCCCGTACGACTGCAAACTTAAATGTTTATGGAAATCATGGTAGGTAAATACAATTATTTTAGGAGTTTTTCCTGAAGTATAGACTCAGAGTAATCAATGGTATGAAGAGAAATAGAGGTGAAAACTTTGTCGTAACATACTGTATGCACTTGGCCCGTTTTTTCCTTTCCATCATAAGTTTAAGTTACGGCAACTCACGGTCTCTTCCTTAATACCTCCTGGGTTTTTAACTAGGTCAGGGTGAGTAGGTTGAAGCTGGTTGTGATTCTGTTTCCCTCATTGCTGCATGCTGCACTTACTGATCTAATTCTGAACTTGCCAGTATCTAGTTGCCAAATGTCTAATGATATTCCTCGCAGGTTTGAAGCTTGTTGGCAGAGAACAGATGCTGTTCTTCCCAAACCAGTTGTAAAAGAGTCCTCCTGAATTCTTACATTTCATGAAGAGAGCTATTCTGAATCTTGATTTCTACCTGTTATTGTCACGTGGCAATATTTGCTTCTCTTTGCTGTATCTTATTTTGCAGCTCCCATGATATTCACAGAGGTGTAGTGGAGGCAAGCAAAACTTCAGTCTTTTTTCTGTCAACCCTTCAACAAAAGTAGACTTTCAAATACTGCATACGCTTAATCATTGTGACTTCAGTGCTGTCTTTTTTCTTCTCGCTGCATTGGTGAACCAGTGGGACATGGACTAATTACACTTTTCAGGGACAGTGGACAATGATTATGGATTGTTGGATTTGTTCCACTGTTTCTAGGGGCTCCCACGTAACGTGAATGTTTACTCTTGGCTCCAACTGGCCAGGCTCGTCTCTAAGCAGAGCATTTTGCTTAATAGAGCTTTGGTTATCAAAAGGAGGAGTATAGTCGGGCATTCGGTGAATGAACAGAGCTTTTGAGCAGGGGCTTACTTGTGGAGGTGTTGTGAAAAGAATAATATTAATAGTAAATGGCTCAACCAGTATGCCCAAGGAGAAGGATTTCAGAGAGCCGTAGAATTTTTAGGCCTGGTACCTTTATAGTGAAGTTGTGCAACTTTCTGGTGAATTCAGGTGCTTCTTTATGTGCTATCCATAAAAGCAAAGCAGTAAGTAATTGTGTTACAATGGAGTTTAAGTACCATCATGAAACCTGGGCAGGAGCATTTCTTAATCAGCCCTGCAAGTCTGGTTCACGTATGAAGTTGGTATTCTAAATACATGCTTTTTGGAATACCAAATGCAAACTTCTCAAAGCATTTAAGTTTTGTTTCTTTTTATAATTACTTTGTTTTTTCTCCTGTACTAAGCTTATATTTAAAAGCTAAGAAAACTTAGTGACTAATAGAGCAACTGGTCTCCTGAAGCTTGTCTTTGTGCAGGTTCACGTGCCCTTTACCAGCTCCTTGTACCTTTGTTCCATGTCTCGGAGGTGATGCCTGGGCATGAGTCAGCACCTGCTGGGGATGGCTGGGTGCGGATTCCTTCAGGTGCCTTGACCGTGCGGCTGTCAGGCCAGGTAGACCGAAGAACTGAAGCTCACACTGAAGTGATGTCACCTGAAGTTGCTGATCTGATTTTCTGCTTTTCCTCTGTTTGTTTATTTATTTTTTACAATTAATCTTGTGTGATCTCAGGTACTGTCATGTTCAGGTAGTGGATTTAAAAGCTGTGATTAGTGGGGAAGTAACTAGGGTACCAAAGATGTAGATGCTGAATGATCATTCCCTACAATAATTTAACAGTAAGTTGTGTGGCATTAAAAAAAAGGCAGTTCCTTGATCTTTCTTGTGAGACTGTCTTTTAAATACCTTTGAAATAGCATCATGATCCGGTCAGTAAAAATACGCACATTTCTTACTTTGCACCACCTGTAAGCGTCTAGTTAGCTATCTGTTACCTTGTTATCTAGCGATTACCTTAGCTGTCTACCTAGTACTGTTAGCTATCTTGCTATAATCTTAAAATAAGAAGTCACTATTTCAAAATACACCTATACAATGAGTACGACCACAATATTTCTTTGTATTTTAATTTCCAATTCTGATTTCATCCTATAATACTGCACAGCATTCTGCCGTTTGCTTTTTTTGTGGATAGCTGAATATTGTGTATTAGGGCTCGCTGGAAGCATAATCAACACATTATTGTGGATCCCTGTCAAGTCAGATGATAGTAACAAAAGTATAGCCAGAAAGAGCGTACAGGTCACCAGCAAGCAAGTAAAGACAAGAGGCCTTTATTGTGTTCTGAATGCTTGCTTGGAACAGCTGCTGATGTTCAAAGCGTTGGGTGGTACTTCATACAGAAATAGATAAAACTGTGCCTTTTATTAGTTCCTTGTGTGGTGATAAAGCTTTCTAAAACTTGCCTTTCTAAAGAATGTTTTCTTTATAAGACTTCTAAGAAATGACATTTACTCTTCCCTGAATGCTTTATGTGAAGGAACTTGTATGAAATGTGACTTGCATCTCTGGTGTGCAAAAGTAAGCGTTTTAGGCAGTATTTGTGTGGCTGCTGCTGTCAAGCTGCTTACTGAAGTGAGCACTGCTTGCTGCAGGGCGCGAGGCTAAGTGTGGGTTCTGCTGCCTCGTGGCCGCGTCTTGCAGTTTCACCCTTACTCATGAGTAATGCTTTTCTCCCTGCCTCCAGTAACAGACCCAATAAAGAATGCCTGTCAGGCTTAAATAAGCTATTATAGTGACTTAAGACACATTTCAGTTAGTGCTTTTGTGTGTAGCCATTTAGAAGAAGTGAGTTGCTCCAGGAAATGTTTTTGGAAGCTTCCTTTCTGAAGGTGAAACATGCAAGAACCCACACGCTTAAGACGCTTGCATCAAGTACAAAACAATGGATTTGGGCAGTACAGTCCTCCTTGCTACCTGTTCGCATACTCTGAGCTGATGCCTACTCTAGCTCTACAGCTGGCAGTGACCTCGTCACACAACATCTCACTTGCTGGTTCCTCCTAGAAGTTGCCAGAAGGGCTTGAGACTTACCTGAGGAGGATTTTGGTTTTTTGTTTCTTCTCTTGCCCACCCCCTGAATGCTTAGGCACTTCGGGGTGAAGGTGAAGCAGAAGACGGGGAGAAAGGTGAAGAAGCGGGTTTTGGTTTGACGGAGCTGGTCTCGGTGGGTTTCAGTGCTACCAGTACATGGGAGTTGTGGTAAGCTTCTGTGATCGGACTTGTGTGATACAAGAAGGGGGAGGAATTTAATGGCCTGAAACGGGCAGGGAATGGGACCTCCTCTCTCGCTCACTGGCTTATTTTAGGCTGGATGTAAACTGATCATCGCTGTTCAGCCCTAGGTGTCTGTGTGCCGGGTGCAGGGTGAAGCTGGGGGCTTGTCCGAAATTGGGTACAGCTCTTCCCTTGCATCAGTGTTTCCTGATGTTCCTCTCAATATTACAGTGGGGGGGAGGGCACAGCTGTGTAAATTCAGACACCAACTCCTGCTAACACATATTCTCTATTTGGCCATAAACAAGGCTTTTCTGCTCCTAGCAGTCATCTGATTGCTAGTTGGTACAGTTACACTCACGACCCTCTACACAGCACTGCTACGGCTGGCCCGCATCAGAGCATCCCCTGAATGTTGTGACGTTACACGCCTTGTCGGTAGGGTAGGGCTTATGGCTGACAGAATGAAGGGTTGTTACTGTTCATTTAAAATAGTTTAGGACAGGCGTATGGCTTCTTGACTGCCTGTAGCTTGCAACTTCTTCATGTGAAGAAGTATTAAGCAATTACTTTCAATTTCGTTCCACCCACTAACAGACAGCAGATTATGACTGTTTAACTTTCCAAACTCCAGCCAGTGTATGAAAGTTAACCCTTTTGTGGAGCATGGCTGCTGAACAAATGCTGTATAGTTTGTACTTCAATTAAGCTCCTCAATTACTAATGTTATTTTTTTTAGATGAGTATTTAAATAATTTAGAGCTGTCCTTTGATTGCTGGATGTTTTCCATTTCTGTCCAGTAAACAATGAGACTGGAGTGTGAGAGAGAGACAAGCAGGCTAAATAAAACCAAAATGCCAAGGATAAAAAATAGTTACACTGTCTGTCCAACCTGTATAACCCTAAGAGATCTTTGAAATGACAGCTAAGATCTATGCAATTTGACTACTGTGTTTGAAGATAGGTTGCTACCGATTAGCTGGCTACAGAAAGATTTGTTTGTGTGTGTGTGTGTGTCCTCTCCCCCCACATTGTCCACTCCCAGAGTTAGTGCCTGTCTTGGGAAGGTGATGTAGTTCAAGTATCCCAGCTGCTACCACAATTTGCCAACTTTCAGAGCAATCTGTTTATGCATAGGCCTGTTAGAGCCTGTGCTTCCTCTGAAGGTCATGGGAGACAATGCCGAAAACCTGATACTGTAGAGGAGAACACTTGTAGGAGGCTTATGAGCGGGATGGTCAGAACTATTTCAGAAGGCTGTGGGAAGAAAGCACGTACATCATAAAACCAGAACCTTTTTGACTCTGATTCTCTGGAGGAAACCTGTTCTAAAATGACAGTCTGTTTTTAGAGGATAGCTAATGTCTGGTGTATTGTTTGGATGCATGTTCCGGTTAGGCATGGAGTGCTCTGAAGTGCCTAAGGAAAGCCTTATTTTAACTGTCTTAGAACTCTTGTGTCTTGTTTGATTTTTCAGCACAGTCACCTTTCCTCTCATTTTGTCTGGGAGCTGAAGCTGAATGTACTGAGGGTTTTGCAATTGGTTCAACTTTTGCTGACTCACAACTGTGATGAGAAAACGAAAGCAGAGCCAGAGTAGTTCTTTTCCCTCTTCTCTCATACCCTCGCTAAAATTAAGTGTATGATACCAAAACGATCGCTACAGTTCAGAGACAGCATCGTAGTAAGAGACTGTTTTAGAAAAGTTTCTCTATCCAAATAGTTATTGTAAATACTAAAGTTAAAATAGTTTGAGGCTTGCATCTGGTACTTAATGACGTGGTGTATGGACTCTGTCAAGGCAGTTTAAACCATGAAGTGCAGTTAATAGTTCGTGTGCATTAGGTGAAGGAGAAGTGTCCTGAACATCATCACAAGTAACAATTGGGTGCTTTGGCGCTTCATGAATGCATATTGCAAATATATTGGAAAAGCCGTGTGTTTCAGTGAATGGATGTTAGGATTCACGTGGAGTGCAGTGACAGATGGTCTCTCAACTTCAAGTATTTAGACCAGTACATGCTGCACCAGTTGCTACAGAAGCTAAGAAAATACGTGCACCCATGCACTTTTTAATCCTTTGATACATTAGCAATTGTAAACTTGAACAGGTTTTGAATTAAAATATTTTCTGTGCTTAATCAGTCCTTTTTTTTTTTTTATACAAGGTATGCAAACAGATTTGGCTAGGCCTATTTGATGATAGATCATCAGCAATTCCAGACTTCAGAGATCCACAGAAAGTAAAGGAATTTCTACAGGAAAAATATGAGAAGAAAAGATGGTAAGACAGCTTTACAACTCATAAAGTTTGCTTCTGACCAGAAGGAAAGAGTGACTGGCGTTATCCTTATTCCTGAGCGCGCTTTCCTTTTTGTATGCTCTTTGGACTAGATTGCATGGCTCTCTAAGGTAAAAATGATTTTTTGGACTTCCTTCGTAGTTCCTGCAGGAAGCAGAGAAGACATATTGATGACCTCACCTTAAGCCATTTCTGTTTCAATAGCAATGTGAAGTATGAGTCCTGCAGGTTTTTATCAGGATGTAGAAGACAATGAGTGATTTGTACTAAAAAAAGCATCGGAGTCCATTTAAAAATCTATCATTTAAATCCTAGGAATTTTTGCAAACTAAAGTACTGATAATTTGTTGCGGGCCTAGTGGTTAAAATAGCAAAGCTGAGATCTACCAGTTTCCGTACTTGAGCCTTGTATGTGTTGGGCAGGGCTTTTTCATGCTAAACTTATATAAAAAAATTTGCTCTTTTGAATGCAGGTATGTTCCTCCAGAGCAAGCAAAGGTGGTGGCGTCAGTCCACGCGTCCATATCGGGCTCTTCTGCTAGTAGTACAAGCAGCACACCTGAGGTGAAGCCCCTCAAATCTCTCCTGGGAGAAGCTGCACCTGCACTGCACTTAAACAAGGGCACACCTAGCCAAGTGAGTACCTAATGACAGCTGAAGAGCTGTCAGCTCCGGAGTGGACCTTTCACGGTAGAAATTTGCATCCTGGAGCCGTCTTATGAAGCTCCTTATTTCCCTGTATTGAATTTTAAAGACTTCAGAACGCGGTGAATAACTATTATCCAACTTGTAAAAGAGCTTTATTGCTTGTGTTAGTACAATATTTGCAGTTTCACATGCATAATTTTGAACTTGCTTGTTTATATGCTGCTATTTTATTCTTCTAGGTCATTTTAATCCGAAAGCCTGCAGTGGCATTTCCTGAAATGCTGTCACAGTATCATAAAATAGAATATCTTCTTCCTACTGTGTGAGGAGGGTCTGTGCCATATACAGCATCTTAAACTTGGGGAATAAATGACCAGTTAAATATGCTTAGCATAGCGTTCTAGCATTTGCAAAAGCCTCTGTGGTAAAATATCAGGGTCTTTTTTGTCTTATCTAATTGAAATGTTGTTTGTAGTCTCCTGTTGTAGTTCGATCTCAAGGACAGCAGCAACAAGAAAAGAAACAATTTGACCTCCTCAGTGACCTTGGCTCAGATATCTTTGCTGCTCCTGCTCCTCAGTCAACTGCAACAGCAAATTTTGCTAATTTTGCACACTTCAACAGTCATACAGGTGAGTATTCAGAGCAGTGTATCCTCTTTATATGTATAAAAAGTAGATTTAGTTTTTTATGACACTAGGCTACACTTATTCATAAGGTATATCTAATTTCTGTGCCTTCAGAATGCTTTATCAGTCAAGATTTCCTTTCTACTTTTATAGAGAGAAGTGGAACACAAATGCTGATAATCATGTTTTGTTTTTTTTTTTGGAGTGGGAGTTGCTACAGCTATTTTCTATGATATGTAAGCATAGAATGTTTTCTGCCCACTGCCCGAACTTTAAATTTTGTGGGAGAGAGTGAGAGGACGAGTAACCGAATATAGGGAGAAGCTGATATTAGACTTTCAATTTTCTTGCTGAAAATTATTAGGAAGAGCATTCAGGAAAAGAAAGCAGTTATAAAGACTTTGAGTTCAAACGCATTGACAATGACTATCAGGTTTTTAGAGGCAAAAAAAAAACAAAGGCATCCTTAGTTTAAAGAATGACCTCTTCCACCCTGCCCCTTGTGTGTGTGTCTTTGAAAACTGAATGAAGCCTGTAGTGGGTAGTATTCTCTAGTTTTGAGAAGAATAAACAAGCTTCGAACATATGTCTTGACATATGATCCTTGACATAGGATAGGGATAGGCCTTGAGTTCTTTAAGAACATCTTCAGTAAAATACATTGAGCCCTCAGGGTTTATTTTCAGCCAAAGATCTTGAACCATAGAAGTCATCCTAAATAAGAGGTTGATTCTGTGGTCACTGACGTATGTTGTTGTTAACTTGCATTGCGATTGTGGGAAAGTACCTTTGCCTCATCTGAATGAGCTTTTCATCTAGTTTTTCTGAGAGAAACTGTGGTGCTGCTAAGCCAACAAGAACAAGAGATGTTCCTTAGAAATCCTGATGTTGTTAAGGGCTGAGAGGAAGTGTGATTGAGAGGACTCCCATCATATACCTGAAGAATTTAGCAAAGTATCAAAGCTTGCTTAAAGTTAACTTTCAAAAAGCATTGCAGAATAATTAGCTAAATTCAGTAAAACAGAATAGCATCGCAGTGTATCTTGTAAAATCCTTAATGTAAGATTTCATGTTAATCCTGGTTTTGGAGGTATATTTAAGTGGGAGAACTGGTAGTGACTGGCCAATAGTGTAATTGTTACTGAAGAGACTGCAGACATCTAACTCTTTCTAACTTTTCAAATTTGTGCTGAATGAGTCTATATGTATAGTTAGTATTTGTTGATTTCAAAAGGTAGAAGTCCTGTTAAAGCTATATTTCAATACTGTGTTCCAAAACTAGGTAAAAATTCTTCCACATCTCTTCTGCTTAGTTTTTAAAATGGTAAAAAGCAATAGAAATGCTCCAAGATCAAATATTTCATTGTCCCTTTTGAACACAAGAAGGAAGGTTGGTCAGCCCACCCACCACCTTTGGCACAAAACTGAGTGACATATCTGTCATTTCACGTACCTACAGCAGAGGATGGAAGAACTTGTATGTGATCAGGCACTCCTTTCTCAAAGTTGATGGTCTGGTGTTCTTGTTTTAGAGCTTTTTTGCTATGCCTGCAGGGGATGGACTTGTCTCTTTCCCTTCATGTACACTGTGGCTAACTAAAGAAATCACTGAAGAGCATCAGCAAATCTAAGGTCTTCTAGTATAAGTTACTGTCTGCAATTAAGGAACAAGTGAGTGCAGCAGCTGATAGGAAAATAATAAAGAACTTGCGCTGTGATCTATAAAGTCTAGAGGTAAAGCTCGAAAATCTCACATGAAGAGCAGCTTTTGATGTGCTCCTTTTTTCTGCAAGTTTATTTCTAATGTACTGTGTTTGCTCAGGACACTGTTGCATGTTGAGGAAAGAAACTGCTGACTTTACGTTTACTTTCTGTATTTAAGGTTCCATAGCTTCTGCAAAATTAGATTTTGAAGCTGACTATAGGTGGCTTTTCTTTGTAGTTCACATACTGGTAATAGTGACAAAAAGGATTAAAAAAAAAAACCTTTTTTGGCCTGTGGATTTCCTATAAACTAAGAGAATGCGTACAAAAGGTTTTAAAGAAGTGTGGTGACATAGGACAACTGTCACATGTACCGATGGAGAAGGGAACTTACTTGGAAAAAGTAAAGTAGTATGACACAGTCATTGTCTTCTAGAGAATTATTTTTGATTTTGTAATTGAACACATGCTCTTCAGTTTTTTTAACACTCCACACATTTTATTGCACACGGAGTAGTGCAAATCTCACAGATGAGTCTGAGCGAAGGCTGCGCACAGCTTTCATTTCTGTGACTGGTGCTGTCAAACTCAAGTGAGGTTTAGCCGGCCAACTTTTATACTGCCTCATTCATCTGCAGTCACAACAGCAGTCGCAAATCTGTGTCCATTTGCACTCCCCACAGGTTGCCTAAATTAATGTTGTTCTTGGACTTCTGGGTGGGAAAACTCAGGACGGACTGTCAATTCCAGAACCTAAAAACATGATCTACAAATCGTTCAGGGACAGGAAAATACAAGTCTTACCCAGTCTTTACCTTTGTGCCTTTTCTATACGGATTTAAACTTTACCACATGAAAGAAAGCAAGATTAACATCTGAATACTCTGCAGAAGCTTTTAGAGCTTTAATGCTTTAGCATGGATCCACTCGCAAGTCATAGTTTTGTGTCAGCTGATGCGATAAAATTAAGTGGACCATAACGTAATACATTCTAGTTCCTTGATCTAGACTTGTAAGTATTTAATATCAGATGCTTGACATAAATCTGGGTGGTTTAAAAAACAAAAACAAACAAACCAACAAAAACCTGTGACAGTTCTAGGAGTGATGTTTGTTTAATCCTGTTTGGTCACTTAAACATCAGTCTGAGTAGCCCCTATCCAATTGCTGTGTCAGTATTTAAAGCACCACTTTCCTAAGCAACTTACAATTGAATTCTTAATTTATTCCTCTTAAAAGACCTGCTGGCTTAAAGCTGTGGAATTTGGAGATAAAGTCTGCATGATACTGTTTGAACCAATACAGACAGCACAGCTGAAGTTTTTTCCCCTTGTTTGTGTCAGTGTTTTGTCCTTGCATACTTTAAAGGTGAAAGCTTTAGGACAGAACTTTCCCAAGGCCTTGCTTTCTCATTGGTTTTCTTGCTTGTTGACTCTTACGCTTGCTTCCAATTAAAAGTGATGTTAAGTACCTTGCCCTCTCTCCCAGTATCCTCTCTGAAGGAAAAGATTGCACTGTTTTTTAGCAGCCCTTGTGTTAGTATACAAATGCTCTTTTAGTTTATAAACCTGAGGTACAGATGCTTTTAAAATAGAAATGAAGTGAAATAATGCAACATGTTAGTAGCCAGCATTACCTGGCTGTTAAGTAAAAGTATTTAATTGTCTTAACTTACTGTTCTTGTGTATATTTAATCTACAGAGTCCCTCTAGAATAAACAAATTGTGACCTAATGGTATAGTGCAGTCTATTATGCTAAAGGCATTTTGTGATCTTTAGAAACCAACTCAAATGTAAAAAGCAACTCAATCTACCTATGTATATAAATAAGGTTTTGGTTTGCATTTGATTAAGAACATTTTTTCTGCTTATTCCTTGCTTGTAAGTGGTTAAGACTTTATGTGGAGCTTACGAGTTTGGCTTTTAATTCTTGTTGAATCTGTTGATGCTTGAATATCCAGCTGTTTGAAGATAGATGGTTTTTAACTTTTATTTCCTTCTGTAGTATGGCACAAAAGGAAGGCACAAACTGAAATGCTGTTTGAACTTTCCTTGGATTTTATTTTGTGGATACAGTCTATGAATGCAATCTTCTTGACATTGGTATTGATTTCTGTACTCTGACTTTACTTTTTTTTAAAACTGAATTTTCCAGTAAAATGAACTTATAAACCTGGTCAAAACTATTCAGGTGGTACCAGACTAATTTTTTCTGAGGCACTTTGTATATTAGGAATTCAAATTGTCAGTATGTTACAGGAATACCTTATACTTTATTACTAAAAAAAAAAAAGTTCAATTAATCCAGAAACTGTTTTGAAAACTAGCATTGAAAAACTAGCATTTAGAATGATACCTGGTTTGGGTTCCGCAGGTAAACATCTGGTATTCTGTACGCTTTGGGTTGTTTCTCCCTGACCAACCACCTCTGTAAACCTTCTAGGGTTAAGGTGAACTGTACTGAATCAAGTCATGCAGTTGTGAGTAGTAGCGAGTGTGAGGAGGAGAGGAACAGCATTAAGTGATGTAGGTCTGTGAAGATGAGTCATGAAAGCTTATTCCAAAGACAGCTTTTATTTGTAGAATATCACGTATAATTTTCATGTAAAAAGAAATTGCAAGGTAGGACACAACCCTTGGTGGCTGTCATGACCATTAATTCAGTTAATACATCTGTTTCTGTTTGTTTCCCATATCCATTAACATGTTTTGTTCCTTTGCAATTTACAGCGCAGAACTCTGCAAATGCAGGTTTTGCAAACTTTGATGCATTTGGACAGTCTAGTGGCTCGAGTAGTTTTGGAGGTTTCCCCACAGCAAGTCAGTCTTCTTTTCAGCCCCAAAATACAGGTAGAACTCCTAGCACTTTTGATTAATACTTAATGGAAATAATTCTTACCTTTATGTTGAAAGGTACTTAAGCTGAGGTTGTTTCTTGCATCTGCCTGCTTGAATGCAATCAAGCCATCTGAAGCTCTGGGGAAACTCAAAATGAATTCTTTGTTTGTTGTTGATTTCCTTTTTTTCCTAATGCTACTAAGAAGTCTAATTTTATGGCACCATATGTTTATTAGCTCTACACCTGAAATAAATAATAAAGTACTACTTGTGGTAAATTCTGAATCGATTGTTAATCTTGTAAGTGAGGGGTTTCGGTAGACCCCAAACCACGTCACAGTACCAAAATAAGGGCGTCTATGCACATGTGTAATAGGTGCACATACTTTGTGCATGTTCGTGTGACTTCATGTGTAGAGCCTATTGCTAAGATTTATTTTTGCTTTCCTTTAGTTTGATCATGCTTTAAAACTTTTGCTTGAGTTTACACTTGCTGTTTGTCTAGATCTTTGGCTGACTGACTTTCTTTTCCTTTTTTTTCTTTTGAGTGTGGTGTCGTTTTAAACTTTTTTTCAAATTTTCTTTCTCCCCTCTTATGTTAACTTTAACCCTCACACAATTTCTGGCTGTCCAGCGTTCAGAACGCTTTCATCTAGCTGCAGTTTTGGTGAATTTACTTCAGCTTTTCCTCTTCAGGCTGTACACAGTAAGTTCCACACAGTGGAAAACTCAGCTTGCTTCATTTTATGCCATTGTAGTATAGCATCGTCATTTCTACTGTTGCATATGTTTTAACTTCATTGATTAAGCTATTAAAACATCTTGGTTTTAGAGTATGAGTGGAGTCTTCAACCGATTGTTGTGGAGTGTGATACACATAATGGAATAATTCATTTAAATTTAAGTACGTGACCTGTCTATATTAATAAAATTGTCTGGATGGTGGAGAGATGGAAGCTCCTGGTTTTGTATTTAAACATAAGTTCAGTTAATGTGGATCTAAGCTAGATTTTTCAAACTGATTTTTACATGTAATTAGAAACTCAGTATAAAAGCAGCTGTTTTGCATATTCTCTATCCCAACTCCTTTTCTGATTGGATTTAGTCTAAAAATCTGAGAATAGAGAACAAAACTCTTTAAACTTTGTAGAATCATTCCACTTTTGGATTTCTAGGCTGTTTCATTTTTGCCTGGAATGATGACTGACACCTGAAAGGGTCAAGCATATCATACCATTAAGTGAATTCAAGTAGTTCATTAGATACACGACAGAAAATGAAGCTGCAGTATTCTGAATATTAAAGGTTCAGACAAACATTTGTTACTCTAGCAAAATATTCCTGAAATTGCTTTAACAGCTGATGGGTAGCACATAGATCTGAAAGATTTGAAAGATCAAATTATGACTGATTTAATCTGGTGAAGCTTTTGTCCCTGATCTGCAGACTGAAACAAAACAAAACAAAAAACAAAACAAACAAACAAAAAAAACAAAAACAAACAAACAAATATATTTTTTTTCCTGTTGGCCCAACTTAAATTTGAAGGATATGAAAAGGGTCTTATACCTGTGGGATGGGGCAGGGGGAACTTGTTGCCTCAGGTAACTGCAGAGAGGTGGGATTATTGTACCATCAGCTAACGCTGGAGATGCTTCAAAGCTAAGTAAAGTATTGATCACATTTAACTCTTGTTACAGGTGGAAGTGCTGGATCAGTGAATGCTAACTTTGCTCACTTTGATAACTTCCCCAAATCCTCCAGTGCTGACTTTGGAGCCTTCAATGCTTCTCAGAGCAACGCCACAGCAACTGGAGCCAGTAAAGCTGCAGTGAATAAACCAAATCTTCAGTCAGCAGACAAATATGCAGCTCTGGCTAATTTAGATAATATCTTCAGTGCAGGGCAAGGTAACCAATTTTATTTTTGCTTATAATGTGTGTGTACTTACCACAAGGGTGGCTGTGCCTGTCAAGTTAGTAACTATTTTAAAATGTCCTTTCTTTAAATTATGAGTTGAAATTCACTTGAATATATCCTTAATATGTAAGACATTAAAGCCTGAGCTTTTTTAACGCCTTACTCCAAAAGGATGTCGTCAGAAGGCTGCTTTTTAGGAATCTACTTGATACCAAGGTGAATAGCTGTCTAAATATCTAATGAGTCATACAGCAATGCACATATATACACATTCAAACACATATAAATGTATTTGAGCTAAGCTTTTTATATTTCTATAAAAAGCTATGGTGAAGGCTTGAAGTGGAGAGCTGCAGCTGTTGCAAAGAACTGACAGAGTAACTGTCCTACCTCTGCCACGAAGATTTTGCCTTTTTTCATAAGTTGGTAGCATTGATATTCTTCCAATAAAATGTTTTTTTGTGTGTGTACTAAAGAAGTGCTGTCTAAAAAGCAACTTGCATTTCACTAGTGTTGAGATCAGTTTTATTCTTTATGTGGCTGGAACACTACAGTTACATCAGCTGCCAAACAATGTGGCCTAATACGATGTGTGACTTTGGTCTTTTTCACAAATGTATAGGCACCTCAAGGTTTCTGCTTGGTTTTGATCAAAGTTCATTGGCAGTGAACACCAATTTTGACAAAACTAGAGTTTAAGTTATTTTCAGCACAGATGGAAAATTCAGCCTCACTCTGAATTCAATGCTAGCCTACCCAAGACTGCGTTCAGTCAAGACACTGCCTCTGTGGCTTAGCAATCTTTTGGAAGGACTACAGATAAGGTGTAGAGATCAAATGAATGTCACCTCTCCAAGTAGAAAGCTCCACTGGCTGTAAGGAGCAAAGGAGATTTACTGAAGCTTGGCCCTTCAGTAAAAGATGCCCAGGTGTCATACTTTTTCTTCCTACTTATCTGCTAATTTCTGTTCTTAAGAGATTTTTACTTTTGTTGATCTACAGAGACTGTATTTTGTTGTTCGGTTTTTGCATCTTCAGCTTTCTTTTATCATTGTTCAAACTTTGTGAGATCTTGTGGAATCACTTGGTGCTGTAAGAATAGTCTGAGTCCATTTTCTCTGCAGAAAGTGAATTAGCGTCAGCATCTCTTTCAGTGTTTGGAAATGTAGTTTGGAAATGTATATTCAGGAGATGTAAAGTTGTATTGATCTTGAGAAGAAAGTCTAACTTTGCAAGCGGTATATGAAAACTTGTGTTGGTGTATAGCGTAGAGCTTCGAGTAACAAAGAGCAGACCTTCAAATAATCTGTTCCATCTTCTGGTTGAAGATGACAGTAGTATTGAGTCTTTTCAGGGAAACTGGAAGCTCTTTGGAACTGCAGAATATCTAGAGAAGCATGCCACTTCTGTATGCCATAGTTTGTACTGAGTTTAAGTCTGAAAATGGAATCTGTACGTGGGTACTCAACGTTAGCAGGGCGGAAAGTGAAACCTTAATCCTTTTTAATCTGTATTCTCTCTTTCTAGGTGGTAGTGAGCAAGGAAGTGGCTTCAGTACAGTAGTGTCAGCATCAGGAGGTCCTGCTTTGTCAGCCCCAAATCAGTCAAGTGCATCTTCAGACAAGTATGCAGCTCTAGCAGAATTAGACAGCGTGTTCAGCTCCACAGCAACCTCTAGTAATGCATATACTTCCACCAGTAATGTCAGCAGGTACTTTTTGTTAGACATCATTGTGACTCTCTTCATCGACTTAAACAATATGTGGAAAAGTAGCTCAAAGTTGTTTCTTAAACTTGTTTTCTAATTTATCAGAATTGAGGAAGTGTGAGATGTGTTTAGAAGCACTATCGAAACGGCATCCTTTGTTTTATAATACTAGTACTGTATGGTGATGTAAGACTGTCAGCAGAATGCTCTGTGCACCTTTTAGTTGTTACGTGCTGAACCTGTTAGATGGTAACGCTTTTATGTACAGGATATTTGCATACATACCAAGAACCATAGCATCATCCCTAGCAAAATGTTATTCTAATATTTTTGATGTAAATATTAACAATTGCTTCTTTCTAGATCATTAGGGTAATAAACACTACCTGTCTGTTATAATGCTGCCTGGTATTGCAAGCGCCCCCTAAAGCTTTTGCTTTGCACCCTCATACATACGGCCTCTGTTCAGTATTCCTTCTCTTGCTGTTGGCGGAGAGGACTTTTCATTGCTCAGCTGTAGTTATCTATGGTGCTGGCATCACTGAATTATAATGCGCATTGCAAACTGTGTGTAAGCATTCCTTTTTCTTTTTTTATATGCTGACAGTAAATGTGAGTTGTATTTAATTGTTAAACAAGCAATTCTGACAGTCCTGAATGTATGAATTATTTTCAGCAATGCTTTTGGAACAGTACCGGTGGCTGCTACTGCACAGACACAACCCGCATCTTCAAGCGTGCCTGCTCCCTTTGGAGGTATGTGTTACTAACACCTTTCATGGACTGTAAGCAAGCAACTTAGTAATTTTTAGTTGATAGTGCTATACTGTGACACTGCTGATAATGAAATTACCAAGGGACACCAAAAAAGTACTGTTGTCTGTGCATGACTGTTGCATTTCAAATGAAGTATTTCATTATTGATCACTAAACTGCCAAGCAATTTTATAGATGCTTACATCTCTATCTAAAGGTGTTATGAACCTAATGTGAGTCAGACTGGCTATTTTTAAAAGACTTTATTAAATACAATGTTTTTAATCTTTCAGCAACACCTTCCACAAATCCATTTGTAGCTGCCCCTGTTGCCCCGGTGGCACCTTCAACAAATCCATTCCAGACCAATAGCCGAGGAACAACAGGTTAGAAAAAAAGCAAAAGCAACCCTGTGTTTGTGAAACTCCTCAGGGCTTGCATTGATTCTTTGTTCACGGCTGTGTAACTTTTCTTAAAAGCTTTCTGTGTTACCTGTCTTTAGGGGTGCGTGTGTGTGTTCAACGTAGAGTATGATATTTATGAATAGCTTGCCTTTGCTTTCTTTGTGTGGTGTTACATGATATTTTTGTTGGGTTGAGGACACTAGTTTTCTGCTTCTGGTCCAGTCCTAGAATTACAGACTGTGTGGCCATGAAAAGAAGTCAAAATGATCAGTTGAGATGTTTTAATACTACCTATCCGATAATGCATAGGCTATTGAATAGCTTGAGTACTGTGCAAGATTATAACTTCTTAGCTTTGCAGCATGCTCACCGGCAGGTTGCTCTGAAGTCAGGATCTTGAAAGCCTTGCTGCCAAGCTGGTACACTTGATTTTTTCTTTCTTTTGTTCCAAATCCTGAAAGCCCTCAAAACAGAGCTGGAGTTAAAACCAGGAAAGGTGAAGTTCTAGACAGTTAGCTTCTTGCAAGTTCACTTATTCAGTGCCTTATCTAAAGAACATGAAGTGGATTAACACGGAAGGGACAGACTGTGTAATATTTCAAAATGTCCCTAGACTGGGACAAATAACTATTTATGCAATAGAGCAGAAAAACTGAAGCTTTAGATTTCAAAATCTTAAACTTAGATTTATTTAGGATCCAGTTAAAATGAATACAGGAAAGAATGTCAAGTTAATGTTGCATATTTTATAGAAATTTTTGGGGTGGGTTTGGAAAAAAAGATTCTGGAGTATACTTCATTGAAGTCTTTTTTAAAAAACTTGAACTTTGCAACAAACTGGAAGATCTAACTCAGCTTTACCTGAAATATACGTAAGCCATACAGAACCTATATGCTGATACTAAGCTGTATTAGAAATAAAGCTTGGTTCAAGAAGCACAGAAAGCCACTTCATTCAGACTAATATGAAAATGGTCACGTTGACAGAATGAGGAGTTGATTGAAATGAATGCATGGGTTGAAACATCAGGTGAATTGATGTCCTTTATTTTATTCCCTTGTGTGAATAAGAAAATGTATGTTTAAATACAATCTTTATGCTCATGACTTACATTAATTTTCTGGGGCAGGATTCTATAGAATTATAATGCATTCACAAAAAAGCCTCAATCACTTCCTTATTTAAAAAACCTCTTTGCTTGTAGATTTAAATTAATCCTGTACTGTACTAGTTTTCCTCTACAAAGGCACTGCTGAACTTGGGCACTTTGCTCTGCTAATTGGGCTTCCCCAGACTTAGATCTGCTGATAAATGCACTTTACCAGAGTTGTGCTTTGTTCAGAGTTCTGGATAGGTTGAATCAAACTGGTCAGGCTGAGTTAAAATTAAATTGATTCGATTCACATCCTCTGCTAAAACAAATTTTAAGTCCCTTTTGAGATACTCAGCTATTTAATGAAGGAAGGAAGTTCAGCTACATAGTAATTTTACCTCATTTGATCACTTATCACTACCTGTGCTATCTTGGATCATCTTTAAGAACTTGTGGCCTTTAGAAGCAGCATTCTTGGCCTATGAAGGAAGTTACTTCAATACGTCCCTCCGCCCAATGGCAACATATGAAAGATAACTGGATTAATGCACTTCAGATAAATTTGAGTGTGGCAGCTCTATCCTTCCATCTTCTAAACTGCTTTTCTTGGCTCGCAGAGTTTCTAACACTTTCAGCTATAGTATTATCTACTAGGTAAGAGAATGTGACTGTAGGTAATGATAATACCCAACCGATTTCAATGTGAGGTACAAACTTGTAGCTTGGCCTTTTATGCTAAACTTTCTTTCTGCATGGACTATTTATTACTAGGGAGGTCTGGTTTGTAGCATTTATTTCTAATGGCTTTCTTAATGGAATGTATCACTGCTTGTGCTATGGCTGACTGGTTTGCTACGTGTGTGTGAGTATATTTATAAAGTTATCTAAGAAATTACTGTTCAAATGCGTATAAATGATTTGACATTGTCTGGTCTCTTTGTGGCTTCCATAAGGCCTCTCGGGAGCAATGCACTCTCACATATTTCCTCACGCTCACTTTGGTAGGTGGCCACATTTGGTATCAAGTTTCTTGTGGCTAATTGTTCTTGCTTGTAAAAGCTTATTGGCAGCTATCTGGTTCTCTGCACGTAGAATTTCAGAAGACTTTCCATGTTTTAAAAATGGAGTGGGTATGGGTATCTGGCAACTGGGCAAAGGGAGAGACGAGCTTAGAAATGCATTAAGCAACTAAAACAAAACCATTATTGGTATCCTCCATGGACACAATA
Source organism: Nettapus auritus (assembly GCA_011076525.1). NCBI lineage: Eukaryota > Metazoa > Chordata > Aves > Anseriformes > Anatidae > Nettapus > Nettapus auritus. The sequence goes on along the minus strand of CM021773.1, from coordinate 3,316,328 downwards.
GAATGCTAACAAGTTGAGTGACTCCTGTAGCTTGTGCTAATAGTAGTTTGCCTTTTGGGATATCCCAAGTTGTTACTCAATTTGTTGTGCTTTTGTTTGTTTTAGCAAGTCTTCCTGATGAGTAGCTGCTTTGCTAATTTTAACTTAAAACGTTAGTACATTAGCTTTGTGTGTACTTCGTCAGTGGTTTGTGTGTATAACGTCTTGCCCTTGAGTACTTTGGGGGTAAACTTTTCAACTGATGATTTCAGCTATATTCATTAAATACAAGGATTTTTTATTGTTGGGTTTCATAAAAATCTAACATCTGGCAGTTCAAAAGAACAGTTCTGAGTTGAACTAGAAGAAAATGCTTGGTGTCTGTATTTGTACCAAAAAGCCTTCTATATTCTTCTCCCTACAAGAATAACTCCTAAAACACTGAATAATGGTTTTGTTACTACATCTTGTGTACATCGAGAGTATTCATACCACTCGATGGGCTCCTGTTCTCGCTGGAGGCATGTAGAATTGCATATGTGCTGTATGTTCTTCACTTGAAACGTTTCAGCAGAGAATCAGATGAAAAGATTTTGTTTGGTTTGTTTGTTTTAAGTCTTACCTCAACAGTAAGAGGGTTTGCACTAGGAACTTGGCGTGCAAATCAATGTGCATGATGAGAATTTCCCTTAAAGCGGCACACAGGATGGGATTGTGAGAGGGATGCATGTATCCCTTATGATTTTTTTTACTTGTAACTTTCTGTAATGCAGCTTGTAATGTAGGAAGATATTGCCATGCTTTTCTCGGTAGAGAAAAAGAGGGGCTTACGCTGCCTGAAAGTGCTTGCTTCTGATGTGTGCAGAATTTTACCAGAAAAACCTCAAGTGAAATGTTTGATGTCAAGAATATGGAAGAGTCCTTTCCAGAAAGTATATCTGAATGTGCTGGATCAAGCACGTTTTAAGTTATTCTGTTTATTTTCTAAAGTGCAGAAGTAAGTTAAGCACCTAGTTTCTGATGATCCAAGGTAACAAGTCAGTTCAGTGACTGTAGGATTTAAACGTAACTTCTGTGTGGTCACCTGAGGCATTAAGAGACCCTTAACGTGGCTTTATGGTAATATCTTATGAAAAAAGTGATCTCTTACAAATAACTTAATGGTGTTTTTTGCCTACCAGCAGCAACATTTGGTACTGCATCCATGAGCATGCCTGCAGGATTTGGAACTCCTGCCTCCTACAGTCTTCCTACTAGTTTTAGTGGCAACTTCCAGCAGCCCACATTCCCGACCCAGGCAGCTTTCCCCCAACAGACTGCTTTCGCTCAGCAGCCAAATGGTAGGTCTACATACTTCAGATAATTTTGTGTAAATCAAAAACATGGAGAAAATGATTTGACTCTGTCAGCAATAATGGGTGCATATTTATTTCTGTATGAACTTTCTAATTATACTGGTGAGAGGTTCCCGTCACAAAAGTTTTAGCTCTGTAGTTGAGCTTTCAGGCTTGACTGTGTGCAGTGACGTAACAAACTTCACCGTAATTTGATCCTAAAACTATAAATGTTCAAAGGCCTAAAAGGTTTACATGCAAGGATTGTTTTGTCTTCGTTTGGGAGTGTCTGCATCGGATAATGCTTTGTCTAACTTTCAGAAAGCAAACATGAGAAAATCAGAATGTGCTTTCTCCCAAAATTTATATGATAAAACAAACATTGAAGAAAAGCACATGTAGAAGTTGAGAATTGAGTAGTTACGAAACAGTTGAAAATAAAAAGCTCAGCAATGTTTTTTTACGCTTATATACGTGATGGTGTCTTACTGTACATTTTTACAAGTTTTCTACTGTTAAGAAACTTTGATATTCATGTGTGTCATTAATACGAATGACACATTTATAATCAGTTCTCCAGAGCTCTGCAGCACAGGGCTTCTGGACTCTAGCTCTAAGATGCAATAACTAATGTATCTGAAGTAGTCATGTTGTCAAGTATCGTCTTTGGAGTGCACTGTAAATGATGACATTTAATAGAAAACCAGTAATCTATTGAAGCAGTGTTGTAGAGAATACATAGGCAGCGATAGTTTAGGCTTGTTACCTACCTGAGTGTAAATTTTGCTGCAGACACATGTATAATTTACGTGGCTGTTACTTAACTGAACTTTTTAGAGCTCCGAAGATACAACACTTCATCTGCTTCATTCTATCCGCTTGACTGTGCACTGAGGCAGACTAAGTGTGTTCATGTGACTATAGCTGAAGCGTGAGGCAGTAGCTTCCAGATGAGAATGATCTTAAGAGCTTGGTTTTCCAAATTTGTGAACAGAGGCAAGCTCGGAGCCGAAGTTAGTTCTGATTTTCTTATTGTTCTTATAGCTTTTCAGCTGGAACATTCAAAGTTCTTCCTGAACTTAAGACTTTTAGTCTACAAATTATTTCTGCATTCGGGCTACTTTGCTGGGGGGGGAGGAGAGAGACAGACTGCATGCTTGAACTGGGAACTGATCTTGCTAATACATATAATGTTTCTTGAACTGAAACAACATTTGTCTGCAAGAAGTCCTAGTATAAATAGATTGAGCTGTTAAGGGAAAGCTTTGTGTTTAAAAGCTCTTCCCCTACATAAACAGTGTAGTATTATAAGTCCTGCAGATTGGTGCAGTCCAAGCTTCCACTTCCTTTTGTTTTGGAGCTGCAGCAAAGAAGTCTATGAAGACTGGTTACTAGTATTAATGTTTTCACTGTTATCTCTCGAAGGAGCAGGTTTTGCTGCATTTGGACAGGCAAAGCCTGTAGTAACTCCTTTTGGACAAGTTGCAGCTGTTGGAGTATCTAGTAACCCTTTTATGGTAAGTGAGTTGTTGCATGATATTAATAACTTCTGTATGTCTGAGGAGACATAATTTGTAACAGTTATAGAGCTGCATGGTTTGTTGTTTTTTTTTTTCTTCAAATAAGGGAAGGCAGCATGTGAATCTCCTAAATGCAGTTCAGTATAGTGATGACATGGCATTTGTAAGGCTGCTCAAATTTAAACAGAGGTATTTATATACCATGCTCTTACAAGAGTATGTAACTTCGGAGAAAAACACATACAAAAAACTGCAATGCAAAATAAATATCCTAAAAAGTTGTTTACCATTTTATATACACTGCATTTATAATTTGTGATACAGAAAAAAAATCTTAAATATGTCATATTCTTTCATTTTTCTCCCAGGCTGGTGCACCAACAGGACAATTCCCAACAGGAAGCTCATCAACCAACCCTTTCTTATAGCCTTATAGACACTTTACCCAAAAGAACTCTTATGTGGTCACATAACATCTCTGCGCCTCTTGCACTGTTGTCTTGTTTCACTGATATTAGCTTTAAACAAAAAAGAAGTCTTTAAGAAGTTAAAATAAAAGCCTGCTTTGTGTAACTTTTGGGGGGGAAAACACACAAAAACACAAAAAAACAAGCCCCCCCAAACAAAGAATCAACACCCCCTCCCCTCCACACACACACACCTCTCCCCAGGTAATAACGTGCAAAACAGAGGGCTGTGGTAACATCCTTGAACCTGTGAACTGGCAGGTAAAAAGTAGCGGTATCATGTATATTAAAATTGGCTAATAAGTTATTGCAGATACCACGTTCATTATGCTGCAGTACTGTACATATTTTTCTTAGAAGATAGCTATTTGTGCATATCAGTATTTGTAACTTTAACACATTGTTATGTGGAAAATGTTACTGGGAAATAGATCAGCCACTTTAAGGTGCTGTTGTATCTCTTGGAATGAATGAGCTACATCATTTTAACCATTGGTATTGGAAGTCATGAAGTTAAATTGAAGGTTTGTTTCCTTTCCTAAGAGCTCTTCTATTTATACATGCCTAAATCTCTAATGTTAGAGGGATACCTGTCTGCATAATAAAGCTGATCATGTTTTGCTACGGTTTGCAGGTGAAAAAAAAAATAAATATTAGGAAAAAAAATGTGTAGCTTTATTTCTGTGCAATAATACTTTATTGGGTTAGAATGTTCATACTGTGAGTCTCACACACAAATGAGTTACCAAAAGTGATATGCTCAAAGGTGATTTAAGCTTAATTTTCACATCCCTCAGTTTTAGTTAGATTTTGACCTTGTGGTTAAACCTGCTGTTCTAGTTCAAGTGAAGTGACTTATCGAACAGGAAACTTGAGTTGAGCTGCTCTGACAGGATAGCTGTATAATGAAGGACACTGAAAGTCACTGATAGTGACTTGAAAAAGGGTTAACTGCTAAAAGATGTAACTGCTAGCGATGGAGACTTTGAACATGACTTAGTTGTGAGCAGAACAGTATGTGTAATTGTAGGCCAAGGTACATCAACTGGACTAGTGCTCACTTTATTTAAAATGCACATATATTAGTAAGACCTCCTGTGAAATGTTAATTTATCATGTTTTTTTTATCATGTTTTTTTATTTACCGGAATATTTCCGGTCATACTAGAAGAGCATCTGTAGAGGAGTAAATGTGTGGCTTGTCTAATCCTTAATAGGAAAGTTGCAACAAGAGAACGTTCCTCAGAGTAGTCACTGGTGGGTTTTAAACACTTAATTTGGCTTAAGTTCAAGTGTCGTACCACAGCTAAGCAATTAATGTAAACATTGTGGATACAAGGACTTCAAGCTTCTGGCCAGCTGAAGAATAAAGAAGCTTCTGGCCAGTTGAAGAATAAAGATCTAACAGTTTTCAAAATAACAGGAATAAATGGGATCAGTTTATTACGGATATTTGAGAAAATGATGTGGAAGACAGTTTGAGACAAATGGGAGAATTCCTGAAGGTAAGAAACTTTATTTGTAACTGTCTGCCTGAATGCTAGATCTGCATATTTCCAGGGGAACTGAAAGACTAGATCACTGCTTGTATTAATACTCTTATGCCAGAGCTGCTGACTCATGTTGTCTGCCTATGGGGAATGGTGGTTTCCGTGTGTTAACTTCTTCTGAAGCTTTGGAGATCCCAAAGGACAGGCAGATGTAACATTGCTTCTAGTAGTATTCCACACTTAAAGGTCTGTTCTGTCCTGTTGATGTTTTTAAAGTTAAAGAGACTTGGAGTCTTGTCCTTCCGACTAGGGCTGCTGGATGTGGAGTAGTGTATGTGTTTTAATTCCTGAGGCACTTTGGGGAATTTATAGGCAAACCCCCAGCAACTATACTTTTTTTCAGGGTGTTAGTGATGCCCTCACCAGTGTAATATAAATAGCTCTATTTCTCTATGGTCGACATCTGTTTTGGAGTAATGACACAGGAATGCAGTAGAGAATGGGAATCTTCAAGGGTTTAGAAGGATTTGTAGAACACTTCAATACACTTACTGCAGAGAACTGAATGTCTCTTCAATGAGATGAAGACCACGCTGTGGAAGGGGAACAATCCCATGCTCCCTTAATTTCTAAATTGATGTAAACTAGGCTTTGGACAAATTGTTCTGACCAAAATGAGGCTATTTACTGCTAAAAGATAGTGGAATTCATTTAAATGTGCAAGGCTTCATATTTAAATTTTGCTGCAGAAATAGCAGAATGTCTTATTTTTCCATTACTTTCTTGAATGCATAAAAGGCTGCCAATTATATACACAACCACACCAGTCTAGTGTAAGTTTGCTAACTTCATCACACTCCAAACAAGTGGCTGAAGATCTTGTATTGTCTTCAATCTCCTTCATATTGAACAGAAACTGACACCATAGCTGCCTTGACTTTTTTTTATAAAAGCTATAAGTACAAAATGAATAAATATTTCTCCCATGATTAGAAATCGTGTCTTGTCTTAAAATTTTCTACAGCTGTTCATGCAGTTGCTCACATGACTGTCATGGTTGCCAAAAAGCCATACTCCCATTAACTTCTAGGTATCTTTTTGCTCTAATGTCAAAGCATTTTACTTGATAACTTTATCCCTCTTTTACAGAAACTTGGTGAGCTTCTAGAGTAGTATTTTAATCCTGAAAGGTCAGTTCTCATATGTTTAAGATGATGCTGGAAGAGGTACATCATGAACTCTGCAAGGCAGATGGATGCCCAGGTACTGCAGCTTAGTTACTTAATCTAATGGTTGCATACTTCCCAAGCTCTGCATTGAAACAAATATTAACACAGGTTAGTTTGAAAAGGACCAAATTTGGTTCGAATCCCAAAAAAGAGCCATAAATGATGCAAATGTTCTTCTCTGTTGGAGGGAGAAATTACTGAGGCATAAAGGTAAGCTCCAGAAGTTTTAAAAAGTATGTTTTGAAAGGAATTCATGATTTTTATTTCTTCATGAGCTGAAAAGTGGAAAATAGCAATTCTCAATTCTCTCTTGACTAATCTATACCTTGTGGTAGAGGAACACAAGGAAAATTGCTGCTGATATAAATGACTCCAAAGTGGCTGTTACTGAACACAGTTGAAAGTCTGATTGGCTTTAGTTACATGTAGAATTTCAAGCGTTCTTATTGAAGTCTGACTGCCTTGTATAGAAATTGAATTCTCCCTGTGGCTGGCTTAAAAAAGAATTTGCGTCCACAGATAAGTTACTGCATTTGGTCACTTGTTAGAATGTAGTAATCCCTCTGAAATTTGTAAGAATGTAGTAAAGCCTCTGAACCCACTGAGGTAGCATTTTGGGTATGGGGTGGTGGTTAGTTGCTGCTTGCATTAACTTGCTTTAAAAATGCATGTCAACTTCCAGTTGAAAAAGTGCAAGTCACCAAAAAGTTTAGGTGGCAACCTTTCCTACAGAACATCCTGCTGCTGTTGGGCAGTTACTTCTTTAGGTCTACAGGCATATTTGAAAGTCTTACATTTAATGGTAGACTGTCTTTAATTAAAATAGTAGAAGTGAAAGTTCAAAGGCTGTATTCTGTAAGCTCTTCTGTTGCGAGGTTCAGGCATCTGCATGAAATTGCTTCCCATTGTGCTTGTTGAGCATTAATACAAGCTTTGGTGTCAGGACTGCATAACTAAATTTGAGTTGGAATAGATTGTTTGAGGACTGTCTGGGTTTAGAACTGTTGGTGAAGAGAACTGGGGAAAAAATGCATTGTGCTGTTTACACAGCTCTTTGTGCTGAAGGCTCATAAACAGCCTTTTCCATCATTGACCAGTCTTGTTTGAGCACTGTTTCCGTTAATTAATTGTTCGGATGATGCAGCCTTCTGCATTGTTGCTTATAACCATTCTTTTCATCTCTTTCCCCTTAATGATCAATAGGTTCACCAGCCACGCTGGCATTTCTGCATTTGATGGAGGTAATGGTGTATATGCTTCTGGTCAGGAAAATCCCAGCTATGAATGCAAAGTAGCTGCCATAAATGAGAAACTGGGAGATGGGGGTGGGGAGAAGAGGGGAGGAAGAATCAAGAACTGTATTTGCTGTTAAATAACATAAGGGTTGTCCCTACGCTGACTTCTTCCCTACCACCCGTGTTCCCAGAACAATCCCCTCTTGAAATGGCATGAAGTCTGGCTGCTTGACTTCATCCAGTAGAAAGACTGCAGTCGTAAAAGGGGGGTGGAGAGAATATCCTGTTACTTGCTTGCCCTCCCTACCTCAGTAAGGGAGGAGGACAGCTGGCTAGCACTTTCTGCCTCTTATCTGAAAAGATGACAGCTAGAGACTTGGGCGGTGTTCAGTAAGTGTGCTTCAACTCTAAAGCTGCCTGGGAACATGAGATTAGGTAATTTTTGTAACTAAAGTAATTTCAAAGTGCATCCAATGAACCTACATAACTTTGAATTTCTGTAGTAATAAAGACCCACAGATTACCTTTCAGCTTGCTTCTTGCTTCTGTTTAGTGTATTTTTACAATAAACTCGCCAGTAGTAAGCCTTTAAATAAGAAGAAACTGAGAAACAGGTGATGGTTCTCCCTTCTGCTCTATGAAATATGTTAGGATTACTACAGAAATACAACATTCTCAAGATTAGAGGACAAGTAGCTCTAGTAGCTACTGCCAGTTCACTTCAAATGAACCTGTTTTCAAGTAAGTGCCCTAAGCTAACTCATCCCATAATGTCTCCCCAGAAGGCTAAACTTTGAATAGAACCCTCTTCTGGAGGAGAGCAGGGAACACAAGAGCAGTATGAGTAACGTAGCTTACCTGGGTGCTGATATCCAGTCCTAGACCTTTTGGATCTACTACAATAACAGTCAAAATTGTCTGGATCAGCAGTGCAACGAAGTTGTTGAAGCCAAACATCAAAGCATAACGCTCCATGCTTAGATTGACAGCAATCTGGAACCTGAAGACAAATACACAGCCAGGTTAACTGAGCTCTGGAGAACTTGAGTGCTTGCGACTTAAGGGAGGAAGTTTGGGAAGGATTTTATGCTCACAGTGGAGTCTTCATAGGATAAAGGTTCTTTACTTTTGATAGTTATGTTTTTAATGTCTCCATTTCGGCAGAGATCTATTTTTTGATTTCACTTTTGCCACATTATTGTGCATCTTCTCTTCGGATATTTTTGCTAAATGAGGACCTGTGTGTTTGATTATTTAGAGAAGTCTCATACATAAATCATTGGACAGCTAAATGTAGAATAAGGTAATTACTGACTTGGGATAAGCTATTTTTATGGTTAGGTCATACATCTAGATATAGTTTTATATAGGCTAGAAATAATATTTTGCTATAGTGACCTATTCAAAAATCATTTTTTTCTGTGGAAACTTCCAGTAAAAATTCATGAGTGTGACAGTGATATTTCTGCTGATTCAGATCAGTTTAATTGGAACAGTTGTGCATTATACTTACGTTGCTATTGTTATAAGGAACATGTAGCATGCCTTAAATACAAGGTAACCAGCGTAACATGCCCAGATGTTGTCTGTAAAGTACATGAGAAACAGAGAACCAGCATCCATTGCAGAGAACATTCCCAGAGCCAGTTCTCCAGAAAGATCCCAGTCTGCTTTGATGTATCCAACTGCCATGGATGTTGCTGAACCTAAAAATGAAAAACAATTAAAACTTAAACATTACTATCCTTCTAGAGTCATGGCATTACTCTGTAGATGGATCATTACAGGAGCTCTTGGTACTTCTTTTTTATAAGACCACAGTAGACTTTGATAATGGTGTGGCTTCTATTTTCTATTAGTGCTGTGGGAGTCTTCTTGTTTTGTTTTTTTTTCTTGCTTATAGAGCTTTCTCAGGATGAAGCACTCTGAGAAAGTGCCTAATGCCTAAGGTTGGAGGCAGCAGTGCCTGGCATATTGTTGTTGTGCTGTTTTTGACAACCATGAGTAAGAGAACAGCCCCACCAAGCACTTTCTGTTAAAAGGTGCCTGGGGAAGTTTAATTCTTTCATGTAAAGCTCTTCATGAAATGACAGTCTGTTGCATTCCTTCATACTTTTTTTTTTTTTTTTTAACCTAATGAAAGTATAGCTTCAGTGAAAATTTTTCTGGTGAAAAATGTCATACTCCTTATTGATAATGACATATAGCAAAAATACCTTCTACTACTGTAAGAATGCTATCCAGCTATGGTGAATTTTTGTGCTCCTGTAGCACTGAGGCCTCCTGTGTGTTTATGAAAGCTTTTAGAAACACGATGCAGAGGTTAGTAGCTCAAATGCAAAAGAAGTCTGGTCCGGGCAGGTTATCCAGCAGTGAGTACTGGCTACCCATGTAGTTTTTGGTAGGATAGGACGCTAGTGGTCTTGACTTGCTGGCTGCATGTGTTCCTCATCAGAATTCAAAAGTCATAGTAGGCCTCCTCCTTTCGTCCGTAACTATAGTAGCCAGAGGTTCCTGGTATTGTGAGTGCTTTCTGTTCTCCAGAATAGTATCAAGTTCCAGATGGTGCAAAAGCTCTTGGGAATGCTGCTCAAGCCAGCAGTCTTAAAGCTTTGCGGTAATTTCAGTAAAATGCACTTCATGCTGCTTGCAGGGAGGGAGAGTAGATGGACAGTTCCCTGTGTAAGATTCCCTGCTGGTATGAAGGAGGTACATGGAAGCTTGGAAATGAGGCTCCATGGGTACTGCACAGCTGTTTAAGTGAAGTTGCACTTTGAAGTGGCCACAAAACAGAAGGCACGCAGGTAAAGAGGGATGTCATTGGGTCAATGCATCATTATGTTGTTGGGTCACAACATGCTTAGTTAGGATCACTTACCCTGAAATGACTGCTCATCCACTGTCAGAACAGACTGTCTAGAGCAGATATCTCTTTTGTTTTATTTACTTTTTGTATCAACTCATTTATATGTATTTGGGAGAGGAGTAGGCAAGGTGGCATTGCACAAGGTTTTTGAACTGCTTACTTTGCATTGAATTTATGAGCTAAACAGAGCTGTGAATGAAAACTCTTAAAACTTCTTGGTGGAACAAGGTGCCCCAAGAAGGAAAGGATGATACATTTTGTGTGTGTGTATATGAGTATTTTAAAGACCCCAAGGATAAAGCTGTACAGTAAAGAGGTGCTTTGCACACTATTTATATAGGGGTTATGTGTTGGAAGCTGTTACTATTGACCTTAATCCTCATAGGAAATAGTAGCTGAAGACATCGCGAAAGGATGTCACCAGCCAAGACAGATTAGAAGTACCTGCTAGTGGTTTTTTTACTTACCTAAAAAAGTTGCTATTGCTTCAACAGCTCCGTTGTACACTGCAGAGCTGTGAGAGGGGGCTCTGAAATCCCACAGCACTTGGATGTAATTCACAATCTGATTGAAGCCTGCCGTAGCCAGAGCCCACCACAGGGACCAGTAGAGCAGCTTCCTAGAGCTGTAGCAATCCCTCAAGTCCCTGCTCAGCTGCACCAGTACTCTGAGCAGGTGGTTTTGGGGCTTGGGCCCTTCAGCCTGCCGTTGTGGCGCCGGTCCCGTGTCAGCAGCTGCGCGGTCCTTGTCCTGTTGGCAGCTCAATGGCCCGTTGGAACCGAGCGTAGCCACGGCTTGTTGTGGTTGTGGGGGAGTTTCAGAGACAGCTTTTTGATGGAAGAACATGCTCTTTTGGGGCATTGGGAGGAGAAAGGAACACAGGAGTGCCAGGGACACAGAGGCGAGGGTAATGGCGTTGAGATGGAAGTAGGATACGCCTGCCAAGGAAACCAGCAGCTGTCCCAGCACTGCGGCAACTGTGGCCGCAACAAGGGTGATACTCCTGCAATAGCTCGTCACTCTCTGATAGCGATCGGTGCTAACGATGCTGTAGATGTAGGCGTAATAGGCAACCTCGGTGGCTGTCACCATCCCGTAGAAGAATTCCATCACCTGCATGGCCAGCACGCCGTGAGCGAAGAGGAGCAGGAGCCACGTGACGATGTAGCTGATGCCCTGGAGGAGGAGGACGGGCTTGTAGCGCAGGTAGTCTGTAATCAGGAAGACTGGGAGCAGGAGTGCGAGGTAGGAGTATGTCCAAACGGGGAAAATCTGGTTGGTAACCTAGAAGGAAATTGACTTTGCTATGACACAAGCATTATCTTGCATCAAATACTATTCCCTGTGGTAGCTGAAAATTAATGCCTGTTTAGTTTCACCTTCTGTATGAGTCACTGCATACTGCTGATTACCTCTCCTCTTTGCTTGATGAGAAAAAAAAAGGTGCTCTTATGGTAGGGGAACTGGAGTTGGACTTAGTGTATAGTTATTACTATGTTGTCTTCACACGTTATCTTTAAATACTGTGTGAAAAGTAAGTTCTTGATGAAACAGTATTTGAATGTTTCAGTTAGCCTTAGTTACATAGATGCTCCAGAAATAAATTATTTTTCCCTAGAATCAGAATGGTTTGGGTTGGAAGTGACCTTAAAGATCTAATTCCAAAACCCTACCCCCAGTTGCTTAAAGCCCCATCCAGCCTGAGCACTTCCGGGGATGTGGCACCCACAGCCTCTCTGAGCCAGGGCCTCACCACCTCTATAGAAAAAAAAAATCTCTATGTATCTCATTTAAACCTACCTGCTTTTAGTTTAAAGCCCTTCCCCCTTGTCGTGTCACTGCACTCCCTGACAGAGTCCCTCCCCAGCTCTCCTGGACCCCCCCTTTAGGCACTGGCAGGCCGCTGTAAGGTCTCCCCGGAGCCTTCTCTTTTCTAGGCTGAACAACCCCAGCTCCCTCAGCCTGTCACCATAGCAGAGGTGCTCCAGCCCCTTGATCATTGTGGCCCTCCTCTGGACTCGTTCTAACACCTGTATTTTTCTAAATCTGATCTCCATCTGAGCTGGCAGGTGCTGTTTACTACTCTACACTAAAGCTTAGCGTTTTCCCAGGTAGCTTTGGCTACAGCTGCAGCAGGGGTATGTGTTTCTTCTGGATACACGTCACCAGCTGAACTCTGACTGTAAGATGTCTGGTTTGGAGAGGTCTTACCTAGGAAGTGCTGGACCTGCTTGGCTATTAGGTCACGATTGCTTGTTCTTGGCTTAAGCAGTTAGGCTTGAATGGAACCTCTGCATCTTTCTGGGGGTTGCTTTTGTTTATCTGCGCTTTAAATGAAGTGACTGAAACTTGGGGAAATTAGCTCATGACAGAGTTTAGCTGAAAGAGTCACTATCTGTACTGTCCTTATTTTTGAGCTGCTTGTTACTGCAATGAGAATTAAGGCATTTCATCCTGTTATTTATATGCTTTGTGTAAGAAAGTTTTCACTTCTGATTTAAAAAAAAAAAAAAAAAGAGGAAAAACTGGATTCATGCTATGCTGGCAGATTCTGCCTTCAACTTTCGCTAGTGCAAGTCAGGAATGACTTCACGCTAGTGGTTATGTGGGTGTACCTAGCTTGTGTTGTCTAATTATGCCATTAGATTCATGATTCTCTTTTGATTCATGTCCTCTCTTATTATGAAGCATGCACCTGAAGCACCCAGTGCTGAACAGAGGAGCAGAAAACAGACAATCACAGTACATGCTTTTAAAAAAATTAAAAAATAAAAACCAACTTACATGTGAATCTGACCTGCACAGACTAGACTAATGGATGCATAGAACAGCTTAGTAATGTAGGTAATAACCTTCATTAGGTTATTACCTACATTAGGTAATAGGTCATCAGTGGAAGTCTGCTCGGTTGTCTTACGTCTGATCACTATTTCATTTTCATTGTTAGTATAATTCCCCAATAAGTATCAATAAATCTCATTGTTGCTCTTTTTTTTTTTTTTTCCTTGGGGGGAAGGAACAGACCTGATCTTGCTGAAAAGTGTCAGTTTTTTAAACAACAGCCAAAATGGTTTCAAAGTCCAGGAATGTGGGACTTCAGAACTTAAACTTGCAAAAGAGGAGAATCCTTATCCTTTTCCAGGACAATCTTAAATAGGGGTATCTCGATAAAATATACCTATCTTACTGAATACTTTTTTTCCCATTCAGTTATTACTGTGAGGCTTACTGCTTTGTGCTCTAAATATTACTTAAGAGAACAGTTGCTTACCTGTTCAATTGTTAGGTTTTTGTCTGGTCCGCTTAAGTAAGGAGTGAGAAAAGATTCTGATGGCCTCATTGTGGAAAAAAATCCATTTGCACAAATGATGACTGTGGGATAAATCCAGTTGCTGCCTATGGCTCCTTTCCAGCAATCCATAGTCTATGTAGAAATGGAGTGCACCAGAAATTAAAAAAGCTACTGTTCACAATTGCTAAAAACTCATTGGTAAGTTTACTTTTTAACTAACGCTACTTCAGCTAATGGTTCTTCCACCACACTTGCTACTAATCACAGAGATCCTGTAAATGAACAACTCGGATCAAGGGGCATTGGTGGTAAACTCTGATCTCTGTCTTGTCTATCAAAGGTTGTTCTTACTGGCTCACTTAAAGTAAAGTAGATGTAGTGGAAGAATAAAGATCCATTACAGTCTCATTTCTGAATAGATGAGAGGGCAAACTGTCAGATTAGAGCTCATTCTCAGAATGCTCAGGGAGGCATTTTTCTAATGATTTCCTGTCTGTGAGCCAAGTGGAACAACAGAAGTGCAAGACTTTTTGCAGACAGTATAAACCCCCCAGCCAGCTTGCAACCTGTTGTGAGCTTGGCTTCTTCAAAATACTTTAATACTCATCTTTCTTACACTGTAGTTGTTTGAGTGAGTACATAGATGTAGAAACTCTCAGCCTCTTGAATCTACCTCCTCAGACTTAAAGAGGGCTCCTGGCTTCACTTTTAAAAGTGGTGATTAAAAGAGGGGGGAAAAAAGACTTTTTGTAGTTAGCAGCAAAAATAAAGAAACTTGTGTCTTTTAAGCTTATTTTACTTGCTTAACACTAAAGTACCATAAATAGGATGTTAAGGCAGCATTGCTGTGACCTTAGAGGAAGATTACAAAAACCAACCCTAACATCAAAACTTGATTTTAAATGACCACCTCCAATTATCATCTTCCTCATGTAAATCATTGTACTTTGTACTCAGATACAATGATTTGTACAAAAGTAGCCTGTGTTATCCTTAACTCCTTAAACTTGTGTTTGAATTCTTGATATGTTATCATTTACAAATAAAAATATACTAAAACTCAGCCTAATCAATGGCATCAGCATAAATCTTACATCCCTTCCAAATGTGCTGAGTGAGTAGCTTGCACTCTTCCGCGTAACCTCTAGGGTCATAAATTACCTGTCAAAGCTGGGGTTGTGGTCTGTCTTTTGTGGATTCCTGTGCAGTTTCCTCCTAGGATAGATTCCTGTACTGTAGAAGAGAAGTCAGAAGCCACCCTTCAGGATCTGAGGTAGTAAGAAATTTGTGTCTTATTAGTAGGAACTCTTAGGAAATGAACTTGATAAAATGTTAACAGAACTAAATAATAATTCATCTCAACTCTTCTTGCTTGCAGAACTTCCTCATAAAGAATGCAGGGGAAGCCTTCTACTTTATAGGTTTTGTCAGCAAGTGCCTCTAACTTCAAGATAAAGGATTAAGACTCACAGTTCTTAATAATGATTAATTTTAAAAATGACATGGCAGGAAAGCAATTACTTGATTACTTTTTTATGTTAATGAGTACCTCTTAAAGATGTATCCTTCAATTTGTGGCTAAGAATCTAACAGCACGTGTTCTAAAGCTTAGGCTGACACAGGTGTTTCCTGGGCATAGCACCGAGACCTCTGGGCTGAGTTTTCTGAGTGTCCTCAGTGTGGGTGTGTGGGGAGGTAGGACACAGAAAACTTACTAATGTTTATTGGCCAGAAATTACATCAGAGGACTAGTCTGTCACTTTTCTTAATGACAAAAAGTTAAGTTTCTAAAAACAAAAACAAAACCTAAAACTACTGAGGCTTTCTGCAGCTTTGCTTTCCTTTAGCTGTTTTTGGACTGGGCTTTCTACTTCTCCCATGGCTCACCAGAAGAGGGAGCTGACCCTGAAGTTCACAGGTGGGCTGTGGGATGGGTATTGACCCTGGGAGCCAACCCTGTGGCCCTGGCTGGAGTGGCCCCACAGGCTATTCGGAGTTCTGTGAGGTTTTGTTTTACAGTTACGGAAACCTCTCACTTTGCTTCTAGCCTGTAGAGCTAGAAGTGTTCGGGGAAGCAAGGCATGTTCTGTCTCCGTGTTTCGTGCTCACTCTTTACAAATGCCTTTTGAGAAATGAAAATACGGAGACGATGCTGCTGGGTAAGTCAACTGGCCTACTGCAAGGCAGGCCATTTCTGCTGCTGACTGGCATTTCTCTGGTAACCCACACAGTGCTTGGTTGATACCTACTGCCTTTGAATAGAAAGATGCAGTTTTCTTGCTGGCATGGCCAAAACTGGCCTTACCAGCTTGCTGGATTGTATCATGGTGAAGACGGGTCTCCAAAACCACTAGTGTTTCAAAGGCAGTTAGTGATGCACTGAGATGGGGCTGTAGCTATGGAGGGCAATGTGTTCCACTTCAGGTTTTTGTAGATGGGTGGAATTTTTGGTCACCCTGGGAGGGAAGACGAGCTCTTAATACTAAACACAACTGCATGCAAGAGGAGGTGGATTTGTTCAGTTTCCTTCTGCAGATCAGATAGCCTGCCAGGCCCAAACCATGGCCTCTCCAAAGAGTGTGCATTGTATGTGAAAACACAGGTGGACGTGCATCTCACTATTTTGGATGAAATCTGATTGCTGGGTTAATGATGATTTGTAGCTGAAATCCCAAGGTTACTTGAGGCTTTTTCTTTTGCTGTTGTTGGTGATTTCATTGTGCCATGACCTTCCTGATGCTCCGCAGAGCTTCCCTTTCCCTCCTCCCCTCCCAAGTGCTTCTCCAAACTCCCAACCCCATAATCTTTTGTAGAGAGAGAACAGGTATCCAAATATAAATCATATGTATGTTTAAAGACTTCTGAAGGCAGTGTTCTCTATAGCTGAAAACTGAATATATTGTCTGCTTGGTTCTTCTGCTCTTCAGTGGCAATACAGAGAAGACAGTGAGATTTGACCAGTTCAGAACTTTTTACTGTTTCTTCTGTCAATTTTAAATACTGAGTTTTTCTTTCATTTAAGCACAAATTCTAGTTAGCTGCCAGTCCAGAACTTGCTTGTGAGAACTTGTGTTTGTAAGTAAAAGCCTCAAAAGAGGTTTTCTATTCATGAGGTAATACCAAGTAGTCCATACTCTATTGGACTTCTGTCCCACAGGCAGGAATATTACGTAGGTAGCTCTGTGGTAATACAAGATAGTGCTTAGTGGAGGCTAAGTACATCTCCTGCTTTTACATCTGCATTAGTTAAACTGTTCTGCTTAAAGACAGTTTAAAACTGAGAATGTCCACACAGTGCACAATACTAAATAAAATGACTAGAAAACGAGCTGGGTTAATTTGGGCACGTCCTACTGATTCTTATGCCTTAAAGCAAATTACTTCTCTCCTGCTTAGTTTTGTCCTAGTCTTGCCTCTAGATAGTTTGCCTAGTTCCAATATGTGACAACTGTATGAAAAGCACAAATGTTTGTACAGATGATAACTTTTCTCCACAGGAAACGTATTTATTCTGCAAATGCAAAGTATTTTCTATTTTTATTAGTGAGATGTAGGTATTGCAAGCTTGAAGCAAGTACAGAAATAACTTTAACATATGGGTATATTTTTATATTAAACTAAACATTCACTATGCAAGCTCATTTATAATCTCTTTTCTCCACCTGGACTGACTGTCCTTCATGCTAAACTAAATTAGTTGTAGGACTTAGTCACTTGATAAATTCTCAGATGCTGACCCTGACAAATCCTTGGCCAAGATCAGTGAACCTCCTCATCTGGTGAGCAAAATTGCATGGTGCTAGTTGCTTTTTTTTTTTTTTTTTTTTCTCATTTCAGTTTTAAATCTTTCTGTTAATCTGGATTCCTATGCAGAGTCAATCCAATTCCTCAACAACATACCTTTTCTGGACTTAGTCTGTACTACTCAACCTCTTTTTGTATTTTCTTTCTTCCTGTTGAAACAGGAAGACATTTAGTCTTAATAAAATATTAATTTTACTGGAAGCACAAAGAAACGAGTGGGGAAGGTTCATTTTTGTTTTGACTCTGAAATGTTTACCCTTCTGGGCTGAGGTCGCTATGGGTTCTGTGCAGCGTTTAGGTTGCAGTTTTCAAACGTGGGCCAAACAACAACCGTGGCCTAGCAGTGGTTGAATGACAGTGCTTCTCAGACAGGTTGTGCAAGCCCTGCCTTTGCACTCTTGTGTGCAAAAGGTGTGCTTCTGAGGTGGGCTGTCAACCTCTGAATCACCTGTATTTAGGCAGGAAGGAATATCACGATGCAAATGTAATACCTTCTTCCTCTGTTCAGAGCAAGGTTCGCACAAAGCGGGCAGTAGCCCCTTGGCCCGCGTGTATGAGCAAGTGTGCATGGAAGCAGCTTGGCGATACTGGTTGCAAGAGCCAGACCACGCAAGGCAATGAACTTGGATCTTTGTTGTGCACAGTGGGGTGCCAAGGTGGTTGCTGTGCTTTTTTGATTATAAAGTATTGCTGTTAAGCTGTTTAAAGGCAAGTAAACAAGAATCTAAAGCAACTTATTGTTTATTCTTGGCCCAGTGCCATTCTGATGATCTTTCTTAGCTGTCATATGTTGTAAGGAAGTGCTGTAGTGATTCAGCATAATGTTTCAGTTGTACATTCCTCTTGCATTGCTGTTCCACATACGCTGCAGTAGGAGCTCTTCTCCCATGAGGGCCAGGCCGCGTGAGCCTTTGCTTGACTCCTACAGCCGGGTCATATAACCTGTCACAGTCTGCTCTTTTGGTTTGTGTTCAGCGAGGTTCAGAGGCTCTTTCCATGATCTTGCTATTTTCCTTCTGCATTTGCTTGAGAGAAGCATGCAAATGCTTCTGATCAAGAAAATCCCAGCTATGACTGCAAAGTAGCTGCCATAAATTAAAAACTGGAGATGAGGTGGGAGAAAAAGGCAAAAAAAATAATGAAAAACACATGGTAGGGAAACACTGTTTCTCCTGGAGACAGACACTATTTTGTTTACTTACTTTACAGTTTCTCTGTTCAAGTTCTTGCTTTGTGCTTAAGCAAAATCTTAGCTTTTCCAGCAAACAGCAGGTCTTCGAGGTACGAACAACTGCCATGGTGTTTCTACTCCCTGTGCTTCCTAATAACCATCAGAGGGGGAAGGGATGGGAACAGGATTTTTTTTCTATTGCAAAATGTAGAAGTAGCTTCACTACCAGCATGCCCATTACTCACATAGTCATGAATAATGCAAGCGAAGAGTGAGTTAGTCCTTTTTTTTTTTTTTTTCTCTTACTTGCACAGTTCACTGGTGTCACCACACTGGCTTCAGTAAATACGACATGAATTTATATCAGTCTTTTTGACAACAGTGGCAAGCCTATTTATGAAGTCTGTACACGTTCCCGTTCTTAATCTTAAAGATTTAATCTTTAATCTTTCGAAATATTTTTTGCTATCTCCATGCAGAATATCTAAATAGTTTTAGTTTTCTTCGCATCCATGGGAGTGGGAAGCTGTCCCAGCTTCTCAGACACCATCTGAGAAATTGCAGAAGTCAGTAAATTTCAGTTGACTTCAATGTAAGTGGAATTGCCTTGACTGAAGCTATTGGCCTGATGTGAGATAGGATATCCCACGCTACATTTTATGACCAAACCATGGGTGGAAAGATTTTATTACTCACCTTAAGATACAGACCAGGTTTGCTCCTGGGCTGCAATTAGAAGTGATTTTTCTTGGTAAACTTTTGAAAATGAATCAGCTAATCAGTGAAATGGAAGCAAATTAACGATACGTACCTGAGTCACTATGTCCAGTCCCAGGCCTTTTGAATCCACTACGACTACTGTAAGGATTGTCTGAATCACCAATGCGATGAAGTTGTTCAATCCAAACATCAAAGCGTAGCGCTCCATGCTCAGATTGATGGCGATCTGGAACCTAAGGTGAGACTGGCTGTCAGGTACTTCACACTGGGTGGGAAGCTGTTGCTCTCCGCGTGGTTGATAGAGAAATGCATCAGAGAGGTGATACCCCAAGGGTGGGCTAAATGGTGCTTCATCTGTTTGATTGCTCCCAGCAGGGTCCTGACTACTGGAGTGCATTTCAGTGACTCTGAACATGTCTGTGTTGCTTTTCCAAACCACATCAGGTGATCAGAAGATCGGATCTTCTCTTCCTTTTCTACCTTCAGACTGTGCCAGTCCCAGGCCTCTGGTTCCCCTCTTGGGCCTCAGAAAGCTTAGCAGTATCAATAGGGCTTTTTCTGAGTGTTCAAACATTGCTTCACTTGGTGGTCTTGTGTCAAACTCTTAGTGCCATAACTGTCTTGAAGAGTTCAAGTTGGACATAAGGGGTGGGGGAGGGAATACCTCATAGGGAAATAGAACACTGGGTTAGGTTTCCCAGACAGGTTGTAAGGTTTCCATGGCTGGAGACTTTAAAGGTTTGGACAAAACCATGACCTGATCTAGCATCGGCAGGAGTTCTGCCCTGTCTTGGAGGTTGGACTTAAGTGGTCACCATGGGTATGTTCTAATCAAAATTTTTATGAAGTGAATCACTTCTTGCTTTGTGGCTGAAGAGTGGAGGTAGAATGCAGTTTATTCTTGTCAAGATCACAGATTTTTTTTTCCTTGCAATATCTTTTTTGACAATAATTGGAACATCTATCTTAGCGATATTTACCTCCCAAGTTTCTATTTGAACAAATCTATCTGCTCTTCCTTCAGTATGTTTTGCACTGACTTTCAGCAGGGCTCATTTGTGCAAGCTTTAATTCTTTTTCTCTTTAATATATTGAAGTAGTTCAGGCGTTATCCACTATAATGCACTGAAAATCCACCAAAATATAAACAGGGGATTCAACTGACTTCATTCAAGCTGGGTATCATCTTGTCATGCACTGCTGTTATAGCAGTTTTTAAATGATCTGAGTAATCTTATTTTTGACACACAAACGCATCTGATATTTTTGTTAATGAAATAGTATGTAAAATTTTGAGCTAGTCTGAAGGCATTCTGATCAACACAATAAGTGGGAAAATGCGTTATTTATATTTTTTTCTGTATCTGACAACAAAATAGCTTGATCTCGTAACAGGTCATTTACATTTAAATGTGCTGTGCTATTATATTTTGTTTACACCATAATGTCATTAAAGATGTGTATAAAGTTGTGCTGGGGGATGCTCATGGCAAATATTTTCCTGCTTTCACATAGCTCATAGTTTGCAGGCTATCAACAAGGTGGTCGAGACATAAGGGGATATTAAAGGATGGTTCTCGATCTCCTTTCTAAAGATGGTTGCGTTGTGCCTCTTGTTCACTTTGCATCTCCTATGCCAGTGTATGTGCAAGAGGAAAGTAACTTACATGTTTTGCTGTTACCACTGTCTGTAATAATGATACTTTATACGTTTAGCTTCTGCATAGGCAATTGTTCAGTGTTCTTTTGATAACTTAGAGCTGTTTAAAAGGATGAAAACAACATAAGGGGGCATTTAAGTGTCCTCGTCTTTACCTAAATGGTTATGTCTAGTGTTAGATTAGCCATCTCTTGAGTAAAAAGAGGGATGCCCAAAGTATGCTTAAAGTAGGGTTAATACTACGCACATAATGGTAGCACTGTAAGGGTTTATACTTACGTCGCTATTGTTATAAGGAGCATATAGCTTGCCTTGAAAATGAGGTAGCCAGCGTAACATGACCAGATGCTGGTAGTAAAGTGCATGAGGAAGAGGGAACCAGCGTCTATTGTGGAGAAGATCCCTAATGCCAGTTCTCCAAAAAGGTCCCAGTTCACTTTCACATATGCCACCATGAAAGATGTTACTGAGCCTAGAAAGGGAGGGAAAAAAGGAAATGTTGCATCTGTTCTATAGCCTGCATCACCAAGTGCCACCCTCACATACCTAAATGCAACGCTGAATGATGAAGTGGACTAGTTCAGAAACTGTGCGGATGACTAGTCATTTTTAGACAACAGCATAAATTATCTGCAGTTCTTTTCATAGTATTTTACTCCACTTCTTGGATAAATCTTGGATAAACTGTCTTGTGAAAAGATTCATTATTTATAGGTATAGTACCCAGCAAGCTCAAAAGGAACGATTCTTCCAAATTCTTCCAGTTTTTGTTGCTTACTAGCTTTTGCTAGCTTGGTTGTATAGTAAGCCCGTTACCTTTTAGGTTAATAGATTAGCTCTGTGCAGCTCATAAAAGGACTAAGCTGTCAAAAAAAGCGGGGGGAGGGATGACTTCTGTGAAGTATCAAGTGAATGTACTCAAGAAAATGGAAGGATAAGCAGTATTTTCTTTTGGTGGGTCTGCTACAAAGACGTCTGTTTTGAAGGTAAGCCGTCAGAGTATCCATCTTATGTGTCTTGTACAATTTAAAAACCTCTACACAGAGAACTAGGTGATTCCAGGAGAAAGAGGAATTCATCATGGAATAGGCACTGTAGGAGTTCCTTCTAACGCATCAGTCACTTGGTCTGTGTCAGCTGTCTACCTCCAGACCAGAGTAACTTTTAACAGATACTTAGAAGACAGGAATGGTAACTTGAATGGCCAGATGCAACACAGACGTACTTATTTTCCCTGGTGGATCACACCCCAATGTCTTGTGCAAGTCCTCCACAGCATCACAATGAGAGTGTGGAACACTGCCAAGTAAGGGTGGTACACTCGATTTGCCTTTGGGTATCTTTGCTTATATGAAGCAGGCATCTGCTCCCACAGCAAAAGAGTATGGTTAATATCAGTAACATTGTGAATTCAGTAAGCTTTTTTTCCTATAAATCCCCGTATCTTGGAATTGCTGAAATTCTTTGCTTCCTGCTGTGCAAGAGCATTTTAATAGAGCAAGATCTTAATGAGAGGTTTAAGTTCTTGTATAAAATATTTATGGAAAAACTCATCTTTGTAAGCTGATGCTATTGCTTGGGAACGGTTGTGATGCTTGCTGGGGGGATGGGAGGCAAGATAAAAAAATGCAAAACCTTGCAAAAGCAACATGGGTGCCTCCGAATGGATCAAGCAGCTGCATGGATGGTCTGTGTAACACGTACACTTTTGCATGTTGGCAGGATAAAGTTTGGTGCCCCAGTCATACAGAAAAATTTCATAGCTCGTGTTTGAACTGTTTTGTACATCAAAGAACTGGATCTCGAATGCACAATGCATATACTGTTTCCTTGGGGTATCTGCAAGGGAAAGGAACTGCAAAACTGTTCTAAAGTAAAACTTCAGAGGTTACCTTTGTGATTGATGCTTAGACATGAACTTACTCAGGAACGTTGCTATTGCTTCAACAGCTCCGTTGTACACTGCAGAGCTGTGAGAGGGGGCTCTGAAATCCCACAGCACTTGGATGTAATTCACAATCTGATTGAAGCCTGCCGTAGCCAGAGCCCACCACAGGGACCAGTAGAGCAGCTTCCTAGAGCTGTAGCAATCCCTCAAGTCCCTGCTCAGCTGCACCAGTACTCTGAGCAGGTGGTTTTGGGGCTTGGGCCCTTCAGCCTGCCGTTGTGGCGCCGGTCCCGTGTCAGCAGCTGCGCAGTCCTTGTCCTGTTGGCAGCTCAATGGCCCGTTGGAACCGAGCGTAGCCACAGCTTGTTGTGGTTGTGGGGGAGTTTCGGAGACAGCTTTTTGATGGAAGAACATGCTCTTTTGGGGCATTGGGAGGAGAAAGGAACACAGGAATGCCAGGGACACAGAGGCGAGGGTAATGGCGTTGAGATGGAAGTAGGATACACCTGCCAAGGAAACCAGCAGCTGTCCCAGCACTGCAGCAACTGTGGCCGCAACAAGGGTGATACTCCTGCAATAGCTCGTCACTCTCTGATAGTGATCGGTGCTAACGACGCTGTAGATGTAGGCGTAATAGGCAACCTCGGTGGCTGTCACCATCCCGTAGAAGAATTCCATCACCTGCATGGCCAGCACGCCGTGAGCGAAGAGGAGCAGGAGCCACGTGACGATGTAGCTGATGCCCTGGAGGAGGAGGACGGGCTTGTAGCGCAGGTAGTCTGTAATCAGGAAGACTGGGAGCAGGAGTGCGAGGTAGGAGTATGTCCAAACGGGGAAAATCTGGTTGGTAACCTAGAGAAGAAATCTGTGTAATTCCTCGTTGGGAAAATAAGCTCATTTATTTTAAATGGCTTTACAGAAGGGAAGAAGAATTCATAATATACACAACCATGCTGGTCTGAAGCACCATGAGTGTGTTGAACATGCTACTGAATTTTAAATTTTAGAAACCCTGTTATACGTTTTGAGTCTTTTACTTATGCCACCTGCAGCGAATTGTAACCTTCCCAAGCTGGTTATAGTTTTGCCTTTTTTTTTTTTTCCCTCACCTTGTCTGTCTTTAAAGACTTTGTTTAAAATTTTACTTTTGATTTTTTTTGGTGCTCCATGTAAAAGAAAAGGTAGAATAAAGCCATACCTCATCTATTGTCAGATTTTTATCTGGTCCTGTCAGATAAGGGGTTAGAAAAGGTTCTGATGGCTTCATCATGTAGAAGAATCCATAGAGGCAGAGGACCAGGGTGGGGAAAGTCCAATTGTCGCTTTCTTCTTGCTTCCAGCAGCCCATGATTCATGCAGCAAAGCTGGGGAGGAAGTCTGTTAGAAAGATGACACTGCCCATGCAAGCACAAAGATATGTTGTAATTGTAACTTCTATTTTGTGGTTTCTAATGCAGAGGAGTGTCCTTTAGAGGTTGGCAACTGGAAAGCATTTTTCTTCACTTGGAGTGAAAAGCTTTCTGTATATACATCTGCTGTTTATCTCCTTGTAGGCAGGATATAAAGAATGATTTGGAAGATCTTTGAATGGGAGACAAATTATATCGTCATTCATTCTGCACTGGCCAAGCTAATCACTGGGGAAGCCTTCGTTCATCTAGGAAGGCTTTTTCTTTTTCCTGCAGATTGCTGAGCACTGAGATGCCCCCCAAGCACCATGTTGATTAACAAGCATCTAGTTCACAATCACTGTTGTTCTCCTTGGCCTCGTAGATGTGTGTGGCTTTTCTGTTACGGAGAGCTAGAGCCTAGCAAATGAGTCACTAATAGATACAGAAAGGATATCAGGCCAGATCCTCAGCTGGAATTAATTGCTTCAGACTCATCAGATGTCCAGTTTGGATGTAGGCCTTCTATATTCAGTCTATAAAAAAAACTTTTGTGGTTACTAAAAGTCATAGTTCACATTAAAATGAAATGAAGCAGATATTTGGGCTCTTTTCTCTAGCTGAGGCTTATGGAATAAATTAAATCTTGGTGCAACTCTTCTGGAGAGAGCCCAAGAGGTATCAAAATGGATATGATGGGGGGCATGCAGAGGGAACAGTGTAGGTTATACTCCATAGTCGTGTTGGTGTAGGCAATACCAGGAATCTAAACTTGCAGGGTTTATCTTCTGGAGCCCTCTGGACTGTTCCTGTTGCCAGCTGGTCTTGTTGTTGCTCTGCAGATGTCCATCTACTTCCTGGGAACTCTTTTCAGGCAAAATACTGTTTTAATTTTAAAACAGTATTTTTGGGGGCCGTGTTTTTCCTCAACATTTTAAAGATGAGTTAAGATCTACCCCAAAATAAACGTTCATGTAGCTGTTGACTGCATCGCTCCCGCTTGGTTGGGTGAAGGCTTCTCTTGTTAGGGTACAAAGATACCCGGGATGAGATATATCAAGTATGAGATAGCAAGTGTTCTGCATCTCTTAGAAGTTCATACCATGAACACGTTTTGCTAATGATACACGAAGAAAAGGTTCAGATCAAAAGGGACTTGAATTATTTCATTTTATGCTGTAACTTCTGAAACTCCTGACATTACAGGATTTACAGCAGAAATGAATTTAGCTGTACGTCAACGCTGCAGCCTGAACCACTAGAGGGCAAGATGACCTCAGCAAAAGAAAAATGTGACTGGGACACATTCAGAGCACTCAAGGAAAGGCATTTCTGCCCCTCCTTCGTTCCCTGTTGCAATGGCTTCTGCTGCAAACAGGGAGGTGGCGAAGACTAGTTTTGGCCCTGCCTAGGATCCTTCTTGCCTAGTCACCAAAACATCCTCACTATCCTTTCACATGATGATCATCAATGCCTTATGGCACCCTAATGCCGTAGGAACACTTACTGTGCTACTGAAAGGCTCGGAGACAGGCACTAAGAAGAGGGTGGTGAAGGGCATCTCCAGCACTTTAACCTCCATCAGAGGTCTGTATTAGCTCTGTGATTTAACCAGGTTGCATTTTTCCCTTGCCAGATTAGATTCTCAGGTTACATCTGCTACTGTCTCTTTTGGGTCTTGCTGTGCTCATTACAGCAGGCAGGCTGTGTGGAGTGAAAGCGGCAGGTTTCAGGGACCCTTTCAAAATATCCCATGTCTTGGATGCAAGTGGGACACGGACAGATTTCTAGGGAGGCTGGAGGCTACTATGTGCCCAGGGGCTCAGAGAGCACATGCGCTGCTTGGGGTTAGACACAGCTCTTTTCTGGAGATTTACTAGCGGAGGCACCTGTGCTAGACTGGCAGATATTTGAGATGAGAAGTTTCCCACCTGATTTGAGCAGCTGAGCCAAGAGATGCAGTGGTCTGAGGCTGTGAGGGTGTGCAGGGGCAGCCTGCTCTGCCCCTGGGGAGCCAGGAGGTGGGCGATAACCTAACTGCAGTTATTGCCCTAGGTTATTGCCCTAACTGCAGCACTGCCGTATCAAAGGGCTCTGCTCTGCTCGAGCTCAGCTCTGCTGGCCATCACTATCATTGTCACTTTCTGCATTTATAACCACAAACGTTTGACAGTGAGATCTGTACCTCGGTGCTGAAGCGGAAGGCAGCCAAATTTTTCCCCTTTGTTCACCCTTTAGGATCATTTTTTTTTTCTTTTATTAACTAGGTTTTTCTTCTCTTGGAGAGATGGTGGGATGCCTTGGTGTCCCTCTGTGGAAAAATTTGTTTCTTGTTTTCCCTGCATGCTGCATCAATTCTTACTTAGTGCCAGAGCCACCCACTCTTCTCCCACACAGCATCACTTAGCCCCCAGTTCCCCCCGGACTGCTCTTTTCTCTCCTCCCTCTTTCCATGTTGCTGCAGGATTTCTGAAGCCCGTATGTAACCGTACCTTGTCTGCTTGAGCTCCTCCTTTCCCACTTCCACGGATAATGTCCTCTTGTAGTATCTCCAGTCTCTTCTGGCTGTCCTCTCTGTATTGCAGCTACTGGACTGTATTTATTTTTCGTGCTTTTCCTGTTCTTCTGGTATTTCAACTTGTTCTAATGACACCTCCTTTGAAAGCATTTCCAGCTGGCTCACTTTCAGCACCCTTAAAGGAACAGCCAGACAGTCCTGGCCTGTTCTTGCCCAAAGGCAGCCATAAATCAATTCTGACACTGTGGTTTGATGCTTGACTGGCACAAAAGCAATAGAGCTAATCCTGTTCCAAAGATTTTTGGATCTATTTGGCAGGGTATATGGCTTAGGAAATTGCTCCATATTAAGTATGGAACAGTAATGACATAAACAAGGGAGAGCAAATGCCAGTGTTATAAGGTTTAAATGTTTACTCAATAAATACCTTGTTTTGTGACATTCTGTCAGCTTTAAAAACTAAAATGCTCTGCTTCTGTTTTGCTCTTGCTTATTAGCAGACTTCTCACATCTTTGGCTTAGGAAAAGGTCTCACGGCCTACTGAAGATGGAGATGATCCTATAGTCATCTGTGGAAGTTCCTGTGGGATACAAAACAGTGAAGAGGGCAATTTGGAATGCACAGATATGCACAGAAAGTGTGTACCTCGGAACTCAGATCTTGTCCCCACCTCCCTGCTTCCAACATAAAGGTCTGGAATGAGGGATATGATAATTTCTTAGGAATCTGGCCAGTTGTTGTGGTTTAACCCGGCCAGCAGCTAAACACCACACAGCCGTTCGCTCACCCTCCCCCCTCCCTCTCTGGGATGGGGGAGCGAAGTGGAAAAGTGAAACGAGAGTTGAGATAGAGACAGTTTATTAAGATAGAAAACAATAATAATAATAATAATAGTATGTATGAAACAAGTGATGCACAATGCAATTGCTCACCACCCGCTGACCGATGCCCAGTCTATCCCGAGCAGCCGGCCCCCCCACCCCAGCTAGCCACCCCTATATATTGTTTAGCATGACGCCAGATGGTATGGAATACTCCTTTGGCCAGTTTGGGTCAGCTGTCGTGGGTCTGTCCCCTCCCAGCTCCTGCTGCACCCCCAGCCTGCCCGCTGGCAGGACAGAGCAAGGAGCTGAAGAGTCCTTGGCTTGGTACAAGCACTGCTCTGCAACAACCAAAACATCGGCATGTTATCAGCATTCTTCCCATCCTAATCCAAAACACAGCACTCTACCAGCTACTAGGAGGAAAATTAACCCTGTCCTAACTGAAACCAGGACACCAGTACAATAGGAAAGTGATCGAGGCAGCTTAGCAGTAACTTTAGATTGGGAGAAATATGCATGAATAAGAAAAATAGAAGATTTTTCCTACAGGTCAGTAGTATGCCTTCAGCTGTGGTTTCAGCCTGGCCACGTTTTAGCAATGTTTTTGCCTTCTCAACACTCAAAGTTTTGGGATTAGTGATGTTACCAAAGTGATCCCTGCGTACTGCCTTTATCAACCATAAATCCATGAACCACAAATCCATCTAATTCCTCTTGGGACGCTGCTGTGCGCTGTGGATGAGCTTTAGCGAACGTATGTGAAACTGATGTGTGAAAAGGATGCGATAATTCCTTCTGGCACTTTCCCAGCCATCAGACACTCTCTGGCACTTATTCCAGAGCTATCATGCTCTAATTCTCTGCACAGTTAATTGAATCTATAGCAATAGGAAATGACAGCTCATTTGAGTCTGTATACCTGCATTTGATTTTGTTCTCAGGGACTCTTGCTAAAATGCAGAGAAACTGTTGAAGCGCATAGTGTTACTCTGGGTTTGTATTGACTTGACTGAGGTAAGGATCTAACTCAAACTTCTTGAAACAAACAAACAATCAAAAGCTGTTTTTCCTGTAGTGTAATAATGAGAGGATGATTTCAGTGCCTTCCAGTTAATGTATTTTTTTTTTTTTTTTTTTTTTTTTTTTTTTTTTTTTTCCTGCCCTCAGATCCTCGTTCATCCTCTATTAGCTTTTTTTTAATCACTCCATAGTCCATGTTCTTTGCGCCTAGGAGTCACCCCTCTTCAGTGATTCATATCTGAATGCCAAATGGAAGATAGTTAAAATGCAATGGCCTTGTGTAAGTATTGGGTCAATTTAGGCCCTGTGTTATAAGCTGCCTGCTGCAGAGCTTGATCGCTGGGTTTGAAGGGGAGTGTGCTCTTTATGCAGAGTTTGAACATAGTCTGGTTGGAAGCAAATGTTCTGCTTAGGCGGATGGGCTGGGGGATATATTCATAGCTGGCATCCAAATTACCTTTCCTGGGGAAAGGAAAGACTTGAAGGTCTAGAGAAAAAGTGAGTTTTGAGAGTTTATCTCAGAGTTTAAACAACGTGAGCTGTAATGCATCAAGGAGATGGGAAAATGCTGGGAAGGGAAGGGAAAGAGAAGGCAGTAAGTGAACAAGGCTGCAAAACTCTCTCTCCAGGGCTTGATCCTGGCACTGCTATCTCTGGTGCTTCACAGGGCTGCATCGAGGCTTGAGAGCCTCACCTCAGCTCAGAGAGGTGTCTCTCTCAAGGTGGGGCTGCCAGCTCTGTCTCTGACTTTCTGGTTGAATGCTGGCTTAGGCACAAACTTCCAGCTCCCAAATCACACCTGTTTCTTGACATCAGCCTAGCACAGAAGAACATACTTTGCAAATCAAACTGAAGGCTTATACCTTTTGGAGAACGTGTATTAAGCTGCCTTTAAAGAGTGATAGCAAAGAAAGTTTAGTGTGGCCAATACTAGAAATTTTTCTCAGAAAAGAAAATGGCATCCATGGTGGTCAAATAGCATCCATGCACAGAAAGACCATGGTGTCAGTTATGAAGATTAAACTACCTCTGTTGGTTTCCTTAGACCCAGGAGTATTTACAGGGCAAGTTCACTTTTTGATTTATGAACACACATCATCTGTTCTTGTATGTTCAGTACCTGTTTGGGGAATGAGCTCCTGTTCACGATCTGGGTATGAGCCCCGCTGTGTGCAGGTGAGGGTTTCCATGACTCACCTCTCAGCTGAGCTGCTGAAGCATCTTGCTGGTCTTGAACACTTTTCATTTGAGACATTTAAATGCTTATGCAAAGTCCAGTTTAGAATATTCAGCTAGAAAGTACTGAGTGACACTTCTATTTGGCTAGAAAGTACTTGCCCTAAGGAGTAAGTCAGAAAATATGTTCAATCAAGCCAATATTTCAGGTACTTTAGTCTAAATGTGGAACAATTCCTTACTAAAAGGAATGATGTGACATTGTTTTTCACTGCACTGCTACTTAAGAGGCTAATGCCCTTCATTTTTTTATTTGTTCTAAATGCTTAATTAAGACAGGGCACTGGGGTAGTCACGCTTCGTATTCACGTGTCACCACAGTGCACGTCTGTTTACACCACACGGTAGTGGCTGGTGGTAGCGGTGCAGTATCTGGAACGGAGAGCATCGTTGCTCTGGGTCATTGGGAGGTTCATTTTCCTTCTCCCAGGCACCATTTTAGTGGTTGCACACTGAGATGTTTGCATAACGAAGGCCTGCAGCTCTTGCTAGAACGTGCTACCAATGTAGCCTGGAGCATGTAGAGGTTTTGTGATGAGTTGGCTGACCTTTGCTTCCAGAGCCATGCTTTAGTTCCCTTTTAAATACTGTGCTGGGTTTGGAGGCTTTATCCTGTTAATTTATTGTTTTTGACCAGGGAAAGTGAACTTTAATATCTTTAGCTTTCTGGAAAATAAGTCACTGGTTATATTTTCTTTTTTTTTTTGGTTGCATTTTCATTGTTGAATTAAATGCAGGTGTCTGGTCAACACCTCCCTGTATATGAGAGGCTGGGAAAGTAGCACCCGAATAACAGTGGGTGTCATCATGGGATCACTGCTGAGACCTTACAGGGATGTATGGTATGCTTGTTTGCATTGCGGTGACCTGCAATGTGGCTCTCTGGTTTGCTCCCCATCTTTTGAGAAAGCCTGTCAGACTTTGAGGTTTCCCAGTAACAGCATCTCAGGTTGTCTGAGGACTGGGTTTGTTAGTTGGTCAATATCCCCCTTCTACTTTCTTGTTTACTCAGCACAGCAGTTTGCTTTTTGGCACAAAACGTGTTCTGGTCAGCTGCAGCTCTCAGCTGAGGGGTGGAAAGCGGTACAGTCCAGAGGAGCCACAGAACAGAGCTGGAAAATGTTCTAGCTTGTGAAGATATCTGCTGAGACTGTTCTGCTGCAAAATCAATTGGTCAGACTGATACTCTATGTGAACTTTGAGGTATCTTCCCCTTCTGCTTTATAGGCTTGAAAACGTTGGAAAGTTCAATTTTAACACTTTTAGCCTTAGTTTTTATGGTTCAAAACTATTTTTGAACAGTAAAAGCAAGTTTAATAGATGATAAAACTTCCAGGCTTGAGGAAAAAACCAAAAACTTTTATGTATGTTCACTATCTTTCTACAAGGCACTAACAGACCTAACAGCACATTAATTTCTGTTGTAGTTATACCAATAACAAAGTACTGTCTTGAAATACTTAAAACAGGGAACCAAAATCCAAAACTAGTGTGATCTAAAGCCTACTGGAATTTGAAGAAAGACTACCTCTTGTCTTCAATGAATGTTACAGTAAGGTAGAAAGGCTTGCAGAAGCGTGAGTTATGTCTCAAGGAGTTCCTTTTGTTTTCCTTATACTTTCCTTCCAGGTCAGTGGAGGATGAGAACTACTTTGTCAGTGGGATTCTCTGGGGCTTTATTTTACCTGGTGGTTATTGTATGTCTGAAGCTGACCTTTTTTATAAGTAGTGGCTGTTGGTGGGTGTACTGTGCTCTTTTTCCTCTGCCCCACACACAGTATGTCTCAGCTCTTCCAATGGCTGGAAGCCATTAGTGTTTCAAGGAAAAAACAGTGGTTTAATGGTATTCATGGATGAGACAGGATAAATGCTCCCAGTGAGAGAAAATGGTTGAATTTTTGCTGTAACTGCAAAGCTATCTTTCACCGTCACGTTAAGGTTGTCAGTGAGGTTCACAAGTTGGCTTTGAGCTCTTTGCTTCTGAAAAAAAAAAAAAAAAAAAAAAAAAAAGTTTTTTAGAGAAACATCTTGCTGTGGCTTATTAGAGAATTTTGCTCAATACTTCCTTGATATGAACTACATGTTACACTTAAGAATGAGAAGACCATTTTCATAAAATACTAAATGCTTTAATAGTTATGGCCTATTTTTCCTATCAGTGCCAACCACAGATCACTCTTGTGAAGCTGTGAGCTCCACATGACCAATGAGATAGCCAAGGTCCGTGGCATAACTTGGGTCCAAAAAAGTTGATTAAGCACGTAGTCTGTGGCTATAAAGAGTTGTGCTAACTCTCACTTATTTTTGATAGAAATGCAAAACCTCATTTTTACTTCAGTTTGATAATAGTTCAATAATTGTTCAATGTTGTAATAAAGAAGAAATCATACTTTTAGGAGTTCAGAGAGAGAATAATAGCATCTATTAAGCTTCACCTTTTAGAATTTGGAGGACACTTCAGTCATTCATGAACGTGTGCAATATGCAAATCCCAGCACCAAAAAAAAAAATATATCTCCCGGGAGGATCTCTGCTTGATGGCTGGACCTTGTAACTTTGCCATCACTATTTTTTTCTATAGTTTAGTTCAGTGCACTTTTAACTTGTTTTAGTCTTTGCTTGCTTTCTTCATCTTCAGTTAAGTAACAAAAAGGAAACAATATATAGGTCAAACAAATCTCACTTTTAGTGACTAATGGTGACTTGCTGTGGATTGCCAAAGAGAGATGGGAGGAAAAACTTGAGAGGATTTCTAAGTAACTTTCCATGTTGAAATATTGCTTTGGGGAGTGTTCCTTTGTACACTTGACGTGTTTATCCTATGAACCTCCTACTACTGGCAGTTTTTGCCCTGTTGTCATGGACGGACATCTTGTTTCAGAGTAAAAATTTGCATTTTCATAACTTGGGTAAGAAATTTCACCTCCGCTCTATCCCTTCCCCCTCCCCTCAAGGTTCATCTCATTACAGACACTGAGAGAGTTTGAGTCATTGCAACTGCCCAGGTAGTGTGAAGTCCTGTGGGAAGAACATTTATGTCTAGACAAGTGCACATAACTAGCTGGATGCTTCATTTAATGTTACATGTCTAATGATATTTGAGAGATACTTAACGTAAACCACATATGCATCAGGCTGCTAGCATTTGATTGAAAGTAAGAGTTCTTTTACTGCAAGTGTCCTGGATTCTTTTAATACTTTGACTCCATGCCAGTTCAGAAGGGTTTGGATAACAGAGTCATCAAACACTCGCAGTGAAACATATTAGGGAGGCATTTTTTTTCCCAGCAAAGTGTTAATTTTTTTGTCCCTTTAAAAAATAATGATTTTTTTTACATGATCCAAGATTTTCTCTGTGAATAGCTAAGGTTCAGAAAAGGAGTTTTAAGGGTATATGAGGGTAATCAAGACGGTTGTGTTATGCAAAGGAATCTGTAAGAGTCAAGGTAGAAGGACCTACAGCTGTTGTTTCCTTGGAATAAAAGCAGGACTCTTGGACAGATGTAAGTCCAACCCAGCTGTTTTTGGCAACTACAGTTTAAACCTCCCCCTAGGAAAGTCCCCCATAATGTAACTCTGCGCTGCTGGAAAGCTACAGTGACTGCAGCACTTGAGAAGGGCAGTGCCAATGCTCATATTACAGCCAATAAATTGTGTTAACTAATATCTATTAAACACAAACATGGTTGTCTTTTTTTTCCCTGTTTAGCAATCCAAAGCAAGCATGTGTTTCTGGATAGTTTTAAGCTAGTCTTCCAGTAATACATGACAATTGTCAAATGTACTAAGTAGCCCAGAGCGATCAAGTGCCTTAAATGTCAAGTCTGGTTTAGTAAAACCTTCAGTCGTTGAGTTCTAGGTCAGCCTCAAACTTTACCACTTCACATTACTTGGTTCTTCCTTATATATTCTTTTTAGTTTGTTTTGCATTTTTTTAATGTCAACTTGAGTAAGAAAACACAGATGCTTTACGTTTTCTAAAATATATATATAAAAAAGATGCTTTACATTTTCTAAAATATTTTCTAATTTTTAAACAAAACAATCACTGTTTCACTGGAATTTATGAATACCTTCAGCCCACCTAAAAATTCACTTATAATTACATTGAGCGATTTATAATTACATTAAGAGCGATTTTTTTTTTTTTTTTGCCCATTTCTATTCCTGTCTACAAATTGCCAAAATCTGGAAAATGTCACTGTCTCCCTTTCGTAATTGCCACGGCATAATATGCTTTTCTACTTTGAGTTAAATATTTTTAAGTGCAATCACTTATTTGTTAATACCGGAAGGCAACATGATATTCAGGCTGTGGATTCAGGTCAGAGGTTCATTTCTCCCACCAGGCATATAATTTCTCTGTAATTGCATCTAACAAATGTCTTCCAATAGTATTTCTATATCTGTTCCTCACAAGGTGCAACATATAATTAGTGAAAATTAATTTCCTCCTTCAGAGAGGGATTTTTGTTAATCAGTCATGCAAGTGCTGAAGTGAATGAAATCACTGTATTGCATCACAGTAATGCCAGAGGTATTGAGCAAGTAATGTGTGGAACTTTTATGCTTGGGTTTTATTGTGCATCTCATCACCAGGGATTATGCAATGACTAAATCCCCTGGTTTGGCCCTGTTCCTTTGAACTGGTGCCTTCTCCTGTCCTTTGCTCTGCCCTAAACAATTGGAAATTACAGAAGGGGATTTCCCTTTAGTGCTCTTTTTCCCTAGTTGATCAGCTGTGTTGCTATAATTCTTTATTTTCAGCGGTCTGGCCAAAAGCAGTAATATTAATAAAACAACTCTTTGTGAAGACAGTTTAAAATATTTTTTTTTTTTAAAAAAAAGGTATTTTTCAATGTAAATAAAAATTGGCAATGTGATTCTCATTGTAGGCAACAGGTAAAGATATTATAGGCAGTGTCTAACATCAAGGTAGGTAAGAGATTTAAAAAATAAAATTGTTTACTATTAAACCTAAACCCATAAAGAAGTCACTATAAACTGTAGTGTATCAATCAGTGATTATAGAGTCCCTCCTCTGTGTCTCTCTTCAGAAGTTAGCAGTATGTTTTAAGCCTCACATCCACATGACTCTTCTGGGTACTCATAGAACCACAGGTTAAGTATATCACCATTGTGGGCCCATATTTTCAAAAAAAATTCCAGCAGTTTTCCAAATCATAAGCAGTTCTGAATTAGTTGTGTGTATACAGCTTCTCATATGCAGTTTCCCCTGAAGTGTCCTCTTCTTTTACAGCTCTAACTCAACTGCTCTACAGCGTTACTACCTAGTCTGTGTTACTTCAGCTCTTAAAATACATACAGTAGGGGTGTGGTCTGTTCTCCAACTTCAACCTCTGGAACAAAAGCAGGGGAGTTTTAAGAGACTGAAAACTTTATGGATCCATGCTTTGGCATTTTGTCTTATGCAAGTGTATCAACAGGGAGGGAGAGCTGGGATGTGATAGGGGCTAATGAGGGATCAAGAAGAGAAAGGGAAGCTTTTCAACTTGTAACAAAGGAAGTGTCAGGAAGAGACAAGAAACTAAAAGAAGAAATACAGTTAGTCATGACAGAAATATCAAGTGGGAAAACTAACAATAATAGTGGCTTGACTGTGGCTTGGGGAGGAACCCAAATTAAAGATCACGATCAGGGCAGTATAGTGTCCAGTTAAGTTTGGAACATCTCCAAGGCTATTCAAACTGGGCTTTCACATCCGCTCTGGGCCCTGTCCCAGTACTTCACCACCATTGGTGTGAAGAGAATTTTTCAGTGTCTGATGCAAATTTTCCTTCTCACAACTTGTGGTGGTTGGTTCTTGTGCCTTTTTCCACGCCTCTCTGAGGAGACTTAGGGTAAAGGCCTCCCCACGCAGCCTTGTTGGGGGAGCAGCGGCCTGGACAAGCAGTCACCCTCCCCTCATCCATTGGGAATCATAACTTTCTTTGAACATGAAAGCACACCTCCCTCCCCCCCCCTTTCTTTTTCCCTTTTTGTTTGCATTATCAGGTTGTAAAGACAGATAAGATATGCTTGCGAGTCAGGACTTACCAGGCAACTTTCTCCAGCCATTTGCTTTACAGCTTCTGTTGATTTTTAACTATGTGCAAATAAATTGAGGGTACTTTGTACACATTAAATACAAACAAAGTGAAATTTTCTCCTGAAGCTGAGGCCCTTATGATGGCATTTGTTTTAAATCTTAATCTAATTTCCTAAATCAAATAAAGTTTGCCATGAAAGGAGTACCATGAGCAGCAGTTGCCTGTGACACTAGGCACAACACCAGTGAAGGGCTCTGACGGGAACCAGAGGTGTGATGGAAACTGCCTGAGGGCAGAAGCATGGGGAGAACGTTAGCTGGATTATGTCATTGCTCTGGTGTCCAAACTGCTTGTTCTTAATCAGGATTAGGTAGGAGTGTTAAAGATCTGGTGAAAAGACTGTGTCCAAAAAGCACTGTTTGGGAAGGAAATACAGCTGTAGAGTCAGAAGGGAGACTTGAGGTGCAAGGCTACTTCCATCTAGGTGATGGTATCAGTAATAACGTGTTAAGCTGAAGTGGCCTAGGTAATGGTGTCAGATGCACTGAATTTGGGTGGGGTGGGGGGGGGAACAGATTTGGCACAAATGAGGAAAAAGGAATTTAGGGCGAGTTGTTTACTTGGGAAGAGTTTAGGTAGAGGAAGGAGATGCAGGAGCGATGAAAGGGTGGGTTCGAGAAAAGATTAAAAATAAAAAAAATAAAAAAATGGAATAAGGTAGGAAATGAGTTGGAGAAGAAGGAATGGGATGGTCTTATGCCAGGAGGAGTACAGCCGCTTCAAGGCAGTGGTGATGCTGTCCTGTGATCCTAAGACCCCAGAGAAACTGGGGGCAGACCCTGCAGACAACCCACTGGACTATCCACCAGGACTGTCTGAAAGGTGGCATGAAAGGCTGGAGTAAGAAGAAAACTAGTAAGACTTGCTTGGAAACTTGTAAAGAAGGATAGGTTTGTACTTCATCACTCAGTGCAGGAGGAAGGGCAGCAGAACTGCAATTTAATTCTTTTTTATAATAATGTAATTCTTACTTTATTACATTATTATAAAATAAGAATAACTAGTATGTATTAATGTTAATGTATTAATACTGTTAATAGGTAATAAAATTGCAACTCAGTACTACTTAGTGATACAATTGAGTAGTATTGTGTAGTAATATTGTCTAATAGCAATGTTTTTATTAGCCAAAATGTCATTTTTCTTTTTAAGATGTCCTGCCTGATCAATA
Organism: Nettapus auritus; assembly: GCA_011076525.1. Lineage (NCBI taxonomy): Eukaryota > Metazoa > Chordata > Aves > Anseriformes > Anatidae > Nettapus > Nettapus auritus. The sequence continues at coordinate 3,279,405 of CM021773.1, read as the reverse complement.
AATGTTATAGTCCTGATCAGTAATATCTTGAGTATCCAATCTAAAGGGAGAAGAGTTGGACTTAAGGGATAACAAGTATGTTATCAATACAGGAGACAACCTGATCTTTTTAGAAGGCTTTGCTAGCAATTTTTTAAACTATTGTTTGCCTAGTGCTTTTGATGATTGTGATGCTAGTCTATGGAGAAGAATGTATAGTTGCTATCTCAACAATCTTAGAAAATTCTCTTTCCAAAGTAGATGGACACCTTACTAGTATCAATGCTAGAGTGGAATGGGAGGGTGGAAGCGGATGAATGAGAGTTGATAACCTAATGCCTAATTTTCATATCTTCTTGTTGCTTGACAGAAACTGGGTGGCATGCCTTTCTCCTTTAAAAATAAATAAATGAAAAATCCCAGGCTGTCGCTGGACAACCAGTAAAAAAAAAAAAGAAAAAAAGAAAAAAGAAAAAATGGTGTCAGTGGGGAAAACAGAGAATTGTTCATTGCTATTGTTCATTAATTTTGTTCATTAATTGTTCATTAATACCTGCCAGTCTAGAAATAAGTGATCCATAAATAAGCTACATTTATGGAAAGCAAAAAGTTATCAGCAGTACACAAAGAATAGAGGGTATGTCATTCTGAACAGTTTCTGACCACGTCCTTGAGCTCTAACTTAAGAGAAGTTACTTAAAGCTCAGGTTACTCTATAACCACCTGGAACTGGTAACAGCTCCTGTGTACAGCAGCAGAACAGGACTTGGCCTGCAGCCGTCACATTCGTTATATGGGGGTCTCTGAATGGTACTGGAAATAGCAGCCTTCAGTAGCAGCTCAAACAGTGCACTTGGTGCGATGACATGACATAACCTCTCTGCAAGGGTTTCTTCTGAGCCATGAGAGGCCCTTTTAAGACTGTGTGTGTTTTAGCTGCATGTTCAGGAGTAACAATATTTGGGTGCAGTATGGCATGGGGAGCAAACAAGATAACCGTGGCTTATGAGGCAGCATCAATGCATTTGGAACAGTATAGAGTCTGTTTCTAATGAAGTGGTTCAGATGTGTAACGAACAGGCAAAAAGTGATGACAGTGAGAAGAAACTCTAAACAAAACCCATTTCCATGAATGCTTGGCCCATGTGGGCCCCGCCAGTATTACAATCTACAGCTCGCAAAGCAGTCATCTGGAAAGTCTGATGTTACTGTGTTGGCCAACCAGTAAATATTCATATAGTCTTTTGGCATCATTAAAGATAGTTACCCAGTTTCTAAGAGGATACCATAGTGAAATGAATCTGTCTGGGCTAGGCCCACCTCCCTCTACCCCCACAATGCGCTTATTAAAATAGAGCACTGCAAAGACAGCTTCAGTAGGTTACCTACATTTGACTTTCCTCATTTCACAACCCACACTCCTACCCCTAAAAATACATGTTTCACCCACAGAACCATTACCTCACAACCTTTTATTTCCTTTTCTTTTTGGCTAAATCTTCTAACCTACTTTAAACAACAACAACAAAAAAATTTCCCCAGCACGCTGCTATCTCCGGTTATAGCACCAGGAAGGAGCACTGAGGTTGTACTGGGCATGATGGAATTTGCCGTGGGGAAACCCAGTGATGATAGTGGAACCCGCCCGCGTGTGAATTCCCGTGGCTCCCGCTGCGGCTTTATAAGCAGGTGGAGGAGAGGCAAGCTTGGCAGGACAGGCAGGCGGTGAAAGAGCACTCACTGGAGCACAGCTGCTGCTTAGAGTGAAAATGTCTGGCTTCAGCACAAAGAGCTTGGTCCTGGCTTCTCTGCTTGGGCTCCTGTTGCTGCTGCTGTGCAGCACCTCCCAAGGTGAGTGTGCTCAGGCACTCCGCCCTAGGATGCAGTTCTTGGGCTGCTTTGCACCATGCCAGCCACACCAGGGTGTGCATGCTGGCCACAGGATGACGGAGAAGGGGATTAATTCGGCAAAGTACACTGCCTAATCCTCCCTCTCTGTTGAAGGGGAGCTGGATAGCTGGGGTGGGGGTAGCTAGACAGCATGGAAATGTGATCCAAATAAGTTTTTGTTAACTTTTTCTTTCCTTAATTCCAGCACAAAGCAACCAGGACTGCTGTCTGTCTTATACCAAAGCCCGTCTGCCTCGGTGGGCCATTAAGGGTTATACGGAACAGCTCTCCGGCGAAGTCTGCGATATTGATGCGATCATGTAGGTTACTTTTCAGATGATCCTGTTTTTCTGACTGTCATGTATTAACCTTAGGATGCCTATTGGGGCAGGATCAATTATTTGAATGCTAGAAGTGTGATTTTTCCTTTTTTTTTTTTTTTTTTTTTTTTCCCCAAAAGTCCATTTAACTAAATAAATTGCACATAGTGATAGTATAGAAAATATCCAACCAGTAGTTGATAGAGACTACTAACTCATAGGACAGCTTTACAATCTATGTAACAGATTTGCTTAGGAATCACCTGTGCATACAAGGATGTGCTTAATCTCCAGCTGAGGGTACCTAGTCAACACAGGGTGTTTCCTTGCCAAAACTTGTTCACAGACACACAAACCATGTAACACAAAAATGAGACTTTTCTTAATTCACAGAGATCATAATTTTTCACATGAGGTTTTAGCCCCCCAAACAATCTCTCACCTTAGCGTAACAGCAACAGTTTTCTTTAGTCTTACGTGTTATTTTTTGCACCAAGTGACAAGTTCTTTGTCTCAATAGTTACAACAAACTGAACATTTCATGGTGCAAGAAATGGCTCCTGAGACTGAAGCTATTACATTTAAGCTTCATTGGGTTATCATTATTATTATTTTTGTATAGTATTTGAAGGGGTTGTGGAGCATCCTATATTGAACTGGCATTTACAAAAGCAGTTGCTATTCTTCGTTATGTAGAGTAATTATGATGTATGCTTTTGATTAAATGCAGCTTCACAGTACTTACTAGCAGGGATTTCTAATGATTATTTACTGATCTCTTTATCATTATTTCTTTTCCAGTTTCCACACCTTCAGTGGACTGAAAGCCTGCGTAAACCCTAAGGATGTCTGGGTGAAGAAGCACCTTCTTTTCCTGAGGTAAGAATCTAAAAACTAAGTTGATGAAAACAGAGCATGTATAAAATTTCTTCTCTTACATCTCCTGAAGGCAGCTTCTGATGGCAATTCCGAACTGATTTTTCTTTCCATCTCCTGTCAGACATGGCTACTTCTTTTTAAGAGTCCTCTCAGGGACAATCATGTCACATGCCCCTTTTTCTACCTGACCTGTTCTCTCAGCAGGTGCTATATCTTGGAGAGAGTAAAGTGTATTTGATCTGAGTCTGAGGTGATTATTTGTGTTCTCTTGTTCTTTTAAACAGCCACAAGCTAAAGAAGATGTCAATGTGATATGGTTTCCAGCAGGGAACTAAACGCAGTCACGGCTGAAGAACCACTAGGTTCAACCTCTTGGTTGAGATCGTCGTCTTGTACACTGTTGTGTGCTTACTCACCACCATCTCTGGCTTCTTTGGAACCGTTGAACTTCTTGTTGATTCATATTGCATCACTGTTTTGCTTGAATTAAGCATTTTGTTAAAGTTTCTATGTTTACTGGTGTATTACTAATATGATATGAGTACTGTTTAGTAAAGAGTACCTTAAGCTGTTGTACAGAATATGAATTGTATTAGGTTTATTGCATAGTATTTTTGTGTTGCTCAGCATGTGTAAACCTTTGTAAAGGATATTTATTCTATTTTGTTACTTCTCTAGCATTTTCTTGTCCCAAAATGTTCCTTTTAACTGTAGTTAGCATTATAATACTTTTCGAACAACTGTTAAAGCCTGCTTGTGGAAAAAAATGGAAACAGGAGTTAAAAATAAATGTTAAAAATTGCTCTCTGTGTGGTATGTTTGTTTTTGTAATTGAAAAAGGTGACTTTCCCTCAAAATACATTCATTTGCTCATGAGCCCCAGCTGAAATGACTACTTAAGTGTAATAACCCCTGATAAAGCCAGTGTCCACCTGGTTGTCTTTGTTTGCCAGGTGGGTAGCTGTGAACTCTGTAGGATATAATTCCTTCCTCTTACCCAGATGGCAGCTATATAAGAAGCTTTTGCTTAACACGAAGACCTGGTTTAGCACAATCTCATCTTAATGAGACTGGAGGGAATTTCTCTTACTGGTTTCTCTGTCTGCTCAGGAGAAGTGTTATGCACATTGTTGCAGGGCAAGCTTCTAGCTCATCTGCTGACAAGGCTTATGATCATAGTAAGTGTCTGCCCTCAACTTAGTCATCTCTAGAGGAGGAATTTGCAGTGCTTTCCTTCCCTTTATGTGTTTCCTCAGGGTGGCTTTTAGCCTAATGAGGTTTTCCTGGTGCAGGATCTCTTGGTGGAGGTCTGCAGCCACTAGTGCAGTACAAATGATGCATGATAAAAGTAGTAGGTCTTCATGGAGTAGGTAGTGTGTGAGTGCTGGTGAATCAGGAAAGACTACTCGGCTCTCTAGCTGCTGTTATATGGCTTGGAGAATTCAGGGATGTGAGCAAGTAGGCTGTGTAGGTGTACTCTATGTCAGCACCAGAGTTTTGCAGATAAATCTATGCCTTCATTGGCTTTTGGTACCTTTTAGTCATGGAGATAGAAACATTAATTAAAATTTAATTTAAATTTAACTTCAAGATTATTTTAGTGTCCTTGAGAGAGGAGCTGAGAGATGTTCGGGAATGTAAGGCTGCTGATTCTGCTTTTAAAACTTGCCAGAATTTATGCAATCTGCTTTTGGGCCTGCAAATCTGGGAACCAGCGATTCTCTGTGGTGAAGGTCTGAAGGTGTGAGGTTAATTTGCTTAAGTTTCCAAGAGGTGGATTCCACATCCCTTACATTAAGGATATGAGGTAAGAACCTATCACCCTCCCAGAGAAGTAATTAATCAGTATGTTTCCTCGGAATTCCCAGAACTTCTGGACAGGACTGGGGCAAACCACAAAGCTCTGGGGTGGGCTCAAGGAGCATGTGGGCTAAGTAATGGGATAAGAGGAAAAAAGACTATTTGGTAGCTGCTAACAGAAAGGTAATTGTAGTGCCTGTCACCGATATGGCTGCCAAGGTTGATCTGGGGAAGGAGAGGGGATGTGGAGTGGGATTGATAGGAAGATGGCTATGGGCAGTGCAGCGGTGAAAGACAAGCTGCAGAGAGCTGTGGAGATATTAAGAACCAGTGCTGTATATGAATTTTGTTCAGAAAAGCTTGGCGTCCATGCTGGGTAATTCAAAGCAAAGGAGCAAAATAAAGTGAAATTTGACGTGAAATTCTGTGGGTGGCTCTTTGTAGTCACAAATTGGGACCATGAGTTTTGTATCGCTTCTGTAACTCCCCTTCCATCGAGTCAGCCATGGCTGTTTCCACAAAAACCCAGATGCTTTATCCACAGACCTGTACCGAGTGGGATTTTTTTTTAAGCTCGTTTCTTTGTAGTTGTACACGTATAGTTGTATAACTAATCTCATCGAAGGAAAAAAATCACCTGGAAATTGGTTCATATGCTCAATAACGCTGACTGATGAAGTGGTTAGGCAACTGGTAGGAAGTTCTATGCAAAAACAGCATGTCCTGTCATGAATTTCTGGGGATGCAAGCAGGCTTTATAAACAAGCATCTCCAAAATGATAAGGTCGGAGGCATATTTTTGTAAGTAGCCTTGAATCACCAGTAAAAGTTCTGACAGCTTTGAAAATGGTGACCATTTCATGAGACTGCCTTCTTTGGTAGGGTTGTTGCATCCATTCTGTATTTGTGTAGTTAAGTTTGTTTTTCCTTTATATCTTCAGCCCCCCAGCTTGTTTGCATTGCTGAACAATCTGAGGTGCAACATTAGACAGTCAGGAGACTTTTCCCTCCCCTTTATTAAAAAAAAAAAAAAAAAAAAAAGGCATTTTCTCTTGCAAAATGCTAAAAAAAGAATTTTTATACAGCTTGGAAATAATTTCGAGAAAGAGTGAGAGCTTTCCCATAAAAGTCTCAGCACAACTTCATACTGCAGTTCCAAACTTAACTGATTCTGCTGTGTTGAGACCATGTTTCAGTGATTCCTGTACCTGCTGGAGTATTATTATTGACTCTGTGCATGTGTTTACATTCTGTGTTTTTTCCTTAATTCCTTTTTTCCCCTATTTTCTCATGCCATCCCCAGTCAGTACATTATGGTGTTTTGTTAGTTTGGGATCTTTGTCAGAAAACATTCTCATCATGTGTGGAATCATATTTATTAATTTCCTAATGTTTCTTCTCCTACTCCAGCACAAACCAACTGTGACTGCTGCCTTTCTTACACACAGAGAAAAGTGCCTCCTAGGGCTCCTGCCGGTTACACAGAGCAGTTGTCAGAAGAACTGTGAAAATGTAATTACTACAGTGTAAATTATCGGTTTAAAGGAAGTTAGCAGAATTACCACTATTCGTTAGTATAGCCTGATGCATGACTGATGGGATCTCTTTCAGTTCTGCTCTTGGATCTGGTTTTGGCTAGTAGGAAAAAGTATTTAAATATTATACTGTCACATCCACATATAGTCCTGTGAATTTATCTCAGGGAAAAAATACACATAGAAAATGATGTGCAACAAGGAATGCATTAGTATGCTTAGTATGCTTAGTATGCATTTTTATCTTCTACTGCATATTGTGCATATGTTAAAAAAGCAGTGGGTGTTAATGAAAGGTAGCAAAGCTGCTGATGACAAAAACAACTTAGTATTGCACGGACGGTGATTTTCTAAGGAATTGTAAGCACTCTGCTGATTTCATCGTGCTGTTAAAATATAAAACCTGTCATATCTCAAGTGCTGGGCAAGTGCTAACAAGTTACTTGTTGAATTACTATTCTATTGATTGTAGCCTCTAACCATACGTTGAAGACACTGTTGTTTCTCATCTTTTATTTTTTTTTCCCCCACCCTCTACACAAAGTGCAGGTCGAAAAGCACTTGAATGTCCAAGAGAAATGGGTGAAGTCCTTCTCAGCCTGAGGTATGCATGCTTTGAGTATGTTATCTCACTGAAAACTGAGCATTACTGTGTGTGCTCAGTGACAATGATGCTTTTAGCCCTTTTGTAGGAGTTTGATAATTGGTTATTTTCAGTTATCAATGCCAGTGAGCCTGAGTGTTAACTGAACTCAACTTCTAAACAGGAATGAATTGTTCAGCTGTAATTTCATTGAGAAGTGAGTCAGGGAACCTGTGAACCTAGAAAGGCTTTAGACTTATGAACCTGTCACTTGATTTTAATGGCATACACCCAGCTGGATAAACTCCAAAACAAAACAGATGATCATTTGCTGATCACAGCTATGTTATGGCTCTGGCAGAGGTATCCCAAATACCGTGCTATAAGCAACATCCTTTCCCAAAATATAAATCATAAAAGCACTTTTTAGCTTTTGGACTAAAAGCAGTCACCGTGTATGGCGAGTTTACCAATCAATTGTAGTCGTACAAATTTACATAAACGCAAAACTAAGTTCTGTCCCTAAGATTTTGTGGTTACGCTGTTTCGGTAGACTTAGTGCACCCGTCCTAACTCTGCTAAAGGTTTTTAAACTGCTGTTTGTTTCTTGTGTGTTATTAATGCAGATAACTTCCAGTCAAAGTTAACCAAAAGTTGCTGGCATTAGATTAAAGTACGGTATACAACAAATATGCTGTGGCTGCTATTTCATATTAGGCATGGTGCTAATTAGGCTGTGGCTGCATGGTGCTAATTAGGCTGTGGCTGCTATAACATATTAACTCATGTAGCTACTGTAAGTCAAACCAGACACTTAATAATCTTTTGTCAAAAAGAGTTTCTTCTTACAGCATTATTCAAAGATTATGCGATCCTAGAAACACAATTAATGTAACGACAGGTGAAATTCAGAATACTGTATGCTTAAAAAGGAAATATATCACAGGAAATGTAGAATCTAAAATACTATTATTAATTGCTGTTAACAAATTTACAGCAGCATATCCACAATTTTGTTTATATGAATTCAGTTTAACTCCCCAAAATAAAATAACAATTTTGTTTGTAAGCATCCGTATCTACATTTCCATATTCCAGAAATATTGCTACTCATAACTTGGCATTGAAAACTCTTTTTTTAAAATATATTCTTTTTTGTTGCAAGGAGACAGTTGATAGTCCGGATTGAGATTCCTTGAAAAAACAGCGATACTGGATAGAGTGGCCACATACGGAATTATGCTGGGTATACTTGTATGTATGTGTATACCATGTATGTCCTATAGTGGAGGGCTTTTTACCTACCGTCACAGCTATATACACAAAAGTGAGGAAGAGAGGCATTGCGGATGGTAGATTTCCCTAGACTAATAGTGCCATCAAAGGTATATGAAAATCCAAATAGAAAGCACTACCTTCCTCTCAGAAGAGGTCACTGAAGTAAACGGGAGTTGAATTTGTATGGCTTCCTATTGTATAGTCTCTTACTTGGGTTCTGCTAAGACTGATTCCTTCCCAATTGTTAATATCAGAGAGCTGTCAAAGGAATGTATGAGAAGTAATCAGTAGGGTTCACTAAATAGATCATTAATTTCTACACATATAAATTTACTAATATTTCACTGAGACAAAGAGTTCAGGGTACTATGTTTAGTGAAAGTGTGTACGGAAGTGTATGAAACAGAGCACAAAGTATTTCTTATTTCTGATTCAACCTTTAGGTATGTTAGCAATGCAAGTTGTCTTTTCCTGTGGCCATGAGCCAAGGCAAAACAATTTTATGTGTAGGACAGTCTAGAACAATTTAATTTTCAATTTTACATCCCCCTCCTGCGTTTTCTGGATGAGAAATACTAATCAAAACAGAGATTGTTCTTGAAGGAACACTGCTTGCAAGGGGGTGAACTCTGTACCAAGAATTCACATAGCAAACACTGAAATGACAGTAGATAACATCATTAGGTATCAAGGAGAGAGGAACATAAGAAATTTGTAAATAGCTCTATACTCATAACTCAGGAAAATAGCAAGCTGCCATGCACTATACGGTCAGTCTAACTAGAATTGTGTCAGTGGAGATGGGTTCAAGTAATTGGCTCAATTTACAGAGAAATTGTCAATGACAGTGTCAAGATTAAACTAGTATAATCTTGCAGCATCACTGGTCAGGTATGAAGCTAGTGAGAAAACTATAAACTAGAAAAGTAGGCAAATGGGAATTTGAGAATGATAGATTCAATGTGGCAGCTAAAATCAGAGCTGCAGAGTGGTCAGTATGGTAACAACTATTCACTCAAATGTCATAGTATTTCCTATATGAATAAGCTTTGTTATATAGCTGAATGTAAGGAATACAAAACAAATCTTAATGTAAAATGTCATGCATATGTGAAAAATAATAGTATTTTGGCAGACTGGCTAACTACAGTGATTGCTTTTTTCAGTGTCCATTTACTAGAGCTGCTTGAAAAATATGATTTTGTTCCAGTGGGCATTTGAATGTGTCAGATTGTTATGACTAGGAATAAATGGTCAAAATGTCTTTCAGAGACAATGCATATCAAAGATATCTGAGATAACACAGATCTCAGAGATGCTCACGCCATAGCATTGCTCCAAATTGTTACAGGAGTAGGCAAAAACATTTGGTTAATTTTAAGGTGGGTAGTACTGTATTAATGCCAATTACAATGAATGCATGATATACATATATATATATATTTATATATGAATTACATGAAAATGAGGGTTAAAAAACATACAAAAGAAGTAACACAGAGACAATGCAATAGGACTACAGAAATGTGGAAAACATGAGAGTTTATGTGAAATGCTTAATGCATTTTGGCATTATCAAAATGAAATATAAAAGCCCCAAAGTGGTATTTTGACTTCTAATAAAAAATAAAATAAAAAAAAAAAAAAAAAAAAAGGCAGTGGTGAAATAAACACACTTTGACTTTAATGAAGCTGTGTTTTCTAAAGCAAAGTGTCTTTCCTGACTTATCTTCATCAATTCTATTGTAGACTTGGTAGAAATCCTTAGGAAGCTTTTGGTTCCTCCTGACTGAAAGTAGTTTGACTCGACTGTGTTAGGTAACTGTAGGAGAAGTGCTCCTCTGTTTTCCTTACTAGGTGCATCCAGATAACTCGCTGGCTTTCATCTTGCAGCTCAGACAGTCTAACTACAGAATAGTTGCGTAATTACCTGATGCTGTCAGCTTTGCTGCTTCGACTGACTGGTACAGGACTCTTCTCGACTGCAAAGGTCTTCAGCACCCCACAGTCTGGACCGTGGAAAAAAAGATTAGAGGCATTTCTGAGTTCTTCTCAGAGGGGGGTAAGACAAACACATTTTAGTGTGTGTGTGGTTTTTTTCTTTGATTTTTTTTTGTTGTTGTTGCTAGGTCTACCTATCAGTGTGGCAAGATTAAGAGGAAAGAAAGCTCTCCCTTAGAGAGGAAAGGAAAGGAAAACTATATTTTAGCTAAGTGAAAATTTGACTGAAGGAAGTAAGAATACATGGAATGAGCCTGACTGCACGTGACATTGTAAGCAGTGTATGAGAACTAGTAGATGGACAAAAGAGCACAGAACGGAACTAATGTTCCTTTCTAGTGCTTGCTATTATCTCATTGTAGGTAAACCACACGTGCATCTATTCGTGTGAACAGATACTTGCGACATATTTCCTAGGCAAATAGCAACTCCTTCTGTATTTGGTATAATGTTAAATTGATGAAAACAGCCACGCAAAGATGAAAAACAATCTTTGGGAAAGAGAGCGTTCTGTTTACAGCATAACATGCTTTCATTCTCCCAGGATGGCTCTTACCCGGCAAACTGAAAACTGCTAGAAAATCATCTTCCACATACAAATAATACAGTTTTAACATTTTTGTGGCTCTGGCGCCATGGTTAGCATTGGAAATAACAGAGCAGAAGTGAGAAGGAGTGCTAACATTGCAGAAGGAAGTGTATGAGTACAGGGGTGTGTGTTTCACTAAGAGGAAGCAGGATCCCTATGCCAGAATAGGACAACCTTGGAAAAAATTACCTAAACCCCTTTAATTCACCAAGCTGAAACAAGGAAATATCACAGTACAGTCTTTCTGCATCTGCCAGACTTTACAATTATGAGAAAGGACAGCATGAAAAACTCCCCTTAGTAAAAATTCACTGTACCCATTACTGACATAACAGAAATAGGAAGTGGCTTTCTACATTTTTCCCTTAACTCAAACTCTTGGGCTGGCCTTTCTGATTTAGTTCAGCTTACCACAGACTGACCTACTTCAGAACAAGTGGGTCATGATACAACTTTAAATCAGGAAGCCTAAAACCCACTCTTCTCTGTAAGAGAGAGTGTGTTTGAGTCAGAAACACTTTCTTACTCTTCTTAGGATGGTACTTTGGGTCAAGAAAAGAGATTTGGAGAATCCGTGTTGGCAGAAAGAACCCAGAGTTCTCAAAAGGAAGCTCTTTGTTGTAACCATATTCATTTTACTTCACACTACACAACACAGTTGTCTCTAGCACTTTACATAAATGTACATTGCAGCCTTTCAAAGGCTTTTGAATACTGACTGATAGTGAGGTTTACAGTATCTGAACTTTCAGCCACTCCTGCAGACTGCTGACATAAGCAAAAATGCACAGGGCACAACTGATGTCTATTATCTTTCCAAGCTGATAACATCAGTACTTCTGATCTCTGCACATAAAAGCTGATTACATTGCTGCAGATCCTGAGTGGATGTCTCAGCATTTCCCTTTTCTTTCCAGTGTAGATATTTTTGAACGCTCTACAGTGTGCATAAAGAGTCTTCAAAGCTGGCCTTCCATGGTTTAGAGGCTGCGTGAACCTTTTGGATGCTGAAAAACCCCAGGAAACAATTTTACCCCAGCAGCCGCAAAAAAGTCTTTCTAAAATTATGCACTAGTTTTCATGAACTGTTCTCATGAACTTTAAAAATAGTAGCATTTCTGCTTAATAGTGCAGGGTTAGTGGTATGGATTTCAGCTCAGGTGCCCTACTTTTGTGCATCATAACAGTCTTTGCTTGCCTAGCCCTTAAGCAATTAGCTGTGTTGAAGTCCTTCCTCTCCCTACAGTTGTTACCTATGCTGCCTAAAGTCTCCATAGGTAATCCCACCTGTGCTAGAGCTGTAGTTCTGTTTTGTCACATAGATAGTTACTATCTATATCTATTTTGCATGCAGCCCTGTCCTCGGTGGCACTTTGGGAAAAACTTCATCTCAGAATAGAATAGCTCTTTGCCACCTGCTTGGGTAGTCAGCATTTTTTTTTTTTTTTTTTATATAGGAATAGAGTAAACGATGCCATCATGCCAGTGCCATTATGCCAGCAAGGAAAGGGGATGAGAGTCAAGGCCTGATTTGACTGATAATGTCACCAGCATCATTACCTCTTACTCCTGATGATGACAAGCTGTGAGACGTGTGTTTGGATGGAGATTATGGAGATTTACAGGGGGAAAGTAAGGCAAGAACATGCAAGGAGCTGTTGTCACAGAGCTCCGTGGCTGCTCCACTTCCCTCTTCCCTGTTCAGACTGGGCTGCCTTTGTCCTTTCCATGCCTCATGAAAAACAAACAAAACAAGATTGTTGGTATATGATATGCAAAACCTTGAAAAAAAAATATTTCTCAAGAATACCACAGTAATTGATTCAATGAGGCAAATACCATCCTGAAGTACAAGACTGAAGAGATGCTTATTGTAGAGATTATATTAAAATAGCAAATACTCCTAATTTATGCTGTATAGAAGTATCAAGCCTTTAAATTTAACTAACAAGTCACACATAACACTTCTAGTTGGTGTTAACTAATACTGAAGACACCAGAGAGGCTGCATGAATGTGTGTTTGCAAAGAACAGAGAGGAAGGCATTAATGCAGAAAGCAGTGCCCATGGCATGTTCATTGTTAGCATCATTTAAACTAAAAGAACAGAAAAATATTTATGCCTAGAAAGAATAATCAGGATTATTCTTTTATTAACAAATATAAAAAACTGTTAAGACACTAGAGGATGCAAAGACTAGGGGTTGTTCAAAAAGTTGTTTTTGAACAGGGTCGTTCCAAATAAGTCAGTTCTGTTGTAAAGCTGTTTAGATTGATTGTTTTCAATGAAAATATTTCCTATCTGCCTCAAGATAACCAACCTTCCACATATGAATGAGACAAAAGATCAAACCAAACCCCAGTCATGTCTCACAGACAACCTGGAATTGCCCATTGTATTTTACTTCCTAGCTTTGCAGAACCAGAGGTCTGTCTTCAAAGCGAAGCTGTAGGGAGCCCTGTGAGTGTTTCACAAAAGTCACGTACTGTTAAACACTGACCTGAACCCTGTTCTAGTGACCCCTCGCCAGTGATATGGGCTATGAGGAGACTGATGAAAGTATGTTGACTGCTTCCCCCTATCGATGACCTACAGCCCTTTCTGCATAAAGATTGATTCTAGTACATTATCTTTGAATGGTTCCATGTTGGTTCTCTCTTTTCACATTTTTACTTTAGTCATCAACTCTTTCATTTTTCAGACAGCTGTCGTGTATTTGTCCTGCTGTCACTCCTGCCTCTTTTTGCCATTTGTAGCACACTGCAGCTCAGGCTTTCAGGCCGACACCTTTGTTTCCGCAGCCCACACGTGAAGCCCTGGTGGTGGTGCTCAAGGCAGGCACGGTGAGCTGACTGCCAAAACGGCAGAAAGGCCTTCAAATACTGAGCACATGCACAACGCAGAGTTACAGGTAAAATTAATAGGGACAGGTACAAATCGGTCCACCTGGGAGAAAGCAAACCTAACTTTGTATATTGAGGAGCTTTCAGGTGACTATTGCTACTCTGGTGACATCTTGAGTCACCATCCCTGGAGGTCTTTAAAAGACGTTTAGATGTAGAGCTTAGGGATATGGTTTAGTGGAGGACTTGTCAGTGTTAGGTCAGAGGTTGTAACGTGCGGATCAGTTGGACTGTGATATTGGAGGTCTCTTCCAACCAAGACGATTCTGTGTGTGATCTTGCTGTTATAGCAGATAGTTCTGCTGAAATTGAGGTTGAGAGCCTGGATGACAGAGAACAGAAGAAGGCAGACATCAGCGCTCTGCTGCAGACACCGCACGGCCCCTGCTGGCAGCCCCCCGCCCACCACCATTTACGCGCCCCGCAGGCGGCGGGGCCGAGAGATGGCGGCGGCCCCGGCGGGTGGCGGCGCATGCGCGCGGGCTGTGTTTGGCCGTTGCCGTGGCAGCGGGCAGGGGCTCGGCGCTGGCGGCGTGCGATGGGGCTGAGGCGGCTGCTGCTGCGCTACTACCCGCCGGGTGCGGGGCTCTGCCGGCCCGGCAGCGTGGGGAGGTGTGGGGGGGTGTGGGGAGCTGCCGGGAACCACCGGCAACCACCGGCTTCCTCGCGTGTGCTCCTTGCTGGCGTGGCGCGATGTTGTGGCGTGGGGGGCTGCGGCGGGCTGTGGGTTGCAGGGCAGCTGCTGCAGGGCTCCTGGCCGCCAGCGGTGTGCTGGCGAGGGCACCTTGTGTAGGTGAGGCAGGTTTAGTCACATCACCTCGTTCTGCTGAGCCACGGGGCGTTTAAAAGTTCCGTAGTCACGGGAATGAGCACCAAAAAGTGTACGGGCGATATAAAGGTCTGTTTAGTGACAAGTTGCTGTGTTGCTTATTTTTCATTGGGTGGTTGTGTGGCCTCTCTGAGCAGAGCCATGCTTCGATAATGTGTGCCAGTGAGCTGTCTTCATCGTTAGCTCCCTCAGGAGAGTGACTGGTTTCAAGAAGTGAAACAAGGTGGAGAGGGCCAGCCCGGGGAGTGTGATAACAGATATAACAGATCTTTCTGCCAAATTAAACATTTTCCTTGCATACAATGACATGAAAATTAATCCAAATTACCCTTTCCCACAGAAAAGCAAGGAGCGGCAGAATGCTAAGCAAAGAGGCTAAACGTTTTAATGCATTAGCTCGAAGTACGTCTTGTGGAGGTGACAGAGCACACCTGGAAATGGGAAGTGTGCTCTGGTTTTCTGTGTGTTATTGCACATAGGCCTTTGCAAAGACTGAAATAAATGTAACAGCTTTTGTAAAACATATTTTCTGGGCTTCTTGCAAATCCAAATTGCAGCAAATATCTTCAGTACAGTTGATTTGAAAACAGAGCTGATGAAATCGTGTGAGAAGTGGTTGGGGAAAAGCGAACACCAACAACTTATTATTTTCTAGAACTGAAAATGGATCATAAATACTTTAATAATATTTAGCATTTGTTATCACCAGAGTTGTTTTGCTGAGAATTTGTACCCTCCTTCTTGTCTCAGTAACTGGAAGTAGGTCTGCTAAGTCAGTAGGGCAACACAAGCAGAAGCATTAACAGTATGCATTATAAAATCCCTAACATCTAATTAAAACCTGTTTATCATATATTTTTAAAGGAATTATTCTGGAATATGTACAAGGTGGTGAGCCGAAGACCAGATCTATAGATCTACTTGATCTTAGTCCTGAGTAAGTATTTCAGGCAACAACAGTATCTGCTGTTTTATAGTGTGCTTATATACAGCTCTGTTTGATTATTTTAAACATAATTGATGTGAATGATGTTTCTTTCACGAAAATGCACACTGAAAGATCCAAATATAAAAACTATTTATTTTTGTCTACCTGAAACTGTCCAGCTCAGTATTCTTGGTATAACAAGTCACTTTGTGAAAGACAAAAGTTGTCTTGCATTACTTAACAGGAGTATAACCACTGAGAGGATACTAATTTATGGGTATATTAGTGGCTCCTGTTTAGACAACTGAAACACAAATTCAATTTTAGACTGCAATGATTTCCATGCTAGCAGGAAGGCTAGGCTTCCTCAGTAGGACCGGTTGTAAGTGTGTGTTTGCACTTTCACTGCTGCATATTGCCAATCCTCAGTTTATCTCATGGATGGGCAGGATTCAGCAGTTTATCTGATTGTAGAAAAAGATCTGATTCTACAGATAAGCTGTGAACTACTTCCAGGGGTCTCCATGAGTACCAATGGACTGTTCTAGTAATTGTTAGCGTAATTATGAGTTACAGGAACATACATGTATCTGTGAAGACACACACAGAGATCATTTCAATACTTTCCACATCTAATTTTTGTTGTTGCTACTTCATGGGCAATTCACAAAACTCCCCTGTAATTTATTTATTCCAAATATTTATTCCAAAACCAAATTTGGATACACATCTCCAATGTCTGACCCTCTGTGGAAACCCATTGAGAAGATAAAGCTCTTGCTAAGCTAGAATTCTAACAAGTTAAATCTGACTGAACTGCTTTACTAAAGAGGGAAAGAAGAAAGCAAGAAAGATATATTAATTTTTCTTTTAAGCCATTATAGGATGAGATACATGAATATCATTTGATTTCTTGCTTTTGTTTCTCTGCAAGTAAATAATATGCTTGCCTTTATAGTCCTAACTATTGCCAGACGATGAAATCTGCTTTTTTTCCTCATAACTAGCACAGATGTCATCGCCTTAGTAGAAGAAATTCAAAAAGGAGAACCTCTCATCACAGCTTCATGCAAGGAATACGTCATAAATCTAGTACGAAGACTGCAGGAGAAGCTAGGGGAACAAGAAGATCACAAGTTCTATCTTTTTAAGGTCAGAGTCATCTTTAAAATAATACTGGAGATTTGGGAGGGTTTCATTGCAATGTCGTATTTATGTTTTTAGAGCTGTGTATCGTACCTGAGAGCAACATTTGGGCTTCATTACTAATTTCTTGTGTCTTATTGATCACCTCTCCACTGTTATAGAGACTGAATACGGCCTGGTTGTGCCTGTCAGGAATTCCCCCAAAAGGCCAGAGGTATAACTGTTCCTGGACGCTGTTTACACAGGCTTATGTACAAGGGTGTGTTTTGAATGGAGACAAATAACTACCTTATTATTCAATTACTCCGTGGACAAGCAACACCCATAGTTAAGTTTAAACAAAAACTACAAATAGAACCTAAATAATTAGCTGCTGGGAAAGGCCCGGAATATTTTTATACCCTTTTCTTCTTGTTCTTCGTTTTGTGGAACTTAAATTTGATTTAGATATTTGGGTACATACAGTAATACTAGTTGTCATTACTTGCTACCAGCCAAGACATGAGCCAATGAACTGGATAAAGAGTTTTCAAGGTTAGGGTCCATATAAGCCTTCCATTGTGAATCTTGTCAATAGGACTGGAATAATAAATGGAATAATGATTATAAAAAGATTCTTCATTCTTTTTTTCCTTGGAAAGCTGATGAAAAATGTAGTGTATGGGCATGTACCCACACTTCTTTTCTTTGAGTAAGAGAGTCATAGTTTCTGTGTTTATACTGTTTTGTTCTAAATTAATTTGTCTTCTTTTAAGTTGTAAATATTAATATGTAAACATTTATATAAATATGCAAATATTGGTGGTTTGATCTTCAGTTTATAGACAGCACTTTGTCAATGTATTTTAAATAATGCAGCTTTTTAAGAGCAACGACTAGAGAGACCTTTTGGGACTTCGAATCCAGGATTCAGTCTATCAGACGACAACAGACTTAACTGTGTTTAATTAGGCAAAGAAAAACCAAATTGCTTCCAGAGGTGGCATGTTGCACTCTGAAGTAACGAAGTGTTCTGTCTTCGTTGTGTCAGCAGATGGCGGTGTGTAGCTGTTAAAAGTTGCGGGTCAGTACTGCGGTATCGATCACTGTCCTCAGCACAGAGAGAGTTTTGTGTTGCTTGGTTTGGTGAAAAACAGAACTTGCAGTGTTGTTAGATATCATTTGGATTCTTCTGACCAACAGTGCACATCTGAGTGTATAGTACAAAAGATCTGTACATTTAACCTTGAAAACAGAGCTTTCGATAATACAGTTTTTTAAAACACAACAAAGACTTTTTAAATTTAAGGTATGCTCTCAGCTGTTATAATGCCTTGCTTGCCACAATCTTCTAAAATTGTTCCTCACCAAGACTGACAAATACTCAAATGTATGTCCAAATTTCAGTGTAAATAACACAATTGTCCTCTGTTGGGTATAGTGCCATGTTTGATATGTTCAGAAATACTTGAGGAGGGCAGATCACATCTGCTGGCTTAATTCTTTACTCAAGAGTAGTTAGAAGTGTTTGGAAAAAAAAAACCAACTTGGTTTAATTTTCAGTTCCATTTAATGCATGTAAACGAAACGGGTATGCATTTTGTTTATAGTCAGATACTAATAAAATATAAAATGGGTGTGAGCATGATTTTTTTTAAACAATGTTCAGTGCTTGCGTTGTTTGGAAATGAATATTTTTTCCTGTTGCTCAAGAGCATGATCTTAAGTGAGTAGATAGGCAGCGAGATAAATCCATCCTTTGCTTATTTCCAGTAATTGTGGTGATAGTGCAGTCTTAGGCACCCCGCAGGGAAGCGAGCCATTGTAACGAGTTCTCAGGTTTTAAATTACTGCGTAGCAATGGCACTCTGCACTGATTTGCAGATATTATCGTAGGGACTTCTGTAACAGATCGTGCAGAATGGAGGTATGTTTTCTAATATTGCTCTACAATTTGATTATCATGTGCACAAGAAGTTCTTGCAGGCTTGGAGTTCTGTGGATGAAGCAACTGCAGCAGTAGGCACTGAAAGAATAGCGTTAGTCCTGTGGTCTGAAATTGAACATAAGCCTATCTAATTTTCCTCTCTTTTTGTTCATAACTGTTAAATATATTTGTTGTTTGGATTTGCCTGCATGGAGCCCTAAAAATGTCACGGATCAAATTTCCATTAATTTCCATAATTTTTCATACCTATATGCAGACATTTGTACACAGTGGGTGTTTCAAAAAACAACAACAAACCAGAACCAAAGTATTTTTGTCATTTCCATATCTTGATTACCCATTCCCACACTTGCAGCTGAAAGGACAACTTGTCTCACTTTCTTAAGAGAACAGAAATTTTCTGTTTCTCTCTCTGTCTGTCCCTTACCCGACCATTGTTATTTCTCTTCCATTTCCATGAGTTCGTACTCTTCTGAGTTGAAGATTTCTGAGCATCCCTTATTTTCCTTTCTGAGATAGGCAGCTGAGAAAGGTAGAGATGAAAACAAACAGTTGAAGCCGTGGTAATATGTCACTGATTAAATGGCATTGCTCATAAGTCATTCCTTCTTCATTTGTGATGCCACAGAGCAGCAGACCACTGCTGTATTTTTATCGTCCCTTCACTCTCAGCAGTTGCTGAGATTTCCCAGGTCATGATATTATTCTTTAGAGGATAGTCCAGCTTGTGATAGATGGAAGTTGTTCAAATGCAAACCGTATTATACAGTAGCCAGGTTATTCAAACACAAACCAGATTAGGTATTGGCACACTGACTTTTATTGGTCAGTGTCTGAAAATACGGTTACCTATGTGTCTGAAACTATTTTTATATATGTTTAATAGGCTTCAGTATATGTTATTATTGGTATGAGGTAATTTACATGAAGTGTAGGTACTGTCTGATTAAAGGGCCTGTGAAACATTAGAAAAACAGTATCCTCCAGAATCTAAACAATACAGGCAGAAATCCTATTTGAAGTCCCCTCTTTGAATTTTGTTTTGATAAGTATCTCTGTTACTGTTCTGTATGCTTTTTTGTCATGACCTCACAGGATAGAGCAGCAGCTTATTTTTATTCTTCCTGTTTTTAAAAGCAAAATCATACACTAGCTGAAAGCATCCCGTATATAAAACATTCAGAATACCCAATTCATCTGGATCTGATATTTCACTATATAAGGCTTAATAGTAGTTAGGATTTTCTTCAGCAGGCAGCTCACTAGGCATGTCGCCTTCACTCATTTGTTTTTGCCCTGTCAGCTAAGGCCTGGGTAACTTCACTGGTCTCAGAGATAAGTGGAGGAAAAGCAAACGGGAAAACACAGTTCATTCAAGTGAAATAAGAATTTTAAATCAGCGCTATGTAATATCTGCAGCAATGACCTGCTGAGGCATGACTCGTTTGGTTGTTTGTTTGTTAAGTTAGAGATTGATGTATTATGGCTATAACTGCTAATCTGACAGGAGGAGGGAAAATCGCAGAGTCACAGGATGTTAGGGATTGGAAGGGACCTTGAAAGATCATCTAGTCCAGCCCCCCTGCTGGAGCAGGGACACCTAGATCACAACACACAGGCAAAATATTAACCTATTGAATATTTTGAATATACGTATATATATATATATTCATGTGTCAAGTGTTTTCTTCTCTCTTCTCCCTTCTATTTCAGGTCCTTAGGGCACACATATTGCCACTGACTAATGTAGCATTCAATAAATCTGGTTCTCGGTAAGTTGTTTTCAAATTCTAGAAACATAATCCCTAATCGAAGTCTCGTATTTGTAATTTACATTGCAAATCAAATTCAGTGCTCTTATCTTTCTGAAAAAAAAAAAAAAAGAAAAGCTGTGCTATTTGTAAACAACTTCAGCCATGACTGAGGATTAGACTTTAGGCTTCTGTAGGAGAACTGATGGGATATGCAAAGAAGTAGTGGGTGAGATTCAGTGGATGTCATTTTCTTCTTTCAAGATGATAGTTTGTTGACAATTACCATATTTCACAAAGAAATGCCTTTAAGGCAATACAGCAAGCATCGCTGAAAGAGTCTTTGACATAAATTAATTTGGGACTTTCGCTCTCGTGGAATTTTGTGTTGATTGATTTCACTATGGGCCTATACCAAATCGTTTTTATTTCATGTCTTGAAAGCAGCAGCTTGCATTTTAATTGAAATACACTAAAGATTAGAAACAAGTGTTTTATATCTCTAAATAAATAATAAACAAGGATCCTCCATGGTCATTGATCAGTATTTTAGCAAGAAGACATTTAGGGTCTGAGACAATGGTAGCAGAAATTTGTGGAAGTCACTTATTTTCTGATGTACCAGGAGCAGTAACATATTCACAGTGTTCAGAAATTATTTTCTCTTTGTTTTAGCTTTATCACTGGAAGCTACGATAGAACCTGCAAAGTATGGGACACTGCATCAGGAGAAGAGCTACGTACACTGGAGGGACACAGAAATGTTGTTTATGCAATAGCTTTCAATAACCCTTATGGGTAATTATATTTTTGCTGAATAAATAACAGTTGCTAATTGCATTATTTTGCAAATACAACACTGTTACTAGAGTTTTAAAGTAAAATAGACTATCTCAAAGAGTTCAAATTCTGAATTGGAAAAGTTCAGCTTAGCTAATCACCAGGATGACACTGTATATTGTTTGTATAAGCCATGCATATAAGCATTTTTTCTTCTTTGATTTTTTTAAACGATATTTAGAAATTCAAAGCTTAAATTTCATTAGGTATTCAGTATCTTGATAAATCTATATGCATGCCAGTTTAATGTGTTTAACACAGATTTATTTCTGATACTATCTGCATTATCAGATTATGTTCTAATAATCATTCCTTACTGCCTCCATGTAATTGTACGTGAGACATGAGATATGTAGTTAATACAGTTTCTGTTGCTACAGTTAAAGAGAAATATTTCTATCATAACAAAAATGGATTTCTCCACTTTTTGTTCCATGTGTATTACATAGTCATTACTATTTAAGACATGATATAAAAATGTCAGAGATGTTGAGTAATTTTTATAAAATCCGCAGGGTGCCGCTGTATGAATGTCAGATATGCATCTGTGCATCTTTTGCTTTCTGCAATAACTGTTTGCCCTAGGTCAGAATTGCCACCTGTTAGATGAAGGAAATTATGTTAGGCACTGAGTTTTCATTGTTGTTTGCTTCCTAAGGAAGCTTTTGTATAAGTAAGTCGTTTTGCTTCTCTGCAAAATAAGATAGAAAATAATTCCGGTGTTTATATTGAATCACATTACTACTTTTACTGTCAGATGCCCTATTTACCAGTTAAGCAAAACAGTTAACATCAGGAATTAAATGTTCAAGACTTGTTCTTACACTACTTGGAGCATCATCATTTCCTTCTGAATGAAAAGACTTTTTCCAGCCTAGAGCCTGCTATGTCAATGTCTTACATTCTGATATTATTCTTTACTTTAAAATAATGATTAATGAAATTGTTTTATATAGTTCAAGTGAACTAATATATAACAAAAGACTGTGCAGAGGTCAATAACTAGACTGTGATATAGAAGTGCGGAAGCAATATATAGTGAGTGAAAACCCGATAGAAACCTTGTGCTATTTTAATTTAAAACTTCAATTAAAAAAGACCATTTTTCCGCTAATTTTTAGCCTTCAATATCCTTTCCCTTGCTACGTTTTCTGAGTACCTCACTTCAATCTTGCTCTAACTGCAGTTAGTCACAACTCTTCCATTCACTTCAGTGGGAAGAGAGTTCACTCGCTGAAATTTGCGGAAACTGCTTACAAAAACAGACTAACAGTTTATAAACAAACAAGCTGTCTCAGATGAAATGACATAGCTTTTAAATACTTCTGGAAGTGCAGCATGTAACCTCATTCCTAATGTAAGTTACTCATCAGTTACCTGCTAATTTTTCCCATTAATGTAACTTCTGCTTGTAAAATCCTGCTCTAGGATCTTGTAGTGTGGCAGAATGCACCAAAATGCATGCAAAAGCAGAAACCCCTTCGTGCAGCTTCCTGCAGGGAACTCCACATATGTTGACCTCTGTCTTGTATGGAGCTCGTACAGAGGGCGTGACTGCTGGCTGAAGTGATGGCAGGTGCCCTTCCTTCTGTGCATGGAAGCAGAGGTAGAGAAGGTCACAGCTGCCACTCTCCTCTCTGCAAATCTGCACAGGAGCAGTCACTACTTAATTAATAGAATTTATTGCTAAACTAAAACATTGTGCAAGAGAGAGTCTGAAGAAATACACTGCTCTTATGCTTTGAAGACTGGGTATTGTTTCTGTGAGTTCTGCTGTCTTTGAAGTCAGAGATTTTTCTCCCAAATAAAAACAACTGTGTTTTTCCATTTAGTGACAAGATTGCCACTGGATCATTTGACAAAACCTGCAAACTGTGGAGTACAGAAACAGGAAAATGTTATCATACTTTCAGAGGGCATACTGCAGAAATTGTGAGTGCTGATGAATGTTTCTTACTCCTTTCTGTTTCCGTGCAACATTATAAATAGCTTTGGGTTCCGTGTCTCTGGGAGCTGACATTGGAAGGGGCAGACTTTCTGCAACATCTGTTCACACATTCAGATCCTGTGAGTTTTTCTGCTCTGCACAAAGAAAAGATACTCTGAAAGTTCTTATGAAATAGAACAAAGTATATACAGTTGAAGTGGTTATTTTATTTTTTTCCCTACTTTTTCCTTTGTTTGCTGAATGTTTAAACATTTTTGAAAAATACAACAGTCTGAATTTTCAGTTTATTGCACATATTTATTCCTTGATTTTTTTACTGTATTGTCCTGTTATTTTTCTACATATGTTGTATTGCCTCTCATTTGCAGAGCTAAATACACAAGAACATCATTGCTTGTATTGCTGTGTTTCATGCTAAGATCTGTACTTCATGCCCAGGACCAACTGGAGCCACAGAAGAATCAATTTCTGAAATAAAATAGCATTTTAGTATGTTAACTGAGAGTATGTGGGATGATGAAATGTTAATGATTTATGACAACGAAACAGTTTAAGCTGAAAGATCTTAGATTTCCTTTCCAGTTCCTCTGTTAGCAACAGCAAATGTCTTGACGCACAGCACTTCAATTTAAAAGATCAGGGCAAACCCACTAAAAGGCTCTGTTTCAGTGCAGAATATACTTCGGAATAAAAGTATCTATAGAATCATTATTCAATGAGCATTTCTGGAAACTGTTTCTGGAAACAGTCTGCATTTACATTGTCAGTTGCAAGCCCCAGAACTAGTGTGAGAAAATGCTGCTTTATGATGGGGGAAGGCAGTGTTGGTTTCAGTAGGTTTTTAATTCTCTGTATACTTCTGAAACAGTTCTCCCTTACCATGAAGAACACGATTGCTCATTGAGATAGTTTGTAGTGATTTTGCTTCTACAAATCAGTTAGCTAAAGGCCCTTTCAACTTCTGCCTTCTGTGGGGGTTTAATGTGATGTGTAATGAGTTTACTACCCAAAGTCTTATGAGGTGTGCTCACAAATAATTAGTAGAAGATTATAGCCAGCAGAAAATTCTGTTTCTCTGAATGAGACTTGTTTCTAAAAGAAGGCTGTAACTGTGGATGATTCGTTGCTGGCAGGGGCATGTCCTTGGCTTTTCAGTATTAAAAAAGAAAAAGCTAAATGGACAGGATGGAAGTGCACCAGTGGCTTTAGCTACTGTTTTCCTTTTTATATGGCACCTCCAACTCCTTGTTAGCAGAACAGTCGTACTGAATAATTACAGAGAATTACAGAGAATGAAAAAATGAATTAGGGAAGTTGTTGAATTTTTGTTCTTGCTCTTTCATATGTAAATATGATGTTGTGGGGGCACCTCTGGCAAATGGCCTGGATAGTGACACCTGCTAAAAGTGTGAGTTTACAGAGTGTGTGTGTACGCCAAACCGGAATGCTTCCGGAATGCAACACCGGAATGCTTTTGCCCCAGGCTGATCTCCTTAAAGAGGAAGGCTACCAAATGATAGTGCTAGATGGGAGCACTCAACCAACTCGAACAGTAGCTGGGGAATTTCAAAGATAGTTTTGAAATGAAGAAGTAGAAGACCCTGAAATGAAGTATATGAGAAACAAGATGATTTATAACTAGGTTTGTTTAACATTAGACTGGAAGCAGCAGTTGTGAAAAGCTGCTCCGGCATGGCCAGAAGTCACCCTGACCATCACGATCTCTGAGCAGATCAGAGAGTGTAGCCTCATTTTTTGAGAGACCATGTGGAGTCCGCATCTGGCTGGTGGATTGTCAGCATGGAGACAAGCAGGCTTCCTTCCCACCCCGTAAGGTGTGGGTATGGGAATTTGGATGCCCGCTCACTGCCACGGGGATTGACAGATTATATGAAGTGACATGGGTTTACCTACAGCTAGAGCACTTGTGTCTCCTGTGGAAGGTGCGTGCAAGTAGGGCAACACATACTGGTAGAAGGTGGTGTGTTTGTAAGCCACACATCCTGGGAGGGGCGACGTGTGAGCATGCGGGAGTGTGGCAGTTTGGGTGTGACTGCAACTTCTCAGAGCTGTAGAAGAGTGTTTAGAAATTTGTTGCTGTTAAGATTGCATAAGATTCTGATGCTGTGGTTTATTTATTATATTACAGATATTGATGCTGAATATATAGTTCTGTGCCACATACGTATGCACTGTTAATACATTAATGAACTGCTTCAGTTCTGATTTTGTTTAAAACTTTGTGAACTAAATTTCTCCCTGTGATGCAAAATGAAACACCTAAATAGTGAATTTTAATCCAGGCTCAGAAAACAATACAGGGAATGTTCCAGTAAGTCTTTTTAACACAATGTCATTGTAAAGCAGCCAGTTAGTCTTCTAGATTTGAGTAATCATCAGGAGCTATGCAACAAGGATTTGTTGCTCTCCTAATGAACTGTCAGCCTTGTAATTTTTCTGTAAGTCATAAGCTATTAAATCAGACTGTTGTCTTGTTTAGAAATATTGTGAGCCTTTTTCTTTGTTTTGAGAAAGGGTGTATCAATAATCTTTCCCACTTTTTCTCTCCAATGTTTCTTGCTACAGGTATGTTTATCATTTAATCTTCAAAGCACATTGGTGGCAACTGGAAGCATGGATACCACTGCCAAGTTATGGGATATAGAGAAAGGAGAAGAAGTAGTTACTTTAAGTGTATGTTTGCTATCTTTACGTTTTTAAAGGTGTTCCTTACTTTCTTAGTTTTCTGACTAAAAGTATAACTAATACTACAGTTTTAAAACTTGCACAGAATTTCTGTTACCAGGTGATCTCACAGAGGCTGTAGTTACAAAACTAAGAAAGCTTGAAGACAATGATAAGATTATGATGTTTTATAAGGAGTCCTATTTATAAAAAGGCAGATTTTCTCATTTCAGTGATGTTACTGTTATAGGTCAGAACGTCTTCCATTGCTCATTAAAACATGTTGTTAATACTGTAATTTATCACCTCTTCTGCCTAAAGTAACTCTGAGAAAATCAATGTCAGAGGCTACATCTATATGGATCTTCTTCCTGTAAACTTTGGCAGAGGAAAGCCATCCCGTTACCTCTAGATTGTGATTTTGTTTTGCTCTACATGGTTTGCTGGGATTCTGCTCGTTCAGATTGGCCTGTGCTGTGTCCATGCATTTCTCTTGCATAAATCCTAAATAAAAAGTAGAGCATATGCTTCTTCCCTGGTGTGTGGCCTGTAGCATGGAGAAGGCTTCTCTTCCTCCTCGACTTTCTCTCTCCTCGGAGTCCTGAGCAGGGAAGAGAGCAGTGAAATGTGTGACCCCATCTCTTATAAGTATGCTTAAATTAATTTTCCCAAGCCTCTCCACTGAGACCAGTAACAAGCTGAACTGTAGCTTACCTTAAATGAGTCATCTGATTTTGGTATGCATTGGTGAACAAATGTGATTCTGCTAAAATCAAATATGGAAAAATACCAGTCACGTATCTGATTCATTATCTATCACTGCCAATTACTCACTGCTTAAGTGATGTGCCTGATTTTTTGCAGTTGTTGGGATATTGACTATTCTACAGTCCAGTAGGTCTTTCTGTTAAAATTGTGATATATTGGACAAGGCAGTAAATAAGATACTAAATTGTTGTAGACGGATTATGCTGCTGAAAAAGCTACATATTGAGCTAAGGTAATGGAAGAGTCCTATTTGCATTCTCACGCTTCTTTTTAAAAATTTTCTCAGGGGCACTCAGCAGAAATTATTGCATTGTCTTTTAACACCACCGGAGATAGGATTATCACTGGCTCCTTTGACCATACAGTAGCAGTGTGGGAAGTTGTCACTGGCAGGTACTAAAGTACTAATAAATATCATTTTGCATTGCATATTTAATGACAAATGAAAGAGACAATGTTGAGCTACAAATCACAGACCTTGTTTTTTTTCTTTTTTTTTTTTCTCTTCTTTTAGACTCTGCATTCTTTCATCTATTCATCTCTTATCTAGTTTTATTCTTCTAAAAAGAAGTGCTGCTCACCAAATGCTTTTGTATGCAACGGGTTTAGATTTTTGTTCTAAATTCCCATTTACTCCTGGAGCTGAGGAGGCAGACAGAACGGTTATATCCTACACTTGTTACTGGAGAACTCTCCAAGCAGGAAAATACTTTATCAGCATGGAAACTTGCAGTTTTGAAGGTGTCTAGAATTTCAAGATGGAACTGACTGTTCAAGTAAAATACTGTGTTATTTAATAGAAAATTAGTCTGGTCACATTGACTTTAACAAACACAGTGTCCATTTTCCTCCTCACACTACTTTATGTTAATGTATATTTATGAAGAGGAGAAAATTTGGTCCCTCTGACTGTAGAGAACAAAATGTCTTTATTATGCCACCAAATAATAACGTAATAGCTAAGTATGATCTTGTATTATCCTGAAAAATCCTCTTGTTTTTTCAACTGGAAACTCGGTATAAGTAGAATAATAAAATGATTGCTCTGATTACTGACAAAGTAATTTATGAAGATAAAGATATTGTGTCTTCAGAGGTGATTTTTTTTTTTTTTTTGTCAAGAGCAAGAAAAATAGCACTGAAGTTAATAAATAAAAGGAAAATGTGAGCATAATGATATCTTGGAGTGAAAAACAATGTTGTCTAGCTTCAAAATAAGAGTTATCATGATTTTAAGAAGTAATGTACACACATTAATGTTTTACATTTTAGGCGTGATTCTGTAAGCTTTGAGCTTACTCAACTTAAGCAGTTCAATGTTTGGTAACACCTCGGGGTCACTCATTCAGCAAATAGGATGTTTGGATACAACTTCATTCAGCCTGGTGTTCTTGCAAATATTTTTGTTTGAAAACTGCTTCTTCCAGCTTCTTGTCTAAGGCTGCACTGAAGTCAAAGTCTTGGGATTTATTGTTGCATTCTTTTTCTTCTACAAAACGAGTGTGGTCTTCACATCAGTGACAATAGCAGGAAGCGGAATATGAAGGAGGAAATTCTTTAATCACTGTTAATTCTGGTAATTAGCAAGTGGGCAATACAGTTGTGCCAGGGCCAGCATTCAGCCTTCTAAATGTCAGTGGGGCGTGGATGCCTTTAGTAATAAAGAAGAGGTGTGGTTAGAAAGACGTGTGAGCAAATCATGCTTTTTTGCACACAATGTCAAGTAGATTTGCAAAAAGCTTGTGTGCCCTTCCTTCACCACATGAAATCACAGAGAAACACTGCTTTCCACATTTGGGTATAGTTGATGTTTCTTTTGAATATGTTGGCTGACTCTGATGGAGTACCGGTGTTCCTCAGTTCTTTTCTGGGTAGGTACCCAGAAATGTCCTGAGGGAAGCAGACGTAGTAGACAAGAAAGAAACCTCAAGAAGAATCGAGTTTTTCATTTAAATTGAAAATTTTACATGGCATTTCACCAGCCTGTTTTCTTGTTTCTTCCTGATTGTGTATGTGATAGATCATGGTTTCTGTGAGATGTGTTCCACACGTTCATATTTATTCTGCTCATTCACCAGAGATTTACATGGAGGCCTGAAGCCTGGGCTGTCTTTTCAAAATTTGGAAATCAAAGCTTTATCAACCTTTTTCATGATTAGATTTTGGGGTATTAGGTATTACAATAACAGCATTCTTGATGGCCAAATACTATGTTCAAAAAATAACAAAGATACCTGTTTTCTGTTTGTTGATTTTTGTATTCACTCTAAAAAGGTCTGCACTGTTGCAACAATGCAGGCCTCACACTGTTAGAAAGAAAAAGTAGTCATTCTATAAAACAACATGAGTAGCATCAAGTTTTTATTATCATAAACAAAGAATTCAATTGCTCAGGAGACTTGCTTTGTGATGTGTTCATTTAGCAGATATATTAATTTAGTTACCCTTACAAATCTTATGTGACAAATAAAAACATTTCAGTTACTTAAACTCATTTAGTTGTTTTTCTAGTCATTATTTTATCCATTAGTTAAAGCTGTTTTCTATTAATGAATCCATGATATTAGCATTGTGATAATATCCTAATTTACTTATCCTTTAATGTGTATATCAATTAATCTGTTTTAGGGTTCATTGCTTTATAGGCCATTAATTCATAGTAAGCAATAATGACTAATTGTACCAATCTCTATTCAGCTAAAGCTGATTGAAGATTTTAATGGAACTAGTATTTGTCAGTCCTTGTGCAGCAAGTTAGGGATTAATGAGGATTAGAAATCATATTTCAATTTGGCTGTCATTTGCCTGTTACTTGGGTACATGCTTACTTTAAGTACCTGATTAAGTTCCATTTGATCTCCAGTGGATTTTATAAAAGATTTAGATGAAATACTCTGGTGATACGGAGTTTTAAAAATACACTGTTTACAGCTCATTGAAGTAGGATAATGGGAGAGTAATGTGGAAAAACTTGCTGCATATGCTTTATATCTAGATGAAAAGAAGAAATCAGTCTCACACTGAAAAGTCATCACATTTCACTGGAAATACAGTCATTAACATATTTTTGAAACAGAAGGGAGGACTCTTTCATTTTATTCTTCACTGCCTCTTTGTCTCAAAGAGAAACAATGGAATTGATGTAGTGCTGGAATGCTAAATGAGCTGTACCTCTCCGTTTAATTGCTTTGATGGATAAAGTGGTGAAGATTTGACACCTTAACGATACCATTTTATAAACTTGCTTCTAGTTTATATTGTTATATCATAACACACACTAAAAATCTAAATCCTCTTTTCTTTTTGTAGGAAGTTACATACTTTAATAGGCCACCGAGGAGAGATTAGCAGTGCACAGTTCAACTGGGACTGTTCTCTCATTGTCACTGGATCAATGGACAAAACATGCATGGTAAGGAGCTTGAGTATGCACTGGACACTCCTATACATAAGCTCTCCTGCTATTCATTATAATGTAGCAAGCAATTCATTGTCAGATTTTATATAGAATATGGTGAATCCCTGTTTTTGTTCAGAAAAGCACTGTAGACTGTTTAAAAAACTTTCTGTAAGTTAGTTAACTGTGTGGTTTAAAATGTCACCCAGTACAGCTGAGCTAAGAGACAGACCTGGGCTGTTAAAAGTAATTAATATTGCTAGGATGAAAAATAAAGGACTATTTTTCAGTTAATGTCCTGGAATCCTTTTTTTTTTTTTTTTTTTTTTTTTTCCCCTTAATACTTGTGTCACAAACATCACATGTACTGTTGGCAGGTCACTAGGAGATAGATTTTCAGTTGGAATGCTTCTGATGAATGCCTGTGATTGTTAGCATTAAACTGCAAAAAGATTACATTTTACATTTCAGTGGTGAGAAATTGTCCTTTTTTTGTCTGCACAGATACTGCACACACAACTGAAATAAAATTAAGCTTCAGGTGCTCAGCAGTTTGGCAAATTTGGTAATGCCAACACCTAAAAAAAAAAAAAAAAAAAAAAAGGCAGTCAAATTTATAGCATTCTTGTTTTGCTCATTACGGAACAGACAAAGCTGTAATATTTCCCAAATCCACCTCTTCACATTTTATGATACACAAAGTTTTTACCAGAAAAGTGGAGTTTTGCTTATCAGAATCAAAGCAGAATCACAGTACGGAGGAATTAAGTGTCTGACTCCTGAGGTCCAAGCCCACCATACCATGTGTAATAGCTGAATACCTCGAAAGACATTCCACAAGATAAACAATTGGAATCTCTTACGAATATTTTTGTGTGTTGCAGACACCTCCCCACTCTGGGAATTCAAAATGCCTATATTTTGAAAAAAAACCCACACCAACAAACCAAACCCTGCTCTTCCTTCATTTTAGGTAGTATAAGCAGATTGTAACAATTTAGAGAGATACTGGTTCTTTTCCTGAATTCTGTTTCTCTTGTATCTTGTTTACTGTATTTTCGGAATTCTGTTCTGTTTAGCTCTTACTGAAGCTTTCTTGCCAGCTCCTTGATATGTAAAACTATGTCTTTTGTAAATGTGAGAGCATTAATTTAAACTAATACACATAATTCATTAATGAAATTATAAATAAACACAAAGCCCATGAGCTTCTTATATGGGCTTGTTCATTTCAATGAAGTTCAGTTAAATAATGACATATGTTGTAAGTTTCCTTTAATCAAGATACTGAAATGCAAAATATGTAGTACTTCATTAGGCTGAAAATGCAGTGATTCTATTGATTTATATCCAGGTTTCGTGTTAATACATTCATTCAGGCATCAGAAAAGACCTATACGTGTCACTTCATTGATCAGCTAGTTACCTTTCAAGTAAATTAGGCAAAATAAGGCAAAAAATACCTTTGTTTACCCATGCAGCTGTGGAATGCTATGACTGGGGCACATATAGCAACTTTAACAGGTCACAGTGATGAGATACTGGATGTCTGCTTTGATTATGCTGGCCAGCGTATCGCAACGGCCTCTGCTGATGGTAAGTGAAGTGACTTGGACTACTGTAAAGATTGCAATACTTGTATAAAAACATACTTCGTCCTTTTCCTTTGTTTCTGTTCTGAACTCAGCTTGATCAAAGTAGAGTATTATTAGTTGAAACTGTAGATTGAGCTGTGTTTGTTGCATTATAGAAAGTTTGCATTAAACTTTGGAAGCTTTCCCCAGTGAAAATTTTTGTATTTTTCATACTTCATTCACCTTTAACATCAAGCCTGTTAGAATATAACTCATTTGTGGCTGGAAATATATTTTAAATATTTAGATAAGTGGCTTTTGAGTGAATTTTCTTTGGGTAGCACAGCAGGATAATACACAATGAAGAGTTGGTGAAATAAGCATATTTGTTTGTTATTGATATACAGCAATTTTGCATGCTTATTATTATTTTTTAAGAATCACAAGAAATAGTTTTCCATATTCACCAGCAGAAACCATTAAGAAGACAACCTTTCCCAGCCAGATTATAGCTCTTTTTTGGCGTACTTTATCCCTGGGGGGAACTGAGTTAAAATCTTTCTTTTGAAATCAAACCTGAGGATGAGGCCCTTCTGGCCTTTTTAAGATGCACTTATTGAAAAGCGTACTTAAA
This sequence comes from Nettapus auritus, assembly GCA_011076525.1. Taxonomy (NCBI): domain Eukaryota; kingdom Metazoa; phylum Chordata; class Aves; order Anseriformes; family Anatidae; genus Nettapus; species Nettapus auritus. The sequence goes on along the minus strand of CM021773.1, from coordinate 3,247,221 downwards.
GAGAACAATCGCAAATGGCTCCTAATCTACTAACAGGATCAGGAAGAGTCTATAATGCAGAAACAAGAAAGTGCATTGCAAAACTAGAAGGGCATGGAGGTGAGATTTCAAAGGTAAGTTGTATGTGATTTGCACCTCTTCTTATTTAACTGTGTATTACATCCAATCCACCACTTACTCGGTGGCACAGGAATACTGCTAAAGAATAAGCATGTTTTTTAGTATTTTGGTGAAATGTTAAGACCACTGCCTTCTGAGACTTCTGCCATCACCCTTATTCCTTGCTCCTGCTCTTCACTCTTTTTCATTTCTATGCACACCTGATTTATGGAATGGAAGAGAATGAACATATTTCTGTGGGAAAATACATACAAGGTCTATTTTCAAAAGTGCTTAAGGTACTTGGAAGCTCAAAGCCCATTTTAAAAATCACTTGGTCTCGAGAAGTTTACCCAAGTACTTCACAGAAAGTCTTGTCAAGCTGTTTTGAATGCCAAAGTTCAATTTCAAATGCATTTAGTTACTTCCAAAATGTTGCATATTTTAAAATAGTTGCTATTTAATGCTTGCAAGTTTTCATTTTTCCTTTCAAATAGCTAATTTTCATTAGCTTCCTTGCTAGTGTGCTATATTTGTGCTGCTTTTTTGATGCATTTTGTAATTGAATTGTTAATATGTTGAAACTGTGTTTTTTTTTTTTTTATGAACCAAACTCACATGCTTTGATTGTGTTGATTTGGCTAGTATAATCACTCTACTGAGAGAATATTAAGTTCAGAAGGGCTAGTCCTTCCTCACTTAATATTCTCAGTACAATATTTGACACTCAGTGTAGATGCACTGAGGAATGTAGTCTGAATACATGCTGATGTGGGAGGGTTAGGGACACTACTCATCAGGGTCCACAGTTCTGGCATGATATCTCTGCTGGAAGTGAGAATATGCTGATCTGGGAGCATGCTGAGAAGTCAATCTATTGCTGCAGATGTTCTGTGTAGCTGTGATCACTTGGGAAGGTTATTACTTAGAATCTGATTTCTGGGGAATGGGCATTTTGCCCTCAGAAATTAAACAAATTGCATTACGTGATAAACCAGGTAGTGTCTGGGTAGTGCTTAAAAAAAATCTGATTATCTGGAAATGCATGCAATTTAGGGAATGAATGTTTAACAAAATATGAAGACATACTGCATAATAATTTACATTCAGTGGGAGTTTGGATATTATACAGACATATGTTATTTAAAGTAGAACTCTATAAAATATGTGTATCTGTTACATTGGAATAACGATAATGTTTAAATAAAGTTGTTACCATCGTAGAGCAATTGTGATCTTGGCGGATAAAATTCTGAAGTCTTGCTCCCAGTGTGGTCATTGTCTATGCACCTTGGTATGTGCACAAAGTTTCCAGCCACAGAAGTTTGCCAGGATGATGCTAGTGGAATACTTTCCTTAATTTTAGCAGAAAAAAAAAAAGAATGCAGGAGTTGCTGGCCTTTGTTTTCATCTTTTAATTTCTAGATATGCTTCCTTTTCTAGACGAAGTAATGTATTAAGTAATATATTCTTTTCTGTATTTTTAAAAGATATGCTTCAACCCTAAAGGCAATCGTATACTAACAGCCAGCTCCGATAAAACAGCTCGACTCTGGGATGCTGCTACTGGACACTGCCTTCAGATATTAGAGGGTCACAGTGATGAGATATTCTCCTGTGCTTTCAATTACAAAGGCAATATAATCATTACAGGTAACTAACATATTCCAAATAATCTTTTTTTTTTTTTTTTCTCTGTTTTTGTAATATATTTTAAATCTTGTCACGCTAAAAAATTAAGGAGTCCGAAAAGAGTCCTGCGGCGACACACCAAAAATGACTTAGCAGTGACTTAAAATATAGTCGAGAAAAGCTATAACCTTTAAATATATTTAATATTTATTAAATATATAAATATTTAATATATAACTATGGCCATGAAGAAATCTGTGTAGAGACATGAACATACCTTAGTATCTGTCCTATGGGCATGTACTGGCCCCAGGCCAGTGAGTGAGCCATGCTCTTGTAATGCATTGCAGTGAGGACGTTCTGGGTGAGAAAAATACAAAGCTTTTTGAACAGGAGCATACCTTTTGGGTACTTGATGCAGCACTCTGTTCAGGATTCATTCATTTCAGCCAAAAAGTCCTGGGAGTGGGAAAACACGTAAAGAGTATTTGGACCTTTGTATCGAACTACCAAAATATGGAGGTACAGGATGATCTCAGTGGAAAGTACTGCTGCAGGGCCTGCTATCTTCTGCTGGTTGTGGACAGAAAAAACATTATATTTCTGTCTTCTCTGCTTTCAAAGCAGTCTGTTGATATAGTTAACAAAAATGAGTATGTTGTCCTAAACTATTCCCTCACAATGTGTGTTTATTGCTAGGGAGCAAGGATAACACCTGTAGAATATGGCACTGACTGAAGACAAGGAAAGATCCAGCATGGTATGTGCTGCGTTATGAATTTTGCAGTCAATAAACTCAGTCTTTCAAATCTTTTTTGTATTAACCCATTTGTTGTTTCAGCTTTGCTGAAGTAACCAAGTTACCTAGATTTTGATAGGTTTGACTTTCTGACGTCTAGTAGATGGAGAATCACAGAGTAGCAGAAGTGACCTCTGGAGATTGTCTAGTACAGTATCCCTGCTCACAGCATGTCAGCTCAGCAGGCTGCCCAGGGCCCAGTCAAGTGGGTTATGAATATCTTCAAGGATGGAGATTCCACAGTTTTTCTAGGCAGTCTGCTCTAGTGTTTGATCACCCTCGCGTTGAAGTGGAATGCTGTTTTGTATTTCAGTTTGTGCTCATTGCCTCTTCACTCAATACTACAGAAAAGAGTCTGGCTCTATCATCTCTGTTACCTGAGAGAAATCATGATTAGCATGCATGAACCTGGGATGCCCCCATTTCTTTGTGTCTTTGTTTCCTTGTAACTCTCTTAATAAAAAAAAATAATGAAACCAAAAAATACAGCATTAGTATACTCTCAAGAGTGAAAGGTGTGTTGTTGTGCACCTGCTTTGAGGTGTATTTTTTTTGTTGTGTAATAATAAAGTATTGAGTTAAAACATCAGTTTGGTTATTTGTAATAAAATGCCTCGCTTGATAAGTCCTGTGAAAAACATTAAAAAACATTTATGAACTGTAATGCTGTTAACTTTTGCATGCATGCCACAGTTAAACTTCTACTCATACCCTTCCATATTTGCCCACACCTTTCCATTCCTTTTTGGTCATCCCTAATTCTTCTGCTCTTGCCTAAGGTAGAAAAAAAATATAATAATTTTAGTGGCAAGTTGAAACACTGCCCACCTAAGATTTGTAGCTAAGGATCATGGCATGAGCTGAGAAGTGGATAACGAACTGCTGTGAGTTATTTACCATCCTACAATGAGCTCTCTCCAGGCTTACCTCTCCACCAATTGCCAACACGCTTCACCTGTGCTCAGCTCTCCCGCCTCCTACCAGGGCACCTGAAGCTGCAGCTGCTCTTTTCAGGGGAGTAGCAAAGTAGCAGAGCTGAGTGGTGACCTCCGGCAGGCTTGGAAGACAGGATGAAGAAGCAAAGAGGGTAGGATAGAAGAAAATAAGTGATGAGGTATTGAGTGAGAGAGACAAGGAAGAAAGGAAGTGCACAGCAGAGAATGCACTTGAAGGTATGTGTTTATATTGTGTATTTCTGGGTGGCTGTAGACTTACAAATATGAAGTGTAATGTGAGGTAGTGGTGCTGGTCCGGTCTGGCTCTCGCTGAGTGTTTGCCAGTATCTTTGAGCGTAAATGAAGAAAGAAAAGTGCCCTGGAAAATATCCTGGTTGTTTCAAGAAATGTGATCAGTGGGAGAACTAAGCGATGCGCTGTGCCTCATTTAGAATTAAACCTGTGGCAGCAGGCAAGGGGGCTGGTGTTAATGTTGCAGTAGTGCTTCTGGTGTTTCCTTCTGTCTTGTGCAAAGACCTGTGGTATCAGAAGAGTGTCTCCGTAATCTGGAAGTAAAAGGGTCAGGAAGGACGATGCGTTTCTGTTTTATTTTAGGACTGACCAAAACCCCTAGATCAGTTTGCAGCTGTAGCGGGAGATGTGACATGGTGAATTCTGGTTAACGGGAGTGGATGAAAGCGAGTATAATGAAACGTGTGCAAATACTGACTGATAGTTAAAAACTGAAATTTGACCTGCTGTAAAATGATCACACACACACAAAAATCTTTGGGGTGTGAAAAGGAAATAGATTTTTGCTTAATCTTTGGTTTCTTTTCTATTTTCTATTCCGTTATTAATCTTCTCCTGTACTATGCTAGTGGTTCAATGAATCAAACACCTGTAGTATCTTTTGGCTTTCAGGCCTTGTCCTATTTTTTATGACAAAATTGTGACTGAGTTGAGGTTTCACAGACAAAGCATTGGACTGGGAGGCCACATGGACTTTATTTCTGTTTCTCTCTAGATTTGCTGAGTGAATAGAATTACTTCTGAGGTTATGTTATCCAGGTTTCTTGCTCAAATGTGAAATACATCTGCTCTGATTCACAGGACTATAGAAAAACATACTGACTTGGTACTTCAAAAAGCTTAAAAAGTACGCCAGGTGTATGCTTGTGGCTATGCTAGGTGTATATCCCTGTGTATGCTTCGATGGTAGGCTCTCTACACCTTGATTTACCCATCTGTAGATTTAATACGTTATACAGAGACTTACCAGGAGTTCATTCTGTAGATTTATCATTCTGAAACCAGTCTGTCTATGAATGAAACCAGCTTGATACCACTTCAGTCTTCACAACTAAAATTTCCCATTTGTGTGCTCTAACTCTGGTACCTTTTCAGTCTTATCAAAACATTTGGCTTCTACATACCTTGTGCTCTCCAAGCTACCTCTTGAGTGATTCCACTTGTAATCAGAGGGCAGAGGGAGTGGAGCGAGGCTTTCAGCATCTTATTTAAGCTCTGTCAGCTTCACCACTGCCATGTTATTGACAAGGAGCCGGAGGCTCCTGGAGCATGCTGAGGTAAGGACTGTCACAGTGAAAATTGGATTTGCTTTATTGTTTCTGTCCTTTAGACCTCTGAATCCTAGCATTTACCTCTGTGAATATACAAGTTTCTTTTTATGGAGAAAGAAACCCTTAGCTTGTGTCATGTCGTTTTCCCAGGACAGTACATACGTTTTGCAAGACAAGGACAAAGATTTCCACGTAAGTGTATGAGGTGTACTTAGACTTGACAAATGCTTTTCGTATCTCTTGAGATTCAGATCCTTTTCCGAATATGTGAGGCTGATATTAATACTCATACCCATTCAGGTTTTAAAAATGGCATTTTGCAAGAACTTGCTTTTGTGCTCCTCCTATGTTGTCACTTGTATTTCCTGGGTAGTCAGTGAAAGGATGTGGAGCGTGTCCTGCTTGGTTGTGTGCTCTGGTTTGCTGCGCTGTACTGCCTGATTTTCAGCTGAAGCTCGGAGGGCACAGTACCCCTCAGCCAGACCTGTCTTACAACAAATTGTTTTAATTAGTGTGGCAGTCCAGCTGTCTGATTTAACTGTCTATCCTGCTAAATGCTTGGCAACTACAAGGTATTTTCTGAGGGCCTATTCCTAGCGATGGCAATGGCCTCAGGGTGGATTTTCAACATTAATGCAGTGGAATTGTGAGTTTGCTTAAATGTTACTTAGGAATGGCTCTGTCTTGAATTAAAATTTCCTTCTTGGTTGGACTTTTATTTTTATTTTTATAATTTATTAAGTGACTTGTGTGGGCTCGTGATTTCAGTGGAGTGGTTTTTTGTTGTTTTTTAAAGGCATTTTGAACATCAGAGTGTAGGATTCATTGTGACATCCCTACAGTCATGTTATGCAGCTCTGTGTGAAACCAGCCAGGAGAAAGTTAAATCAGCCTCTCCAGAAAGTTATTTGCTGAATTTAATAGGCTAAGTGTAAATAGGTGACAGTTTGCATCATAGACTGCAATAAAATGAGTAATTCTGAAGATTGTCATAACACTGAAGATTTCTCACAAAATGGAGGAAGATTGTTTTTCAGTTTTTAATAATTCCACTATTGAAAGTGCCCTAAACTAAACCAAACTAAACCCAAAGTCTTTTTAAATGCTTATTTTTTCAATAGGTAATTCTCCTGTGCAATGCAGGTACTTACAGCCCAAGTTCTGCTCTTTGTTAGCTGGGTTGTAGAGCCCATACAGGGACCTGCACTGCACCTGGTGCAGAAGCAAATATCACAGGCTGCTTTGGATAGCCAGGGATTCCCTGAGTATTATAGGGTTTGTCTCTTTAGAAAATCATGGTGCATCACTTTCAAGTACTTAATCAGGCTCCACTTGAACCTATGCCCAAGTTTTGCATCCTTTCATCTGATTAAGCGTCACCTCTTTTTATTTTATGGGTTTAATTTGATGGGTTCTGGTTTTTATGTTGCAAAAGACAGTGAGCAGCCACTCACTCTGCATCCTCGTGATATTAACAATGTGCATCCCACCCAGGTAAACAGGCTGAAACACGCATAATTTACTCTAAGGCTTTTGCTGAAATCTGTGCATAGTATGAAGTTCTTATGTATTTAAAGTTGACTTGATTTTTTTTTTTTTTTTTCCAGGATATATTTTTTAATAGTGAAAAACAACTCCTGTTCTAATTTAAATAGCTAAGTTAAATGTTGGTTTCCTTTTCTGTTTAGCAGCAGAAATACTTTTCCACCTAGGCAGTAGGGAAGTAAATATTTGTGCAAACTTCAACAGAAGAAACTCCTTAATGTCTGTAAGCATATAAACTGTAAACATATTAGTAAGCACTAACAGGGTTGTGTTATGTTGGCATTATTCTGGGGTTAATTCTTTGCAATGAATGTGTAATTTATTTTCTGTGATAGCAAGAGTGTTCTGATTAGACTTATGTCACCTGAATGAACTGTGGAATGTGAAGAAAGCCACAGCTCTGGGAATGAGGTAAGACCCAGTGCTTGCTTTAGTTAGGGCTGTGGGTCAGATGTTTCCTTCAGAAGCATAGCTTTGAGAAGCGAATAATGGATGCTACAGGGATGACATGCAAATATTATTTAATTGGTCGAATATTTTTTTTAGGAAGACAAAAGACAACATGTTATAACATAAATTTATTTCTGAACAAACTGTAACATTAAGAACTATACAGAGAAACTGCATCACACAACTCAGTCATGATATTTGTGCTTTGTAGGATAAGTAAACGTTAATTCTATCACAGCAAAAAATTGATATACTGACAACTAACTGTATTTGGCTTAAAATAAATACACTTTTCCATTTATTAACTCAAAGTACTTTATATAATACTTGGTGCTTTTTACTGACTTTCAGCCTGGGAAATGCTGAGCATTCAGTGTTACCACGCGTGTTGGTGTGAGTTGTGGATGTTCAGCAGTTTGTAGGAATAAGCCCAGTGACTGCACAGTTAAGTTTAGTGTATGCAACAAACTGACCTTTATCTTGATGCTAAAGAGACCTCCACTGTTCTGTATATGTTGCAGAGATGTAGAATTTCTCATGTTATTTAATGTCCTGTATTAGGTTTCACTGACAATTTGTATCTCTCAACAAATGAGTGAAAATCATGCAACTTTAGGAATGGTTTTAAAGATAAAATTGAGAATAATATGGCTCTTTTTCATAAATTATTTAAAACTACTTCAAAATCTTCAAAAATAGTTAGTGCAAAAGGATAGTTTTTTCTTCCCCCCCTCCCAAGAAATAGTACAGAAGCACATTCTTATATGGAAAATAAAATCTCTTAAATATTTTACTGGGAAAGGCTGGTTTTCTGTTATGCTATTTGGGAAGGGAGAGGCAAAAGATAAAGATTTTCAAAGAAATAAATCTCAGAAGAGCTTTGATGTGATAGGTTATATTTACCTTTAAATTCAAAACCAATCTCTTTGGCAGAGTCGAGAGTATCACTGAGCGCATGATACTAACGGATCATCTCAGCAAGAAGATACTATAGTATATCTTATCAAAGTTATATAAATGTGATAGCAATGTGAACTATCATATATAGTCCAAACACTTGCATCCAAAAGGAACAAGCACGTGCGCTGAGATTTTAACAATCATCTTGATTTCTTAAAAATCTTAATTTTCATAACTTTCTGTTGAGGCAGCACTCTTTTCAGATATGTATTTATTTTTTTTACCTTACTAACAATTTGCTTGATTAAACTAAAACTAAAACAGTATTTTTTTCACTACTTTTAACTCACATGTAGCATGTTACATGGTGCTTTAAATAAAAGCACTTCGTGTAACACATTTACTATGATCACTCCCTTTAACCAGGTAGGGACACTGAGGCACAGAGGTGAAATGACTCGCCTGAGGTCACCTGGCAGGCCTGGAGTGGGACAGGGCTTCAGAAACCCGCTGCCGTGACTCCCACGACTCTCAGAGCTGTGCTCGGGGACGTACCAAGCATAGAGATCCCAAACTGCACTGCCTCTGAGGGAAAAGAAATTTCTTTTAAGGGTACTGAGATTCTAGATCTCATTTCCTTGAGAAGAAGACAGGGATGGCAAACAGCTATGGGAGAGAAATAATTGCATGGAAAGAAACTGAAATGTGTTTTCAGTAGGCTTTTATTGTACCATCTAACTGTAAAGATCTGGTGTGTTCAAAAGTTTTTACCCCTTAGAAGACCTTGGAGGTTTGGTTTTGTTTACTTATCTGGGACGTGGGTTTCTCTGTGCATCCTGGAACACACTCAGGTTCTAATAGGTAAACTGTACAAACATCAGTCGTGTTTTAGAACTGAATGTTAGCTTACTATCCCTTTTCAGCTGATTGATTTAATCAAATTGATGAAAATGGATCTTATCGGATATTGAAGTCTTTACTGTGTAGTCCATTAATTCAGAAGGCTAAAAATCCATCCCCTCCTAGTACAGTACATCCTATAGCACAATATGTCAAGAGTCCCTCAGGATACAGAAAGATACAATACGCCTTGGTTTCACTTTGCTCAGTGCTCAGCTGTGGAACAGACGTGTGCTGTTTCTGTAGAGTTTGTATGTCTTTGCTCATTGTACTCAGTGATGTTTGAAAGTCAGAGCATTACACAAATCACTGCTTACTTAAGCTGGATTAAAGCAAAAATGCCAAACAGGTGAACTTTCTTAACCCAATTCAAGGAGCCAATCAAACAGGCTTGGTGTCATCTCTCTGCCTTCCTCACTGAGCTTGCAGTACTGCACCACAGCATGAAAGATATCGCCAACCTTCCAGGACTTCCGCTGAACTAGTTGCACAACATCTAAAAACTAAATGAGAAGAAAACAAACAAAAAAAGCAATAGCACTTAGGATTTGATTAGCACTTTGCTAAGGTTTTGTTAAATGAATTGCATGCAAACAGCTGTGAGACCATCCTTATGTGCAGTGCTCTATCAGCGAAAGCAAGAACAATGATAGTGAGCTTGCTACAGAATCAAAACCTATCAACAACTCACTGTCAAAATAATGAAAGCATGGCTATCCATTTCACAGAAAATTATCTTCCTTCATTACCATCAGTTATATTTTAACTTACATTTACGTTTTTGTATTTCCACATTTCCACTCAGTATTTTAAATATTCAAACAGTACTGGTGAGTGTTTCTGGGTAAACTGTCACACGGAGACTTTTGCCACAGTTGTGGTTGAATCATGATAAGGATCTATATTTGCCTGTTCTTTTTTTTTAGTCTCCATATAAACCAAGGGTTAAATATACATTCTTAAACAGCTGTAAAAAACCCTGAATTTTGTCCACTTTGTACTTAATAATGGGCTTCACAGTGTCACGCATCTGGGCCCACTTTTTTTCAGCAGCATATAAATGAAAATCAAAGCTTTTCATTTCCTTGAATTTCACAATCAATATCTAATTAGCTTGCTCCTTCTACATTTCCAGTTTTAAACGACACAAGAAAATATTGTGTCTCCAGTTCATGTAGCTGTTTGCTATTTACATGCTGAAGCCTAAACTTTTAATATGTATTTTAACGATACTTAATAGGCGCACGATTTCCAAGAGCACTGTTGTAGGCAGGATGTGCTTCATTATTCTCTAGTGTATTTTTGCAATTGAATTAACTGTTTGCCAAAGCACATGGGTAAAGCTGACAGCTGTTTCTTTAATTAGACGCAATTTGGACTGTTGATGCTGAATGCATTTTAAATTATGTTTATGATTCCCAAATGCATGTACTCTACTCAAGAAAATCAAACAATATCTCTGCTACTCAAAATGATCTTTCCATAGACATTATTTTAACAGATGAAAATACTGATTTGTAATACTTTTTTTCATTAATTGATTTGAATACCGTGACACTTCGCGTTAGCCTTAAGGCTTGAACCAGTCTTTCTGACCTTGGAAAAGGTCATTCTGGTTATTTCTGAAATGTTGTAGATAGCATTTAGTGGTGTCTCCAGCAGATCGCGATCTTATTCAGGAATAAAATCGTTCTGTATTTCTTGTGGCTATTTTGGACTTCATTGCTTTGCTCTGTGTGTTCTGGCCTGGACTAATACTTGAGAATGTATCTCGGTTCTGGTCATCAGTGTCTGTCTGGAAACGGGCTTCTGCATTCAAAATAGCGACTGGTGGCTACATCTGAACAGGAGCAAAGGCGTACTGGTATGTGTAGCATTTTTAAGAAATTATTGTTGAGCCAGAGAGATGCCTCCTAATTTTTATGCAATGATGCAAAATGGTCTCACTTTCCAAGTAAAAGATGTGTGATTGCAAACATGACCATGCTAGAAATGCTGGTTGTCCTCCCTTGCTAAAACTCTCCCTCTGGCTAGGACTAATGTAAGGATGTACCTATGCACACGGGTTTATCCTGTCTGTCCTCTAAACTTTCAACCAGCTGCAGAAGCCTTGAGGTCTTGTTATGTGAGACACTGAGCCTGAGCTCAGTGTTATCGTGCAGTTAGATTCTCCTGTACAACCGAGCAGTCGGTCCTTTTCTTGTTGAGGGGTGAGGGCAGTGGAATGTGATGGTTTTTAAGGTCCCCTCCAACCCAAGTGAGTCTATGGAGTCTACGAACCTTAAATCCTGATGTATTTAATCCTCTCCTCTTTGCATAAGCAGTAGCATTGCCATCTTGCTGTAATGAAGATGTCTTTGCATCTGCTTTTAGGGTCAGTAACTTCGATACATCGTAGCTGCTACTGTGATTAAAGTGAATTAATATTATGCCCAATTCTGTGAACACTACCTTTTCAATTCTGTTCTCCTGAGATTTTTTAAAATAGATGGTTGGGATTCCAAGTTCAGAAGCAGCTATCCACTGCAGGGTGGCTCGAAGCTCTGCGTCCGGGCATTCTGGTTCCAGATCAAAATTTATCACCAAGAGGTCCTTCTGACAATTGGCTGTTCCCACTGAGAGCCCTGAAGTACTTTCTGGAAAAATAATTCCAACAGTTATTGTGGAATTGTAGGTAATAACTTCAAATTGTATGCTGTGGTTGATAAGGTTCAACTTACCCTCTGTGTTTTCTGTCTGTTCTTTAAGGAAAACCTTTTCTTCTACTAATTCACTTAGAAACAAACAACAACAAAGCTCATTAGTGATATTTAGGAACAGTCTACAACACTGCATCATGATGGACAAACTTCTCCCCCAATGTAAGACCTAGAAAACTGCAAGAAAAATGTTAAACAGGATAAAATAATAAAAGGCTGAGTATATTACAGTAATTTAATCTGTAAATCAGGAAAAGCCATGGAATTGCAGTGTTATTCCTATGATATGATGTACTTGTACCAGTTGCACTATGTGTTACGTTTCATCTGTGTATCTTTGTGGTTTACGTAATGACAAAGAGAATGACATTATGGTAAGATGCAGCAGGTCTTGTAACCTAGGGGGAAATACTGAATTTCCAATGTCTGCATTTTGCAGTGCTGTCATTGTTGGGTGATTTTTTTTTTTTGTCTTGCTTTCTAGTTTTATTAATTTATATTAACTATTATTTATTAACAGTTTATTTGTCATAGCTAAACACAAACATAGCTATCATTGTTTTCAACTACTGCTGTTCTCAAATACATTAGCTGTTTGGATAAACAAATTCTGCTTACACATTGCAAAAATTTCAAAAGACTTCACTTGTATGTTCAATTTTTCCTGTTGAACTACAAACCCTGGCTACGTTTTCACTGCTTCAGCTTCCATTTCTGAACATAATGTCCATGCTCCCATATGTGTGGCAGGAACCTGTAAATTCACGTCTGATGTTAGTTATGGCAGTCACTTCGTCAGTACTGGAGAGATAGCACTTAGGTGTTTCTGGACTGTCCTCTCCTCAGACAAGGACAGCAAGACTTTGCCTCCCACATGGGAGGACGCTACCTTTACCACCCTCTTTCACAGGCTTTCAGAATCTCCCCCAAGGCTTCAAAGGACCAAGTGTATACACATACTTGTGTAGTGGTTACTGCGAGATGTGAAAGAATAAAATGGCGGTATGCAGTCTATGGTTTATCATGACAGAATCACAGGTGCCTAGTAATGTCCCTTCCATCAGGTTTTATTTTACCAGTGTTCTGTTTGAACAGCAGATGTATTCTGAGCCTTGACTTTGATTTGTGGAAGGACGAATTGCCCTGAGTGGTGCTGTGTTCCCCAACATCTGTCCTGCCAGGATCTTGTGCCTGTTGGCTAACACCTGTGAATAGCCACTGAAAGCTAATGAAGAGTTGGAAGTTTATCACTTCAGCCTTTCGAAATGTAAGGGAGAGGGGTGACCTTAAGGAATGTGTGTAGGAGGTATCGCTGCCTACTGTTAAGATGGAAATGTTTTAACAAGGTTAGTGCCCTGATCCAGAGAGAATGCATGCAACTCTACAGAAATATGAGTGCCTGGGTTTCTGACAAAAAAGAGCTTCTCAAAAGCAGGATGGTTTGTTGTAGAATAGCCTGATAATGAGCTGTAAAGGTCTTCTGATATAACTGACTTCACAAAGTTTCCGTGTTCAATATGTGATGTACAGTCAGTACGCACTCTTCTGCAGTGGCTGCACCCTGTCTTCATCATGGCATTCACCAGCTGACTGGTCACATACCACGTTTCAGGGTACCAGCATCTTTAGGCAAATCCTTACACATCTCTTGACAGTTATACTGTGTGCTCATGTGTAAGACATAACTTAAGCCAAATTATTATAGTAATGCTATATATATATATACTACTTTAATTGATCTTTATTTGCTTGATCTTACTTGCTCTTACGTTAAAGTTTTGGTAATATTTAAAATTTCTCAGAGAAGAAAGTTCACACAATGTGAAATGGATGCTTAGAAGGCTTTCTAGGCAGAACAGTTGGATCCATATTCTCAAGAGGTCCACCTGGGTGGGATTTCCTGTAGCTTTTCACTGTCTAATGCTGTCACGCTGTACAGACACCTACTTGTGAGCTTTTCTGAAACTGAGGGCAGGCTAAGCAGCAGGTGCAAAGCAGGGCTTGGCGCATTTTAGATGGTGTAAATGATTTGCAGTTAAAATTAGACTGAACATCGAAGCTCACTTCAGTGACTACTTACTTAATCATAGGAGAAGATGGCATGTTCTCCTGATAAATTTCCAGGTCCATAATGCCAAGACTGCTAGTTGTACTGCTGTTGCCATTGCTAACAAAGCAAAAGTTTAAATATTAGTGCCAAGCTGCGCTGAACACCTCTCCATACATTTTATTTTCTGTACAAGTAAAGTGAGGAGGCAGTCCCCTTTTATGCAGAGTTCCACAAAATCAGCTGTGCTCAGCAAGTGTTTCCCAGAATGCAGCACACTAATCTGCTCAAAATAATGAGTTTTGTATTAAAATAGTTCTAGGCAGATCATGTATCAAGTGATGCTGTGAACTGAAAAAAATCATAGACTGTCTTCTTGTGAATGGCTTACGCAACAAACATTTGGTCTCAAACAGAAAAAGAGTCTGTGTGTGTCCTTGAAAAGAAAGATTACCAGGCATAGAGATGTCCTGGAAAAACCTGCAGAGATTCAGACACTTAGATACAGATTCAGAATGTGTTGAGTTAAACCAAGGTTTGTTTGTGTGTATGTGTGTATAGATATAGGTATGTGTATATGTACGTATATATACGCACACGCTGAGGTTGCCTATTGTACTGCTTACCTGTTGGCTGACTCCATGCCTGTAACCAGCAGCAGTTTCAGCATACTACATCCTACCCTATGTACTGTCAGGGATCCAAGGGTGCCCCAGGTAGAGTGATGGTCCCTGATGCTTCTGGCTACTCTGAAAGACTGAGACTTTAATTAAAAAGCCAGTGCTCATTGGGACCATTAATACCTTGAAGTATTCTTTGGCTGCCTCGAAAGGATGAAGTATAAAACCTAAGAATATTTGGAAAAAATAGTACCTGTTCACTTTATAACACTGCTACATGTTTGACTGTTTGACAGTGAATGCTTACACAGCTGTAATAGTCTGATGAACAGGTTGTGAATTTGCTGGCTGCTAGTCAATTAGCATCAATGAGTTCTGTGAGTTAAGTAAACTTGAACCAATTAATTTATACTAGAAAAGCAGCTAATGTTATTCCTTGTGTCCATAGACAATCCCTTTCTCCATCAGTTTTTTTCTGAATCAAGGTCAGTATGCCATGCATTCAGACTTCAGAGACAATTTCAGTTTCAGCGCAGAGCCAAATGGCACAATGCATTAGCTCTCTTATACCACAAACATTAAGGATTGATACTACAACAGTTAGATGAATGTTCACCCATTTTTTTCAATGAGCCAACAGTGCTCTCTGACAGACTCTTTTACCTGCTTTGTTACCATAGTCTTCCCTTCCTGTCTTAATACCCAAGAGAAAGAAGTAATTACTTGACGATATTTTTTAAAATCTGCTTTAAGATCAGATTTAAGGATAAAAACAACAACAACAACAAAACTTGAAAAAAGGTAAGAAAAAACCTTGCTCACTTTGAAATTGTGAAAGGGCTGAAGTCAAACATTTGTTTATACATACTCTAAGGCCTTTAAACATGTACTGGCTAGAGTAGGAAGACAAAGTGGCACACTGCAGTGGGAACACTGGAATTTATGCATACTAGGGGAGAACTCAGCCATCTTTTGTTGATCTGCTTCCCTGTGCTAGTCTAAGCAGATCAAGGTGCTATCTGTGCTCTCATTATACAGATACCTGGTGGGAATAGCAGTCTCATCAGTTTTGGCTAAGATGATGTCATTGTTTTGGAAACAGTAGCAAATAAAGCAAAGCAAAGATCGTAGCAATTAGCTTGTCTGACAGCCCTTTCACTGTAGGACTCGGGCACTTGCATGGGACAAGGAAGTACATTCATACCATGAAAGCAACTGCTCACCAAAACAAAGATCTGGCAGAAAATGAGGATGTGGCTCGTTTAATTTTTTAAACTTATTTTTAAAATGAGATGGACTGTCACTAGGCATTCTTTACAATGCTCTCAATCTTGAGTTATTGCCCCTAATTTCCAACATATGGTTATCAAATCGTAAGCTTAGTTGACCAAACCATTATGTATACTGAGAACAGATAATACTGGTACCTCAGGGATCGTTCACTGAGCTGTAAGTAGCTACTTGTGTCATCTGGATTGTCCTCATCGTTGGCCAGCTGGGACCAGCTACCAGTGCTTTCTTCACTGCTGCTGAGATGGTTTGGAAATTCTTCAGCTGTTTTTGTCTCTCCTGGGACTTCAGCATCCAGTCTGCTCTGAGCATTCTTGCTGGTAGGGTGATAAGGAAGGCATATTGATAATTGTAGTATAGGAAAACAAACTACTACTACAAATCTTCCAGCAATGCTACTCATTACAGTTAACTGAGCTGCACAAACTGTACAGATGCAAGAGACTGGACAAACTTATAAATTCATATGAGAAGAATAGTTCAACATATGGTCTGGGATGCTCATTAAAAATGGTCTTCCTGTGAGTGCTATAAACAAATACAAAGCAAAATAAGCGTTATGTGGAAATATGCATAGAAAAGGCTTAACTTGTACAGAAACTGCTTGCTGCATATGTCTATTGCTTAATGTACTTGGTCAAAGAGTGGTTGAAATACGGGATAAACATTAGTGCAGAATGACAGTATAGTTGGAACTACATATAGGCACTAAATTCCTGTCCTGATGGTGAGTGAAAAAGTTTCTTGACAAGGTTTTCTGTCTGCTTAATGTGATCTTTCAATTTTATTGGACCATTGATTATAGTTAGGTATGTTACATGCGTATGTGAACGTTTTCTAGCTAGGGGAGGTAATCGAGAATAAAATCTGGATCAAAAATTATCCTTGCCTGCTCTTCTAATCCCAGCAGTAATTCTTAACAATGAAGAGATGGAGCATTTTGAGTTCTGTACAGATTGTTTTTTATCTGTATGTTCAGATTTCTGCAGTCTCTGGTGTATGACAGTAATGTTAAACTTCACAAAACAATCAAGAAGTAGAAATGCATGGTGCATATATATATATATATAAGAAGATCAAAATTCTTATAATAGAGTATAAGAACAGAAGAAGACAATATTATTCTATCTAGAAGTGAAATAATAAGATGAAATCAGATACATCTAGTTCCTGTCTGAGCTGTGCAGGATCCCACATTGGAGAATGAGTGCATTCTACTATGATATTTTTTGTTGTAAACCTAACTCAACCTGACATGAAAAATACCAACATGTTGTGCAGCATCTTCACTGACAATGCTAATTTCTAAAGGTCTCTCATTTCTGTTTTGTGTACATTTTTCTGAATTGCTTGAAATGCACTTTGCTTTATTTAAATGCAGCAGAAATTTTCAGAAATCGAATACCTTCCATCACATGAGACCACAACATGCTCCACTGACTAGTTACATAAGCACACTTAAACCATACCCACTTCCTTAACTGCACTTTGCTGGAAGAAAATTCTTCTAAGGTGATATACTTAGAGCTTTTCCTACAAGTATAGCCGTGCGTTCTGTAGCAAGTCTATGACATTTCACACTTTTTTTCTTAGCAGAACTGACTCCTACAGATATCCACATTCACATACCCTTGCATGGATCAACCTATCATACAAGCAAGCCTCCAGCTCTTCTACCCAGTGAACAGTGTAGATCAAAGAAAGGTCTAGAAGTAAAAGTAGGAAAGTATTGTGGGTTGTGAATCGCTAATGACTTGTAGCCTGCTGTGTTTCTTAAGAGCTTTGTTGCTTTGGTTGGGGATGGATAAAATAATTCTTTCTCTTGGTAAGTATGCAGTAGGTGGAAACCAGATTGATTTTGGAGAATGCAGGGTTAGGAAAAAATGCTTGATAATTCTTCATGCTTGATGTGAGCCACACTTGCATGTGTGTGTGTACATCTGTTGCATATATACAAATGAAGAACAAAAAATAAAGGTAACTTTTCACAGGCAAACTGGGCACTGTGAGATTTACCAAGGGACTTTTGCTATGCAGGCAGAAAAGTATATAATAAAAAATGCCACCTCTTTTTGGGTCATCAGAAAGAATTAATTGCTGCCACAACAGAGTAACAGTTAAAGCAAAGCTGTTGTTTTGTTAATATTTACTGGATGGTCTGCGTTTGCAACTCTGTGATTTTTTTATTTATTTATTATTATTATTATTTTTTTTTAAAGTCATGCACTTGCAACTCTCTGGAGGACCCCTCTGAAAGTGAGAATTTTTCCAGGCTTTTATGTGTAGGTATGGCTGAGGCATCCCAAATTTGGTTAGAGCAAGAGGTCAACCCCAAAATTCTATTGTCCCCAAGTAATTAACTCATTTAAGAATATACTGAGATAAAATCACTGTGGATATCTCCATGTGCTGTGCTCTCACTCTGGGGACAATTGAGAAGTTGCTGTGCTGGATGAAGAAGCTGCCAGATGTTAGAGAGAGAGGCAGCCTCCTATACAGAGAGAAAGGCGACGTATTTGCCTGAGGGCCTTTGAACTACGAGGCAGTCAACATCTGTCAAATATCCCGAAGTGTCGTCTCTGACCTCTTGGGTACGAAACTCATCATCCTGAGCAGCTGCGTAGCAGGGTAGTGGTGCTATCCAGAAGCTGTTTTAATACAAACTAGGTAGCATCCAATATAAAGCCCAAAATATAAGAGATTTTTTTTGGGGTAGCAATCTTACGGGAGCACTTTGGGTTCCTTTGATTCATTATGCACTTATGTGACAGACCAGTGATGCTTTTTGATAATGACTGTATGTCTGCTTGGTATTTTGCCTGGAGTCCTGCGTGCCTGTACCTATTCTGCCACGTGACTGCATGCAATGGGAGTAGTTGGATCAAAGCAAGCAGTGCTGACACTTGTTTATCTGTTACACGTTTCAGGGTTTTTACTTTAGCCTAGGCTTGGTCCAGATGGCTCTGCCACAAGTGGTTCAAATCCATGTTAAGAATCACCAGGAGCTTCCCCTTCCTAGTCGGGGGACAAGCACACCTGGTCCCCACTTGCAGCACAGCTTCTCGTTGACATTCCTCCCCAGGGAATCTGCTTTGCATGCTGCACACAGAGCTGATGCATAGGAATGGGGATGAGTTGGTTCAGAACCGCAAGGCATAGCCAAAGAAAAATGCTAATATAGGTGTAGCCTCTGGGTACTAATTCTGCTCTACCAATCCTATGACTTTAAACTTTCAATAGCCACTTCGAGAACTCTGCATCAAACACAGAGGAAAAGCTGTTATTAAAGGGCTCATAAACCGTGCAGAAAATAACTTTATTTCCAAACAGTCAAGATTCCAAATAGGCAGATTTCTAAATGTATCTTATTAAAAGCCGGTTGCGTTCCAAGGAAGAGGAAGGTTAGTGGGGGAGAGTCAGCACAAAATAGAGAGACTATAGTAATTATCCACCTAATTGCTACTATACACAGGGAAGTGCATGCTTTCTCACTTCCAGCAGAGCTTTGTCAAAAGCCAAAACACAGCACTGCCTAGCATAAAATGAGCTACAAAATGGTTTCAAACAGTAGCATCTGCACTCTTTCTAGCACTCAGATAATGGAGTGCTGCAATCCTCCAAGTGATTGGCAGCTTAGACACCATTAAAGTAACAGATATGATTAAGAGTTAAAAATAGGCAATTCCTTGAGAGACAGCTTTGCTCTGAACCTCCTAACATCTACAGCAGTCCTCTGTGCTTGCACTACACTCTCGCACAGCAAGGCTTACACTTTACCTTAACCAAAATTTAAATTCCTCAACAAAAGAAGTACAGCTGCAAGGAGAGGGTGTTAGGCTGTGGTATAAACTCCACCAAATGAAATTTGATTCTCTTCTCTATCTGAACCCCTCAACCTAGGGGTTGAACTCAAGTAGTTGCGGGGTGCTTTTAATTTATTCTCCCCTTCCACTAAAAAATTTTTATTACTTGTTCTTCCAGACTGTAAACACAAAGCTGAACCTCAAGCTCTTGGAAGCCTGGTCTTGTTTCCAGGTACACAAAACATCAGGTACATAAGCAAGCACAGGAGAGAACTACAGCTCACATTCAATCTTCTGTTTTATACTGATTCTGATTTTTATTTTTCCATTGAGATCTCAGCCAGCACTAAATGAAAATTCAAACTTTGTCCATCTCTCCTTTCTTGACTATGGAAGACCTAGCGTTAAAGGGAAAATTTACTTGTCTGTGTGGTATTGGACTTGAAACTTAGAATCATAATATTGTAATATTTATAAAACTTTGCTCCACAGACCAGTACTGTGATGTATAATTTGGTGGTTTTATGTAGTTAGAAGTAGTGATAATCTATCCTGTTTATTTCTCCAAAAGTGATTTCCTCTTCTTTTTCTCCCTTCATCAAAATGGGAAATTAAATACCGAAGCAATAAGCTGATTTTCTGTTTATCACTTACCTATTCAGTAAGGAACCGGAAACTGTGTGCTTCCCAGCATAAGCTTCTGGAGGTTTTTCATTGCTTTGATGTTCCTTTTCAGAAGAGTCATGTGAAGTTAAGGACTCAGAGTCTTTATCTGGCTCATCTCGTTGATCAGTTTCTATCTGAATTAAAGGCACTTCCCTGTGCTGACCTGCAGGGAGGCATCCAGGGTTCTGCATCTTCTCTTTTTGCTCATGCAAATTTATTCCATCTCTTTTGGGTTTTGTTTGAATCTGAGTTGCGCTTTGGGGATATTTGCTTTCCAGCATATGATCTTGGCTCATAGAATCAAAGGAATCCTGCTGGACAACTATTGAACTTTTACCACTTTCAACAATATTTGCAGCCAGTCTGTTTGCATATTGTTCCACATGTGGTGGGGAATCACTGTGAAAGCGATCTGCCTCTGCAACCTCTGCCTCATCTGCTATGATTTTGTTCTTGCGCATTAGAGATTCAATGGAACTCGCCCATGTCTCGTGGATCAACATATCAGTGATCTGGTCAGTCTTGCATCTTTGGTACAGGCAGGAATCAGACTTGCAAAGACCTGAAGAAGCCACAGTACTGACTGGCTGTACACTTAAGGAATCCCGGTGATGCTGGGCAAATCCATCTAACGAATTTGCCTTGACTGGGATGTTAACTGTTAGTCTAGAGCTGGATGATCTGGTGTCAGGCATTGAGGATTGTCTGAAGCAAAAAGGTGATCGTAAAGAGGGCGGTAGCAAACTGCCACACCAGTCCTTTGAATTTCGAGGGGAAGACAGGTTATCTTTGTTTTCCTTTTCTATTTCTCTTAGCATATACCTATAAAATTCTTCTGTTATGCTTTCTGTGCTGGACTGTTTGGATGGGCAACTTGGTCTTACGTTAAGGTGACCATTTTTCTTGGCTACTTGTTGCAAAGCAGAAGTTAAGATGTTGTTTGCATTTTTTCCTGCATAGTAATCCAGTAATAAATCAAATCCTCTTCCTTCATTTTCCATCTGGTTCACCATAAATCTTGAAAATTCATCTGTAATGCTTTCACAGCTAGACTGCTTTGAGACAGAGCTTGTCTGGCTCACCGATTGACCCAAGGTATTCATTAGGCCTAAGGTATGGACAGAGGCTTTGGAATCTGCATCCTCCTCTGGGATGCTCTCACAGCTTGAGGCCTTGGCTCGGCTCCATCTGTCACAGTGCAGCCTGTTCCTGGGATGGTTTGGACCTTGCCAGATGCTATCAACCATGGAGAGTTCAGTGAGGTTCATGATCTTTGCAGCTACTTCATTTGCAAAGATATTGACAGAATCTGGTGCATCCTCAAGGTTTATAGATTCATCTACTACACGATTCATCAACTTTTCCTTCAGCTCAGGATGCTCATCTGTCTTTCTTTTGATCTCGCTGAGTCTAGGTGCCCTGTGCTTCCGAACAACTGAGCTATTAGCATGGGTTTCCTTTTTCCTCTTCATGGTTCTGCATGACAAACTCTGGGTCACCAGATATTCATTGCCTCTCTTCCATGCACAGAACCAGGGTTGCTTTCCATTTGAGTTTTCAAGACAAATGGCAGCTATTTCGGTTGCCATAGAGACCACTGTTTCTGCCAATTCTTCTGCAAAATCTGTTATACAGTATTTGTCCCTTGAATGTTTCACCTGGAGCACAGGCTGAGAAGGAAGCAAGACATGGCTTCCTAACAAAGATAAGCTAACCTGGACTTCATCGTTTAGCACAGCATCACACTTACGCTTCACCTGGTTATCTGCATTCACAGCGGCATTGGAAGACGCTTGTTCTTGAACACCATGCCTGCATTCATTGTTTGCAAAGGTGTTTTCTTTGTCTGAAAATGACCTGTAGTCTTTCTTCTTCTGATTGTTACCCTGATTTGGGGATTTGTAACAGTCTCGTGTGGTTCTTTTCAGGTATCTTTTCTTGGGAGATGTTTTTGCAACAAGCCCGTTATGCCCAGTGGCTCTACTTAGTTCTGAATTCAGTGTGGCACTTTCCTTGCTATTGACATCTCTGATGTTAGTTTTCCCAGTGCCTGTACCATTTCCAAGATCTTTGCTAGCACTGTAGCAGGTACCAAATGACTTAGCAGCAGAATGATCAAGGGGTCTGTGTGGTGTTTCATGTGCGGTTGCCTGTGTTGGCCATCCTTCTACCCCTGTTACTTTCTTGGCTTTTGGGCTGTCAGAAAACAGAGGAGAACACTCTTCAACTTGTCTTATGTCATTCATCTTCTTGCAAGTGAAATATATCACATTAAAAAGCAACTCATTTGCAGTCTCCATGAAAATGTCTTGTGTACTTGAGCTGTTTTCTGAACGGGGCTGTAGCTGTCTCTTCTTCCTAACCTCTTCAATAGAATGACGTAGAATAATATTAGATAAGTTTTGTGCAAGTTCATCCCTGATTACTCCATCAGAGTGTGGAATCTGTGGCCTTGCTGCTGTTTCAATAATTCTTCCATTTATGGATTCCATAAAATGCCCTACATTTTTGTATGTATTGGGTTTTGTCAAAATTGTTGATGCCTCTTTGAGAAGTGCCTCTGCAATGCTATCATTCAGCTTCTCCATGCTGCTTCCTATAGCTATGCTGCAATGAAGAGTAATGGCTGCAGAAGTCTGAGCTGCAGACAGCAGACCACTGGAAGTTGCAGGGTACTTCTCTTCCTTTGCTTCCCCCAGTCCACAGACTGCTACAGCACTTGCTACCTGAGTCATGCCACACAGCGCAGATGGAAATGAATATTCTGTACCAGCACAATCCTCAAGTAGCTGTGAAGATGCTGTCTGTGTCTCATTATCTACTGCTCCATTTTTGGAGTCTGTGGTTTCTTGGTCCTGTCTGAACTTTTCTGCAGCCTGGGGACTTGAGATGGTTCCAATGACAGTCGCTGCACATGCCAGGGCCATCTCCAGTGCACTCTGGCTTTGCCCATTTGAATGTTCTTCCTCGAAGTAATCTGAAACTTCAGCAGAACTTTCTGATTCAGTCCAGTGGCACACGTTTGGGAAGGCAGACCCTGGCCAGTCAGACACGTTCTCACAGCTGTCTGGACTTTGCACTATGACGATCTTCGGAAGTTCATTCCATGATCGGGCAGCAGACACATCTTCTGACTTGCAGGAGCTCCCTACGGAGATGCTGACCGCAGCCTCCTCATTAAAAGTGGGTTGAGACTGTGACAGTCTGATGAATGCATCTTGCAGAACAGATTCTGCTAAATTTGTGGCATACTGACCTGTAGATGCTTGCTCATTTTGCCAGGGGGGATCACTTTTCCTACCACCTGCGCATTCCTCTATGTCCACTTTACTGATGTGTTTTGCTATTGGGTCGTGAAGAGGTCCCAGCTCCTCTTTAGCCATTTTGGTTAAAGATACATCTTCTAATACATTCACTGAGCAGGAGTGTTCAACTCCGCTAGTCAAATTACTAGTACTGACAGATGACGTAGCTGTTTCCACTAATTCCTTCTGCCACGGGATTTCCTGGTCTGGCTTATCTTCGGGTTGTGAGATACCATCTTCAGCTACAGCATTCACAGCTTCAGAGACTCTAGTAGCTGTATTTTCTTTATTAATGGAATTTCCTTCCAGAATTAATGGCAACCTGGCTTTCCTGTAGTGGAGATTTTCAAATCCTTTTCCTTTATTTTTTTTGATATCTGAAGATGATTCTGAAACACTTATTTTTTCATGGCCTACTAAAAGAAAAGTAAGGTATTAATCTTTGCAGAGTACTCTGGAACTTTAAAACGAAAATGTTTGTATAACTGTCTAGTGCATTACTGCTCTGTAAAACTGCTGTACAACCACGTATCCTTGTCTTTGAACAAAAATTTAAAGTATGAATAGCCATCCATTTTCTAAATTACAAATAAATGTATGCATAAATCAACACCGAGTGCAATTTCTGTAAGCACTGCTATGGCTGTTCTGCAATACAGAATTACGCAATAGCAGAATTATGCTCAGTCTCATTGCTTTTACCAGTTTTATACTCATCAGCCTCGTTTTCCTCCTCGAGGTGCTCAGATGCTGTGAGGAAATCTTCTTCTATTGAGGACACTGAGCAGTTTGTGTCATCCTCAGGCTTTGAGACATGAGCTTCTATCTGCAGCTGTCTCTCCTGAACAAGCTCAAGCCCAATCAGAAACTTGTTTATTTCAAAGATGATGCAGCTTGCGCTGTTCTTCCTGTCCCCCCTTGCACACTGAACCAAGCAGACATCTGCTAGCCAAGGACACTAGAGGGGAAAAAAATCTCAAAGAGTTATTTAATTAAAAACAAACAAACAAGCTTGTTGTAAGCGTCCCTCTGTCAAAATCTCAGGAATGTTCTGTTGTGAAGATGCAATACAGTTTGTCATTTAGAAATTTGTAACACAGCACGCAGTCACATATATGCCAAAATAAGACCGCTTGGATCAACATCTGTTAAAGAAGCATTTTAGTAGAGAACCCAGCTGTATCACAGGGGTGTCTTTATTTTGTTGACATAACGAAGTTTTTTTCCCCAATCACATTCTTGTTTTAATGACAGTGTTACTGGCTTTAAGCTATGTCAGATTTAGCCACCTGACACACTGTTATTACAGCCCTCACACCACCCGCTATTACCTGTCTCTAGAGGGATTGTTTGTGGGCATGAATTCCTTTTCAGGATAATTTCTGCTGCAACGCTTGTTTTGAAGGCAGCCCTGCACATATTGGCTGGTGAGATGAAGAGCAGGTCACCTTTAGACATTCTTGCAAGCTATTTTAAAATAGTTTTATTTTCTTTTTTCTTCTCCCTCTCTCTCCATATTTGCCCAAAGCCCTGTTATTTCAGACCAGCATAACATGCGATGTGGTGAACCTTTACGTAAAAGATGTCTTAGGCAGAGAGGCTGTATGGTTAAGCAGGATGTTGGGCAGAAACTGAGAAAAAAGAACTGTTATCCTCACTTTATTGATATTAAAACTGTTGGATGTTTATACTCCCTCAAAGCTAAGTTGATATCTCTGCATGGGACTGTGTTTGTGGTACAGATATACTCTGAAGCAAAGCCAAATTTTTGCAGCTTGTGATCATGTGCTTTAACTCAAGACCCCCAGGAAGGAGCTAGCCTAAGTGTAAGCAACTCTGGATCAAGGCTGGGGACTTTAAGCTATGGAAAAGACACCCTGGGCTCCCTGTGCATTTGCAGAGTACCTGGCATAACGCAACCACATCCTAGGAATGGGTGTGAAAGCAAAGTAGAAACCTAGTAATAATAGTGGGATTATTATTTTGTTGGAACTGCCTGTTTTATTAGCCTACTATTTCTTTACAACTAAAAAATGTGTCTGAACAGAAAACCAGTTACGTTAGCCTGTTGAAAGTAAAAATACAAAAGAAAGATTTTTTTGTTATTATTATTATATATATATATATATATTTTTTTTTGAAAAACAGCCCCTCAGGAATTGTTACTGAATCAGACCTAAGCATATGCTGTGTTGTGAGAACTGTTACTAATAACAGGGGCAGTCTTAGAGCAAACATTCCCATGCTGTTTCTCTAGTCCACAGTTTGCAGGGCTGTGCTTGTGAAAGGGTTCGAGGATGATGCAACTCTACTACAAACGAAGTTCTCCAGAAAGCCTAACAAACATAAGGGCCAACATAGCATTTGCTTATCTATCCAATAAATCTCGCTATCTCAATGCAAAAGCTTTTCTCATCTTACAGAAATTTAGGTTAGTTTTTATTTCTCTGTTACCTACACTCTGTGAAGGCTGCCAGTCCCAATGGCTGCATTCTTTTAGCACTGGGCTGACTTTATTTGGGAATCAGTGTCATCGCTGTGTGTAATACAGGCATTCCCCCAGGGATGTCTGGCTTGGAGCACCTCTACCCTCACCCCAGGCTTGTGTGCTTTTCTTTTTAAATCTTTCTCAATTCAGGCACTTGTCACAAGTGGCAAGGGAGCTCTGTAATCAGGTAATTTCTCTCTTTAATGAGCACCTCATTGGTATAACGTAATATTGAATAATCTCTGCAATACGGCTGTTCTAGTGCCTGCCGCATGAAGATTTACATACACAAATCAGTATCAGTGGAAGAAAGTTTTCTGATTTTTTTTTTTTTTTTTTTTTTTTTTTTTTTTCCCCTCCTTGCTGCAGTTTCCTGTTCATTTTTAAGCTAGTTAGACAGTTTTGTACTGCAGGACACCTCTGCAGTTTTAATGAAGTGGTTCCCAATTCATGCTTAGGCAAAAGAGATCAGAATCAGACTGGAAATACCAAAGTATTTTTTTATTTTTTTTCTTTGCACAGACATGAAGAGAATGAAATAACAAGATAAAAGTGGAAAGGAGTTTGGTTTAAAAAACAAAACAAAACAAACACCCCCCACTCCCCCCAAACCACCTTTTTATTATAATAAGGAGTGAAGTTCCTGGAACTTGTGTGTTGAAATGCCTTTAAGCAAATGTTATCATTTGCTTCCTTTCTCAATGTGGTGCCAGTAGGAGGAATTTTTGGCCTGCAGTTTCTGATTATGGAACATTTCATTGGCAATAACAGGAGTGAAGGAGTTTGTGTGAGAACTTGGCCTTTAGCTCCTTTAAATGTTAAGTTTTAATTTATGCATTAATTACTTTTTACATTGACAGAAGCTAAACGAAGTATCAGCTCTGATGTGGTTAATGTGTTCTGGTATTTTCAATTGTCATATTCAGGCTTAGGGTAGCCTCTAGGATTTTCAAGCTGTATTGTCAGCTTTTTTCTGAGGTCGATGTGTGGGACCAGATGGACTGGGAACAAAAGTAGGAAGTAGACTTCGGTAATAAGAAAGGCTTCACTTGAAAGGGAGTCTGTAGGAGCTGTGCCCTGTTGTAGCTGCATGTACAGAAAATGTTATATCATTCCTTTTCCCCTTTGTGCTGTCCTTCTGACTCCTGCTACTCCTCTTGAAATCTGGGATTGTAAATCATCTCTGCCACAACTGCCTGCCTTCCCTGAATTATCAACTGTTAATGTGGCTTACAGCACGACCAGCTGCAACCTAGATATCTGCAGGTTCTATGGGGAATAGAAGGATCTCTCCTCTTTGTCCTCCCCCCTCTTACACTTAACCTCTCTAAAAAAAAAAAAAAAAAAAAGTCTATTTTTTTGTTTGTTTGTTTGTAAACTCGTACTCAGTTCTTAAACTGGTGTACAGTCCCTGCTTTCACCTTCCTTTTTCCATTTTCCAAATTCCTTCACAGCTGTGATGTGGTCCTAAAGAAGAGTTTATGATTCCTACCTGGGGAACTTCATAATCAGCTTGAAGGTTTCTTGACGTTAATCCACTCAGCAGGACTATTTCATTTTCCTTGGGTGGTTGTACATTCATAGAACTGATGAGTTTGGGCAGATTTGGAGAGACGCTGATCAATTTCTGTAGTTGGAAAGACAGATTTTGCTCTCAGGTAATGAAGTCTGAGTTGCGCGGTTATATTCATAAATAACAAAATGGAATACAATTTAGGCATTCCTTTAGAAAGCTTAAACTTACTATTTCTAGTTCATCAAAAGTAGAACTGGCAGCATTAAAATGCACATACTTTCTTTTGAGCCCCCAGGCCATGACCACGGTGATGGTGTAAACTTCTGCACAGCACTCCAGTAGGACAATTTGTCATCCACAGAATCACAGAATCACAGAATTTCTAGGTTGGAAGAGACCTCAAGATCATCGAGTCCAACCTCTGACCTAACACTAACAGTCCCCACTAAACCATATCCCTAAGCTCTACATCTAAACGTCTTTTAAAGACCTCCAGGGATGGTGACTCCACCACTTCCCTGGGCAGCGCGTTCCAATGTCTAACAACCCTTTCGGTAAAGAAGTTCTTCCTAAGATCCAACCTAAAATTCCCCTGGCGCAACTTAAGCCCATTCCCCCTCGTCCTGTCACCAGGCACGTGGGAGAACAGACCAACCGCCACCTCGCTACAGCCTCCTTTGAGGTACCTGTAGAGAGCGATAAGGTCACCCCTGAGCCTCCTTTTCTCCAGGCTGAACAATCCCAGCTCCCTCAGCCGCTCCTCGTAGGACTTGTTCTCCAGGCCCCTCACCAGCTTCGTCGCTCTTCTCTGAACTCGCTCAAGCACCTCGATGTCCTTCTTATAGCGAGGGGCCCAAAACTGAACACAGTATTCGAGGTGCGGCCTCACCAGAGCCGAGTACAGGGGGACGATCACCTCCCTAGCCCTGCTGGTCACACTGCTTCTTATACAGGCCAGGATGCTGTTGGCCTTCTTGGCCACCTGAGCACACTGCTGGCTCATATTCAGCCGACTGTCAACCATCACTCCCAGGTCCTTCTCTGCCTGGCAGCTCTCCAACCACTCATCTCCCAGCCTGTAGCTCTGCTTGGGGTTATTGCGTCCCAGGTGGAGGACCCGGCACTTGGCCTTGTTGAACTTCATGCAGTTGACCTCAGCCCAGCGGTGCAGCCTATCCAGATCCTCCTGCAGAGTCTTCCTACCCTCGAGCAGATCGACACACGCACCTAACTTGGTGTCATCTGCAAACTTACTGAGGGTGCACTCGATCCCCTCATCCAGATCATTGATGAAGATATTAAAGAGGACCGGCCCCAGCACCGAGCCCTGGGGAACGCCACTAGCGACCGGCCTCCAACTGGATTTGACTCCATTTATCACGACTCTTTGGGCCCGGCCATCCAGCCAGTTTCTAACCCAACGAAGCGTGCGCCAGTCCAAGCCAAGAGCAGCCAGTTTCCTGAGGAGAATGCTGTGGGAAACGGTGTCAAAAGCCTTGCTGAAGTCAAGGTAGACCACATCCACAGCCTTTCCCTCGTCCACCCAGCGCGTCACTTTGTCATAGAAGGAGATCAGGTTCGTCAAGCAGGACCTGCCCTTCATAAACCCATGCTGACTGGGCCTGATCACCTGCTTGCCCCGCAAGTGCTGCGTGATGACTCTCAAGATAATCTGCTCCATGAGCTTCCCTGGCACTGAGGTCAAACTGACAGGCCTGTAGTTTCCCGGGTCAGTCCTCCGGCCCTTCTTGTAGATGGGCGTCACGTTTGCTAGCCGCCAGTCAACTGGGATCTCCCCCGATAGCCAGGACTGTTGATAAATGATGGTAAGCGGTTTGGTCAGCTCATCTGCCAGTTCTCTCAGTACCCTCGGGTGGATCCCGTCCGGCCCTATCGACTTGTGCACTTCCAAGTGCCGTACCAGGTCACCAACCATTTCTTCATGTATAGTGAGGGCCACATCCTGCTCCCCATCCCCTTCTACCAGTTCAGGGAATTGGGTATCCAGAGAACAACCGGTATTGCCGCTAAAGACTGAGGCGAAGAAGGCATTAAGCACCTCCGCCTTTTCCTCATCTCTTGTAACTAACATCCCTTACGCTGGCATGTGCTAAAGAGCTTGATTGCCTTTGCACATCTAAACGCTTGGCTTTCCTATTACAAGAGAGTTCCTAATAGACTGAGAACACTGTGTCTGTTGCTGAATCTTTTCTGGTTTAGACAATAAGTATGGTAATGAGAATAGGGCAAACCTTTCAGGCATGTGATAAGCAAGAACCCAAAGGGAAAGTTAGCTGAAAATTGCTGATCAAATTAATGCGTTTCTAAGTCTGGAATAACAAAAGTATTTAATACACAGATGGAATATACACCTCTTTGCTGCTCCACTGGACACTTTCATGACCTTTCATTTGTAATGATGCCATCACTTTCTGTCTGTCGTGTATTTGCTGGAGCCAAAGATGGCAATAACAATAACATCAATCGTGCTTTGTAACACAGGAGATTTGTACTGCAATACTGCTACAGTCCCAGTGGAGTGCCACTAAATATCTGTGCTCATTAGTGTACAAAGGCCAGACGAGGAGGACAATACCTGCTCTAAGAGTGCTTGCAGTCCTTTCTTGCCAAGAATCTCAGTGTGCGCTATGAACAGGGAATCAAGGACAACCCGTTCCAGAGGAAGTAAATACCACTTCCATTTTATACATGAACACAACTCATCAAATGGCAAAGCCATTAAGGGAATGCAGATCTCACGTACCCAGCCCCATGCTTTAGTTACTATGCAATTCAATGACACTTTACTTTTTCCTTTTCATCTTTAGAATGATAATCTTGCAGTACTGTTATTTTTCCTCAGAATGAATTAAATTAGATATAATAAAACTTTCTGGCTTAGCAAATCTAATTTGGTTTTGGGGAACAATTTACTTTTCAGTAGACTGATCTTCAGATGGGGCTAAGTTTTTATATTTGACATAACTAAATTCAGCACTTCAGTTTGACATTTCAGTATAGCTCAAAGAATTTCTCTTTTAAATTATAACCTTTCTGTTATCACACACATTTCTCTACATATCTCTATCTTCTACTGCTTAAATTGCCACATTGTATCAGATTTCTTAGGTACAAAATTATGACATTTTGAATTTGCTTTTTGTTCAGAATAAAAAATAATGGAAAGATGATTATGCTTTTAAAAAATAATAAAAACCCCTCGAACAGTGTAACCCATTTCAAGGTCCAGAGGATAATGCAGAATCCCAACAGTATCTATTAGTAAATAATTATAAATTTCATATGAATGACAGCTATGCTAACATCTTTAAAATTCTTATGTGAAATGCTTTCACTGCATTAGTGGGTATTAAAACCCCACCTCACTCGAAGCCAATTTACATTAAATGCAGTACTATAAGAATACACAATGCCTGTGCTGGCATTGAGTATTTTATTACCTACATTGAAAATTAAAATATCAGCCCTAGTCACACCTAATGAATGTGTTGACTCTGCACCAGAAAGTGCATTTTTAAAATGAGCCCAAAAGTGTAGATGTGCTCGTACGAGTCACGGGGGGTGGCAGGCATGGGCACCCTGGGAGGCAACGCTCGGGGGGCTGCTGGCTCTGCTGGGAACAAAGCTGCTGGTGGCCACATGAAGCATGCCAGTGGTGTGTGCACTGCTGCTGTAGGGCTGAGAGGTAAAAATCATGCTGTTGCTGCTTTCAGAGGTCATTTGTGCAAACTGTATTTATTTTTGTCGTCTGAATTTTCACAGATCCAGGACATAGAAAATGGTATAGAGAAACAGTTCTTGCTAATTTACAACTTGCAAGAGGCAACTAGGTCCCTACATCGGTTGTCTTTCCATGAGCTAAAATGGTTCCAGCAAACTAACCTAAATGCTTTACTGAGGAACTCCCTGAATAGCCAGGAGACCCTGCCTTTGAGCACTTACCACATACTGCTGCCAGTAGCTACGTGTCAGGCATAGGCACCAAGCCAGGATGATGGAAATGAACTGATAAAGGAAGACGTAAGCTCAAAATTGATTATCAGGCCATACCTTGAAAATGTGACTTCCTCAGATTTGAGAATGTTTTAGAATGAGCATACATATTTTAAACAGAATATCATGACATAGCTTGTCTTAGTTTTTGTGAAGTAACCAAGCTTTTTTTCTTTTTATGTATTTAAATCCCGTTTTTTTCCTACCCCTCTAAACTTTCAGTTAAACAGCTCAAACACACCTTTAGTTCTGTTTTATCTAACCTTTTCCTCAAGACCACACATTCAAACCACCTGGAATTTGACTGAGATGGGTCAAATGACTGAAGACTCAAAGGTTTTTTGATAGTAGCAAAGAGTGACTTCAGAAATGATTTTGATGTATTATCGTGTCAAATTAAATAACTGGATGTATGACACATCCAAGTCTCTGACAACAATCACGGCTGAGCAAGAAGTCCAGTGGCAGGATAAATGCTGTTAATTCACAGGTTGCAGTAATAAGGTAGGTATTTCTGGGATGGGACTAAGAAAAGCTACAAAATAGTGATAGGCGTTGAAATACATTCATTTCATGGTGCATTCCTTTCTGTAAGAGCTAAATCCTGTCTTTGAATTGTCCATAGAATTTTGATCTGGGTTTGTTTTGGAAAATCCTGGTGTATCTACATTCTTTGTACATGTTATTAGGACAGAAATTGTTACCTGTTGCACTTGCTCATCACTGCAATCGTCTCTGTTTGCATCTAAATTCACAAAGCAAACCTGAAACAAGAAAGAAAACAGTAGCTTACAAAGTCACACTAGAATGGTAGCAACGCTTTTTAAGTCAATTTGTTCCTTTTCTACCCTTGTAGCTGAATATGTGCAGTGTTTTCCCAGTGCAAGAAAAGTTAGCAAAGACAACAGCAGAGCTCTAAAAAAAGTACAAGAAAGGGACACAAGAAAGATTCATAGTTTCATCTCCTCTGACAATTATTTCATCTGGTGAATGGATAAATGTTGCCAATAAATTGTAACAGAGGTTAGAGGAAAAGATACAGGAAATACTGAAAATGCATTTGATCATGTGTCAGAAATTATTCATGTCTTGCTTTTCTTATGAATTCCTCTTTTCAGCCGCTTGCTACTAAATCTTTTGTAAGTGCAAGTACTGGTATCTGTACAAACTTTCTTCTAGAGTTTTCTCTAGTATTTCTTCCTAACAAGAAGTTTATAAGCCATTTTGCAAGCAGAAGTTTTCAGTCCTAACCAGGTACTACAGCAGGAAGCAGAGAACCACTTAATATTTGTTAGGTTTATGTGTGATTCATTGTTAGATACTATTTTTAACTATGAGGTCTTTTACCCCTTCTCTAGTCACCACCAATTTCAGCAACCATTTAGTGGCAGTGAGACTGGCTTAAACAGCAACTTCAGGTCTGAAAACCATTTCATTTCTGAAGATGGCTGTTTTACACTACTGGAAGGCCATTTTCTCCTCTACCTTTCCCTACCTTTCTCTTTGACTTAAAAGCAAGGTCTCTAAAGCCAGGATGACCATCTTGTTCTTGGGTGTTGCAGACATCTGTCTCACTGGGAGTTTTGGAGAGTTTGTTTCAGTTTAAACCAAAGTCTGGCACAGATTCAGAGTTGAACTAATGCCAAAACTGTATTCCAAACAAATTGCAGATCCAGACTTTACATTCTCTGAGTTGAGATTTTTTTTTCATTAAGCTGTAAATATTTCTGTCCCTAACTCCATGTAAAATTCCCCCAGAAAAGCAAAATGCTCTGAATTATATTCTTTACCAATATTCTTGTGTTGGGCATCCAAGCTCATCTTGTGTGCCTGCTTTTAACCCAAGACAATGTTGATTTCAGCTTATATATGCACATACCATATGTACAGATTATGACCATCTGCAGCAACAGCCAGCACAGCAGATGGAAAGATCCAGGCAGACCTCCCATTATGAACGAAAAAAAACCCCAACCTCAGTAAGAAAGCTTTAGCCCTTTAGAATGGTTAATGGCTTAATGCATCTTTATGTGAACTTAAAAACATGTTTTCCAACACTTTTACATTTTAAATAGATTTCTCTGCCTGACAGTGTCAACAATCAGGATGTGCCACAGTCATCTGTTTTGTGGCTGGCTGAGTTTTAACAAATAGTTATTAAAATGTTGAAATAATGGAGAATTAAAAATACCCTATAACAATACAGTGTGGTAATTGCATAATGTCCCAAACACATTACAATTTATCACGCAGACAATAATCTCTCTCACTTTTCACTGGGATTTTACATGCAGTCATTTTGCATAGAGGCAATAGGTGCTTATTACAAAGCATGAGGAAACGACGCTGTTGCACACACACTTCGGTGTTCACAGAAGTGATCCCTGAGTCCACAGGTGCGTGGCAGTGTGTGCGCTCAAAGACGTGTTCATTTGGCAGCTGGGGTTGGAGTACTGGAAGGCATATGGCTGGTTTCGAGTCCTCTCAAGCAGGCTCACTACTGTACCGAAGGCAGGGCTTTTGCTCAGGACCTTTGTTTTCAAGCCCTCAGAAATGTAAGGTCTAATTTTGCACTGGATTAAGTTTGAAGGCGTTATGAAAAAGCTATGTTGGAGCAGTTTTGTCCGTGCATAGGCATTTGCTACCTAGCCATCGGTAGGATGGTGTGCTAAAGAAACACTGGTACTTTCAACAGGGACACTGACTATCATCCTAAAAGGGTGCCTGTTCCAAGCAGCCAAATAAATCATCTCTGTTTCATGTGCTGTGGTAGCATGTAACTCGCTAACGCCCCGGGAGAAGAAATAATAATATATGCAGGACTATCTGTTAAAGTCATATCCTGTTTCCTTTATCTACATTTTATTTTCAGACCTCAATGAAATGATTATGTAACACCTGCAGCAGTACTGAATCCAGTTTCCAAATACACTTGTCAATTCCATTGACATTGATTTATTACACTGTCTTGTCACTGTAGTCTCTTAGCGCTTTCCTGTTCTGTGCATTTTATAGTTTTAATTGCAGGCAATTTTTACACAAAAATATTTTCAGACCAGTGAAAGGCACTGAAGAACTGGTTTACTTTTTCCTATCCTTTTGCTGTTTGCTTGAGATTAACTGCTTTGAGTAGGTAGTGGGACTAGATGAGCACCTTGTCGTAAATGAACTCTTCAGCTCCATCCTAGCAGGCTCTGCACCGCTGCTACAGTCTAGAAAATTCACTGTGAGGATGTTAGTTCTTGGAGATGCTTCACTGGGGGTGCTTGAAGACAACACCACCAGTCTGAAGAATCTCTGTCAGTAGGTGGAGTATGGCCATGTAAAGACGGTATCAAAATGCTGAAGTGGTGATGAGAAAATTCAGGAGGCACAAAACACTTCATTCAGGCCACTCTGTTGCTGTATATGTAACAGCTGATTGCCATCAGCTTTGGACTAGCTCAACCAGGGTCACTAGCAGGCTGGATTTGGTGCCATACACCCCAGCATAGGCTCAACTTCTACGTATGTGCATGGATTTGTGGTGGAACTGTGCACAACTCACTGTGTTCTGTGCTGGTTGCTATATCCATGTAAATGCTGTCCAGAAACTAAGCTTACAGGGACTTAATGTCCCAGATCTGTGCTGCTCTGCTTCGTCCATCCTCTCTCCTGTCTTCTCTCATAGGACCAAGTCTATTTAGATGTGCGAGGTTCCAATTCAGACAGCCCAGGAGGGAGTTAGAGGAAATAACCAGTTTGGGACTGCACTTCAATGTGCAGACCGTAAGACTCATGTTTAGCTTCCTACTAAGAGAAGTGAAAAAGATAATTAGCCCCAGGAGAGATTACAGGAGGAAAAAAAAAAAAAATAAAAAAAATCTGAGCAGGCAGTTCCTGGGTGCAAAGTAAAATATGGTTTAAATGCCAAAGCCTGAGGACATGTGGGATAAAAAAGCATGTCCTAGGAAGGCTGAGTAATTGCTGAGATGGAGGCTGGTAGCGGTTCTGTATACAAAACCAGCCTGAGAGCTGAGGAGAGTGCAGTCCTCAATGGCAAGGAGCTTGAGCAGTGACTGTACCTCAATAGCAAGGAAGGCAAGTTCAAACTGTGTTCCTTGCACCTTAAGCTTTCTCTGGTGACACTCGGTAGTGATTTCATTCTCTTTACAAGTTAGCAACTTAGAGTCCAATGGTGGGAGGAGGAAAAGGGCTGCATGGCAGGGCAGTCGGCCGCCGCTCCTCCTGTCCCTGTCTGTGTAACGTGGGTATGATGCTCTCACAATACGGCTTTTAAATTAGTATTTACCTGACCTGCCCTTGCTCCTTGTGCCCTCTGTGAGAAACATTCATCTCCCATTAATGCAGTGATGTTTTTTTTTTGTTGTTGTTGTTTTTTTTTTTTAACATTATCCTTTGAGACACTGAAGGCCTGGAGTTTATGACCACCTTCTTTCCCATCTCTATGATGGGCAGGTGTTGTCTGTTCTCAGGACGTGGATTGTTTCTTATATGCTAACATCCTACTGGAACACTTTATCCTTTTTTATTTGTTTATTTATTTTTTATTTTGCAATTATGAAGGTACTGTTTGTGCAGAGGGTTGTGAAATTTTACAGCAACTATGATTGCTTTGACAGTTGTCTTTAAGAACTCAATGGAGTGTCTGACCTCATTCATTTCTGCTCTCAGCAGTAACTCTGCAATGTGATGGCAGTTTTGGAATACTGAGCTCTCCTCTCATCTGAATTTCATTGGTACAACAGCAGGAAAACAATACGGTGCTCTAAACTTATAACAAATACAAACAATATGCTCTAAACTATTAGAGCTAAGTCAGAGTCTCCCGGTTTCTAGAAGGACAGTTTAAACCATCATAATTTCCCCACAGTAACCAAATGTAGTGACTGCAAGTCCTCGCTCACCAGAATGGTGTCTGTTCTGTACAACATACAGCTGCACGTCAGGTTCCCTTAGGAGCTGAAGTCAGCAAAAGCTCAAGATAAAAATATTGTTTTACTTCATGCATCTGACTCAAAGCAAACTGTAACCCACAGGGAAGAGAAGTGGCAGCATGCCATGTTTAGGCCAGAGATGTTCGGTAATCTTTTTCTCTTTCAAGTGACCAGCGACATTTACACACTTTTGACTTATGTTAGGATCGCATAAAATGCCTTTTCCAGTAGGTTCTGGCAATGCAATGATAGAATTATTATTATTTTTTTTAAGATCATTTGTTCTGATGGTTATCAAAATGCTCATCTGCAAGACTCCCTAAAAGAGCTTGCACTTTATTTTCACTTGAATTATTTATGTCAATGTAAAGTTTAAATGAAAACACTGGGATCTCTTGTGATCTGTAAGGGCCCCTAATTACTGATCTGACTGTTCTTTAAACTTGCAGCTTTTTGAATCTTATAATTCCAATAGAGTTTCAACTGACATTTAGTATTTTTTTTCTTACAAGGTCAAACAAAATATCTGCAAAATGATGATTTCTTAATAAATGTTCTGAAATGTCACGAGATTACCCTTTCATTAATAATTAGTCTTATAATTTTGGAGATCCTATGAGTTCTTTCACATCTAGGCTTGGTACAAAGAAGTCTTTTTTACTTGAAAGAAGTCTGCTCGTATAAGTTTTGGGGAAGTATGTGGCTTTGGTCATTTCAAAACAATCATTTACTAAGAAAAAACCTTCTATAGCTGATGCTTGAGGTGCGTATAGATAATGAAAAGCTTCTATCAGGGTTGCATTGTAACTCAGTGAGACTTGAGAGCAGACATCTCCCTACACCACCGCTTCAGAAATCAGAGGTCTTGGAGTAACTCCGAGTTTAATGGGAGTCTTGTTACTGACGACACAGTGACCTCCCCAGCAAATATGCATGTGTTGGGTGCAGAACTTCACAGGAATGACACTGTATCCATCAAGGCCAAAAGCAACATCCAACCTAATATTTCTATTCTTTGCTTGTCTTCTTTGCTTGTCTCCTATGAACATTAAAAGTTTTATGTTTCTAGGTCACCATTTCAATTTGCAGATTGGTGTCAAAAGTAGTCCTTGCTGCAGAAGGAATAAAAAGTATTGTGGTCATGTAAGACCACTGAGTTAATGTACATTTCCATAAAACCTGACATTCACATTAGTCTCCTTAAATTACGTTTTTGCTAGGCCTTATGCTTGCTTATTTTCTTTTTCTATGCATTTAAATGTCATGTACAATCTTAGAGAACTAGATAATGTGTGACAGTTAACAAAGCTGAGAACTCTGATTTTAAGGCTAGCCTGAATAAAACAGTGATACACCTAAACCAATAATCCCTAATTGATACCATAATTTAGCTTCATTTTAGTTAATCTTGTCTTTTTCCATTTCCTATGTGTTAAGATTGTTGACATGGAAAAATTATGGTTCCATTAGACCATGGCAGGTGATGTTATTTTCAATGAGGATTTGTTCCTGAGCAAAATAATGAGTATAGATCTGAGATCAGTTTGCGGGTGGCGCAGAAGCAAGTCCTGCTCCTTCTCCTCCTTCTGCTTCCTTTGATCTCCTGTTCAGCCGGGCAGGCCCGTGACTGTTACCCAAATCTCAGTACAGCCTCGAACGGTGTGTCAGTTACAGGACTGCTTCAGGAAGCCAAAGACTAAGCTTCATAAAACAGTACTTCCAAATTTTTGACACTTCTAGGGAAAAGATTGCATAGAAATTGTTGAAACTTTCAGTTGCCAAAATGCCATGAAGTTTTAACAGTTGTAGCTAACTATAGGGCAGGCTCTGTTAAATAAATGCACTAGAGAATATAAATTACTTAACGGTTTGGAAAAATTATCTCTTTAACAATGAAAGCAAAGTGAAAGAGACTCCCTGCAGCCTTGAATTTCCGATTCTTTGGCAGTCTCTGCTCAGGCCAGTCTTGGTAATCCAAGAAATATAAATGCCCATAGTCTACAAAGCTAGATGCATTCTTTAGATGCATTCCTTAATCTTAGAAGTAACTGAAGTGGGGAATTACTACCATCTTGGATATATAGAGAACATTGATGGTGCATCAAATGAATGTTCATATTTCTGGGACAGTTGAATATTTGTCTACTATTTCTTAACACATTTAGATAGTCTCATTTGGTACAATGTTGCTCTAAAGTACTATGAAAATCAATTATTTTTCCTGAAGACATTTGCGTGTCACGCAGAATCAAGAAAGGTAATTAAAAAGAATAAGTGCATAAAACCATTCTTCTTATCTGTCCATGTCAGTTCTATGGCACATGAAAGAGCATTTTCAGTGCTT
The DNA here is from genome assembly GCA_011076525.1 of Nettapus auritus. NCBI lineage: Eukaryota > Metazoa > Chordata > Aves > Anseriformes > Anatidae > Nettapus > Nettapus auritus. Next base: position 3,208,649 of record CM021773.1, on the reverse strand, counting down.
GTGAGAGACAGTGAAGTAAATGCTGTGAAGCCTAATAGAAAAATGCAAATATTTTTGCTAAACAGAGATATCAAGTGAAAATATTCTATAGCAGTGTCTATAGGGGAATGATTAGCTGCAAGTTCCAGCTGTTCCAAGTCTTTGGGGTGTATGATTAGCAGGTAGTACCAAAGCATAAGTATATCCATCAGTTGGATGGAAGGAGTAAATTGTGTTAAAAACTAGATGTAAGCTGTTAGATCAGAAGTTCAGATAGAAATATCTGGAAAAGTATGTATTTAACTGAGCGAGCTAGCTCTTACATTCAGTAATGTTTATCATGTCATGATGATACCTAGTATGAAATATTTTTTCCCTTTTGTAGTACAGTGTTAATGTGCATAATGGTTTAGCCTGTATTTTTCATATTTGTACTGTCATTTGCACTGTGGGGAAGTTCTGCTACAGATTAGTGTCCCCTGAGCATAGGTACCTTTCCTCTGGGGTGCAGCAGAGGGGAAGGACTAGAGGAGTAGTACTTTGCAGGGCTGCAGTCAAATTCAGCAGCACCAAGGTTGTCACAGCTTCTGAAACAAGTCTCCTGATAAATACCAGCTCAAAGCCTTCTGCAGAAAGGATTTCAGGACTGGGTCCTGTGTATCAGAAATTGTCTCTACATGAAAAACAATACACTTTGCTACTTAGAGTGATCCTTCTGTAGCACAGGCACACCATACTGTAATTTCTCTCTGCTTTTGAGAAAATGAAGTGTGAACTAATTAAGGAAGGAAACATGGATATTTGTAGGTGGACTTTTACTGAACTCAACTATATGATAAATATACATCAATATATATATTAGGAATAAAAATCAAGTTTATAAGATCTGATTAGGATAATGCCCTAAACTCTTTCCTCTCCTCCTCAAGTCCATCCTTGCTCCAGTGCTTTTCTTGCTTCCTGGGTCATGAGATTAATTTTTTAGCCAATAGTCATTTTTCTCCCCTATGACAATCAGCACTTCATCGTATCCTTAACAGCACTGGCATTCAGCCCGCAAAAGACCAGCTACAGCTGACCAGTGTTACAAGAAGCAGAAATTAGTTTTATAATGGAAACAGTTTGGTGAAAGTGTTCTTAGCTGTTACCAATAAGGTGTGTGGAACTAACATAGTCACTCTAGATATCTCTAGGTGAAGTTGAAGTACAAACAATAATAATTAAAAAATCTCTTATTCTGTAAATGAACCAATTGATTCTTTAGAGACTTTCTCACAAAAACCAATCTCTTACCAACACAGCTAGTGGTTTCCACTGCAATTCAGAAGATAACATAGCCTGTTCTAGGCACTGATTTGACAACACATGGCATGGTCTCTAAATTCAGCAATTCACAGTTTGTAAATAGAGCCTTAAATCTACTAACTTACAGGAGTTCAGTTACACAAGGGCTACTGAAGATAAGACACAAATTACTAGGAAAAACAGAACATGAAAGCAAAAAACCAGAAACACTCGTGTCAGAATCGAGGATTAGACCAGAGTCAGCAGAAACGCCCTCTGCTTTGTGGGTCCTCTTTTAACAGTGTGTTTCAAACCAAGGGCCGATTCCCCAGCTTCTCTAGCTCAGTCTTTTGCTATGGCCTTTGCTCCTGCCGTGGCTCACCAATCTCTATTTTCATCATTTCTGACTGAAATTCTATAATAAAGATAACGTACAGTTTGCCAACAGCTTCTGTCATGTCAAACTAGGCCTGTAAGGTCTGACCTCTGTTTCTGCTGAAGGAGACTTGCACAGCATCTGTCTGCTCACACACACTATAAATTCCAGGGCAGCTCTGCCCCAGCAGTTAAGTTATAAACTGAGCTCTGAAGCAACAAGATCACTAGAAAAAGTAGTAGTATTACGTGTTGTTGTGCTTATGAAATGGTGCAGAAACCAGCTGAATTTCTGATGGGATACATGAGTGCTGGAATTCAAAAGGCTTGTTTACCTATGTAGTAATATTTCAAGGTTAACTTTTTAGCATCTTGAGATGTAAGCTCTGATGGGCACTTTCCCTTCAGAAGAACATCTGTGAAGGTGCGGCGTTGCCTGGATTCTGTGCTGTGCAGAAAGGAGCAGGCTTCACACACAGCCGCGGCGCTTACAGTCTCCCAGTGCCACCTGTACTCACGAAGCCTGTACAAAGTTCTGTCTCTGGGACCCCTGAACTCTATTATGTAATTAAACAGACATCACCCAACAATTTCAAAAGCTACAGCAGGTTGTCACCTGGGCTCACCTAGAATGTGTGTCCTCATAAGCTATGTCATGACTAGAAATTAAGATCTAATCTGCAGCATGCTGAATGGTAGATCTGCGTGGCATACTGGATCCTACAAACTGGAGGAGTCGCAAGAACAACGCTGGTGGGTCAGAAGCACCAGTTCCTCCTACTGTCAGCACTGGTGGTGACACAGTCTGTCTCCTGATCAAGGCTACCCACCCTCCTGCCTTCCTTCTTCTCACCCACCTCCCACATACCATCAGGGCTTAAAGTTTGACTTGGAAAAAGCTGAAGCCCAATGCTTAATTTCTGCTGGTGGTGTCTGTTGATGTGGGAAAGTGTTTGACATGGCTCTGTGAAGACACTAGTCCCCTGTGTTTTTCTATTTAGGACTCTCAGAGACATCAGGGGAGGCTCTGTTGCCAAACGTGTCCCTGAAAGGAGTGGGCCTGCAGGTCTGTCTGCTTTTGCATGAGTGCAGGTTTACTTTGGTGCTAGCCTCTCTTGCTCTCTGCCTATTTTTAGAGGACTGTTTTGTGTAAGCATCCGTAAAAATTATCAAAGATATCACTATTTCTGATCCCACAATTTTTTTTTTGAAAATGAAATCATGAATCACCATGCCTACCATGCTTGGAGAATGTGTTGTTCAGTCACATTAAAAAGATCCATCAAGTCAGTTAATTTGACGTGTTAAATACATGCTCTCAAAACCCTAAATGCCACTGCATAATTAGAAAGAAAGGCTTGACTGAACTTGATTTCCT